>JARUPZ010000014.1:8151558-8696346 GCA_031213475.1 Nereocystis luetkeana | reverse complement strand
CAATCCCCCCCACGTCCTGCTTCCCCATGCCACTACGCTTCCATGCCAAACTCAAACCTTTCTACAGCCACGCCTATACCTCCCCCTGCCCCCCTTATTCTCCCTACCCTGCCCCGAACCCTGCCCACCCGCCACCTGTCCCATATCGTCCCGTACTACTACCCTAGCCTACTCTACCCTAGCTACCCATTGTCATCACCTGTCCCGTCCAAATCCCATCCCATCCCACCCTGCCCTACCTATCCATCCTCACCACCTATTCCGTTCCGTCCCAAAACCGTCCCGTTCAAGCCCAACCCACCCTATATCTAACCAGCCACGACCCGTCCCCGTCCCACATGATCCCCGTCCGATCCCATATTGCCCTACCTAACCATACCACCTCGTCCTGTCTCATCCCATCCCGTCCCGTCTCATGTTACCTTCCCCGAGCATACCCACCATCTTGCTCACTACCATCGCATCCCTTCGCGTCCCATTGTGCCCCAACCATACCCACCGCCTTGTCCTGTCCCGTCTCGTCCCGTATTACCCTACCTAACCATTACTACGCTCGGTCCTGTCCCATCCCATCCCGTCCCGTCCCGTCCCACGAAAACTCAAGGCTGAGGTTCCGTGGTTCCCGTACCACACCGAATTTTTTCCCATGTTCCTCTTACCTAACCATACCCGCCACCATTGTCCTGTCCCATGTTACCCTACCTAGCCCTTTACTACCATCGGTCCCGTCCCATCCCATCCCATCCCATCCCGTCTCGTCCCACAAACGCCTAAGGCTGAGGTTTCCGTGGTTCGCGTCCGGCACCGATTTTTTTCCCATATTTCACTGCCTAACCGTAACCACAACCTGTCCCGTCCCGTTTCGTCCCAGCTCACCCTACCTAACCATTACTACGCTCGGTCCTGTCCCATCCCATCCCATCCCATCCCGCCCCGTCCCGTCCCGTCCCACGAAAACTCAAGGCTGAGGTTCCCGTGGTTCGCGTACCACACGGAGTTTTTGTTCGATGACGCGGGAGGGTCGGAGGTGTGGGGTGAACTCGACTCCTTCCTTGCGGTAAGCAGTGGGATTATCAATAGAGCAGAAGGAAGGGATGAGAGCAGATGTGTACTATTGCTGCTTGTGGTGCATGTTTTGTTGGCTGTGGTCATTGGTGGGAATTGGCCGGGGGAGCGGGGGGGGGGGGGGGGGGGGTGAGGGCAAAAGTAGTACGTTAGGGTTTCACCGACCAGGCGGACATAGGCGGGGGGGGGGGAGGGGTGGCCTTGGCGTCGCTGTCATAGGGTTTGGCACGGAGGAATCGCGACGTGGGCGGGGGGTGGTTGGGGAGGGGTCGCGTGTTTCGTGAACGCTATCGATCTACCTCACGACTCACTGCTGTCTAAAAATGTCAAGCCCCATCATTCCATTTTCCCCTTTAGGACCGCAGTCCCGTTTTGGGGAAAAACTACTTGAAATTTGAGTGGTTTGTCCGCAACAACGGGACAGCGGTTCAAAAAGGGTCAAGCAACCCTTGTTTTTTTTTGTTTCGTTTCTTGTCTTTCGTCTTGATCTTGTCGGGATTTTTCAAAACGAAACACGCACAAAACAAAACCTAAATATGCAAAAAATTGCAAACATTATGCGCACAAAAATACGAAAACACGCTATAAACAGAAGACACAAAACGCACCCACGCACGAATGTTTTTATTTACCAGGTACAGAACAAAAATAAGTTTTGCACAAATGAAACGCAACTCAGTCTTAATAACTAACTAACTAACTTGACCCCCCCCCCTCCCCCCCCAAAAAAAAAAAAAATGAAAAAAAACGAAACAGAACCACACCGCGGGTGACGACTCCGCGGAAGCGTGGACGGGGCACCTGAAGCACAGCCGCTTCAATGGCGCCCACAAGGACCACCACACCAGCAGCAACAAGAGCACCGCGCAGGTCTCGCCCGCTCGGGGGGCCGAGGAAGAGAAGACCGACGCGCGCGAGTCTTCGCTTGAGATCCCAACCCTGCCGGATGGCGAAAAAATGGGCCCTCTCCAGAATTCTAGCGTGAAGGAAGGTGGGTGATGGGTTGAAGGGGGTGTTGGGGCGGGCGGGGAGGGCAAGCGGGAGGGGGTGAGAGGGAGGGCGGGTGGGCGGGAGGGGGGGAGGGGGAGAAGGAGAGGGTTGGCGGGCAGGGGGGGGTGATCGGTGGGAGGGAGGGAGGGAGTGCAGGAGAGGGAGAGGGCGGGGGGGGGCTGGGCGGGGAGGTACTCTTTTTGTTTCTCGTCCTGAAGAGTCATTTGACCAGGGGAAGGGGGGGAGGCGTTCTCAATTTTTGCTTGCCGTGAGAGCCATTTGGCCAGGAGAGGGGGGGAGGGGGGGGCGTACCTATGTATTGCTGGCGTTAGGGTCATTTTTGACCGCTGACCACCACGACCACCGCCACCCATATCACCGCCACGGGGCTTCGCGCCTAGCTCCTCTCCGCAATCGGGCCCTCTCGCTCCCTGCGTATGCGCGTCGGTGGCTAGCGCCATCCTTCCCCTCGGTCCCGTCAGTGTTGCCGTGCGCTGCTGTGCATAGCAGTGGAATAAAGGAGCCAGGAGGCCCAACCTACGACCACACCACAATCACCACCACCAGACTTCGCGACTAGCCCCGCTCCGTAGTCAACCCCTTTCCCATCCTGCTCGGGCTCGTCACCGGCTGGCGCTATCCCTCCCCTCGGCCCGTCAGTACCGCAGTGGAGCAAACAATAACGAGAGAGTTATTGCCACACGACCACACCACCGCCACCACCACCACCACCAGGCTTCGCGCCTAGCCCCGCTCCGCAGTCGACCCCTCTCCCATCCTACGTCGGCTCGTTGCTGTCTGGCGCTTCCCCTTCCCCCGGTCCCGTTGGTGCTGTTGTTCATAGCCGTGGAACGAAGACGGAAAACGCCCGCACACCACACCACCACTGCCACCATCACCACCACCACCACCACCACCACCAGGCTTCGCGTCTAGCCCCGCTCCGTAGCCCACCCCTTTCCCATCCTACTTCGCCCGACGCTGGGTGTTGTGTGGTTTTGGGTAACTGCTCTTCTGCTCCACTGCTTTGCCTGACAGCCAAGCCTTGGAACAAACCGGGGGCACAAAAAATCCAACTTTGTGTTTGGTAAACTCCATACCATAGTTTTGAAACCCGTCACGGCGGGGGGCTTTCAGTCATTTTGAAAGCGTTTTTTTTTTTTTTTTTTCGGTGGGTTAAACCATTCGAAACTTGCGTTTTGCCTGCAAATATTAATATCTGTACGCTCTTGTTCCCTCTTTTTTGTTCGGTTTCTTGCTCATATGTGTACCCGGTATATGTCTATACTTTTTCTCCCTCCTTTTTTTCTACAACACGTGTTTGCCCTCTCTTTGTCGTTCTTCTGTTTTTCGAACAAGGGTACCCTTTTTCTCACCTTATGGGTGCGTTCTCCACTAAACATCAGTATTAACGACTCCCGAAATCGTCATTTTTTGTTCATTTCCGGTATTATTATTATTATTATTATTATTTTTATTATTATTATCATTATTATCATTATTATCATTATTATTATTATTACCAGGTATTATTATTATTACCAGGTATTATTATTATTATTATTATTATTATTATTATTATTATTATTATTATTATTATTATTATTATTATTATTATTATTATTATCATTATTATTATTATTATTATTATTATTATTATTATTATTATTATTATCATTATTATTATTATTATTATTATTATTATTATTATTATTATTATTATTATCATTATTATTATTATCATTATTATTATCATTATTATTATTATTATTATTATTATTATTATTATTATTATTATTATTATTATTATTATTATTATTATTATTATCAATCTCGAAGCCTGCCGCCGCTTTCACCGCTCGCTTCGTCGCTCATCGTAGGTGGGCTGCACAGCAATTCCAGCAGCAGCAGCGGCCTGCTAAAGGGGAAATTTAAAGGCGCCAACCGCCCTACTGAACACAGCCTACCCCACCGTGTGCACGACTCCCGACAGTTCCGATTCAAAGACCCAGGTAGCTGCAGCAGTCCCCAGCGAACGCGCCTCACTCCAACAGGTTGTGTCTGAGTGTGCGGGTGTGCGACCCGGCCGCCTCTCACGAGCTTACCGGAGATAACCGTGCTCAGGCCGGGTGCCGTCCCAGGTCCCTGTCTTCGCCTCCCCCTTCAAATCGTTCCAGCCAGCCAGCCAGCCAGCCATGTTTCTTTGCTCCGGGCGGGAGGGGGGTGGGGTAGGGGGGGGGGGGGGGGGGGGGGAGCGTACTCTGTTGTTGCTTGCCTTAGTCGTTGGACCATTGACCAAGCATCCCTTTTGGGGGGCGGGGGAGGGGGGGGGGGGGGGGTGTACTCGATATAAATCATAGCCCTAGTGGGGGGTAGGGGGGGGGGGAGGACAACATCAGTTGTGTGGAAGCCGTGGTTGTCGAAAACAGACAGACCCCTCCGTGATGAGATCGAGGGTTTCGTCAAAGCTCATTTTTGCCAAGCTGCGTATGATAGGGTACTTTTTTTATACCACCTACTGCCTGACAACCTTAGGACCGCTTCGATGTAATACTTTATACAAACGGTGCTTACATTTAGAGACATGGCGGTGTATATGGGATGTTAGTCTATTGATACGTAGCGCTCGCCGCCGGTGCATTTTTAGTTTTTTTTTTCGAAAATCAAATATACTTTTCTTAAATGTCCCTCGCAATGTTTGGTTGTTGTGTTCTGGCCACTATTACGGGGGGGCATAGTAAATAGGACCAAATATTGTTGGTCAAATTAGGGAATTACATAGTTTTTTGTGCGTACCGTAGGTTCTATTTACTATGGTCCCCCGTAATACAAGCCTTGTTTCTTATCTCGTGGGTCTGTACTCTTCCGGAACTATTTTGACTTTTTTTTTTTTTTTTCTTTTTGTAATCCTGGGATCGGGGTGTGTCACATCCGCAGAATTCTCCGGAGGCGAGGGATCTGGAGAGGAAGAGGGGCACGGCGGAGATCTGAGCAGGAGGATGTTTCAGCGCGCAGCTAGCGTGGCAAGGGCGGCGGGCATGAACATCGAACTCTCCGAGAAGAAGGAAAGCGACGCGGCGCCCGACAAAGGGTGAGAGTCGGAAGAAGAGAAGCAAAAAGGGGCCGAGTGCTCAAACTCCACTTGCAATACCGCAGTACGTAAAAAAGACTGCTGTGCTCCGACCTTTTTGAAAGGAGCGTTTGGTTCGAGTATTGGTACTTGAATAGATTAACGTACCGGGTACCAGGTATTATTTTTTGGGACACTTTTGCTACCTTTTCTTTTGGTGCTTTCGTCATTCTGTTTACTGTCGTAATAGCGTGGTTGGATTCCGTATGTTGTTGTCATTTTTTTTCTTCTTATTGTTTTTCGTCCCTGTGAAGTCGGCGTGCGCTTTGCGGTGCGGTGGCGCGGGCTTTCTCGTATCGGCTCGCTTCGTGCTTTCACGGTTCTGCCGATTCCGCTGCAGTCGTGTTTACTCTTACGGTAGCAGTCTACGCTGACCGTTACTGCTGTTGCCGTTACCGCCCCCGTTTCGGCTCCCATTCCCGGTGCCGCTCGGTGCCGCTACGGATACCTTTTCCCTTTCCAGTACCTTTCTTGTGCAGTTTTACCTGCTGTTGCAGCCGTTTTGGTTGCCGTTGCCTCTACACCGTTACCGTTCTGGTTACCGTTACCGCTTACATTACCGTTGCTGTTGCCGCCGCCGCCGTTGTGGGCTCCATTACCCGTCCCCGCTACCTTTGCCGTTGTCTGCTGTTGGAGCCGTTGTCGGTGCTGTTACCTCTATCGCTTACCGCTGCCGCGTCCGTTACGGATGCGTTACCTTTTTATGTTGGTGTTACCTTCACGTCCCCGCTACCTCTCTAACTCTACCGTCACCTGACGTTACAGTGGTTATCCTTGCCGTTACCTCTACCGCCATACAGTTGCTGCTACTGGTACCGTTACCGCTTCCATTACCGATTCCGCCACCGCTAGCTTTGCGGTGATCGCTGTCCTTCCGTAGCATTACCGATACCTGTGCCGTTACTTGTATAGTTACCTTTGTTATTACTAGTAACTTTACCGTTACCTTTATCGTTACCTTTGCTATTACAGGTACCTTTACCGTTACCTTTATCGTACCCTTTGTTTTTGCCGGTACCTTTACCGTAACTTTACCGTTACCTGTATCCTTACCTTTGCTATTACCGGTACCTTTATCGTTACCTTTATCGTGCCCTTTGTTATTTTCGGTACCTTTAACGTTACCTTTATCCTTACCCTTGTTATTACCGGTACCTTTACCGTTACCTTTATCGTACCCTTTATTATTGCCGATACCTTTACCGTCACCTGTATCGTTGCCTTTGCTCTTACCGGTACCTTTGCTATTACCGGTACGGTTACGTTTACTCTTGCCGTTTCCGCTGCCGTTGCCGCTATTGTTACGTCTGCCGTCATCGCTGGGTATCTTCCCTGGAGCAGCGCTTTGCTCGAGGCGAGGATCCGCTTCTTGGGGTCCCTGAAGGCGGAATACTTCAAGGCTAAGCGCGAGGGGAAGCTCGGCAGCTCCGGTAAGTCAGGCCACATAGGAAACAACCACACGCACACTCGACTATGAACAGCACACAACACCGAAAATGAACGAACGAAAAAGACTGGTGAGCAATCGAGCAACATTTCACACAGACGCACGCGTACGAACAATGGCAGTGTTGCTGTAGTGCAAGCGGTGCAGTAGCCATAGCAGATACCTACATAAGTAGCAGTGGCCTCGCAAGTAGCAGTGGCCTCGAAAGTAGGAGTAGTCACCGAAGCAGCAGTATATCCACAGAAGGAGAAGTAGCCACAGAAGGATAAGTAGTTTTATAAGTGACAGGAGTGGCAGTAGCCACAGCAGTAGTTACAGTAGCCACAAAAGTGGCAGTAGCCACAGAAGCAGCAGCAGCTACAGAAGTAGCAGTACCCACAGAAGTAGCAGTATATTTACAGGAAGTAGCAGTAGCCACAGGAGTAACAGTAGTCAAGAGAACAAGCAGTAGTCGCGGAAGCAACAGTAGTCACAGAACCAGCAGTAGCCACAGAGGTAGCAGCAGTAGTAACAGTAGCCACGGAAGTAGCAGTAGCCACACGGAAGTAACAGTAGTCACAGAAGTAGCGATAGCCATAAAAGTAACAACAGTATTAATAGTAGCAGTAGCCACAGGAATAGCAGTAGCCACAGGTGTAGCATTGGCTACATGAGTAGCAGTAACCACAGAAGTAGCAGTAGCCACGGGAGTATCAAGTAGTCATAGAAGTTGCAGTATATCCACAGAAGTAGCAGTAGCCACGTTTGTAGCAGTAGTCCCACACGAAGCAGCAGCCTTGCTGTAGTAGCCACAGCAGCTGCGACAGGGGCAATCACGGCAGTGGCGTTGTCAGTATATTCGCTACAAGAGCCACAGGAGTACAGCCTACAGCAAAAAAAGTCATGGCAGCAGCTTCATAGCCGTAGCCTCCGCAGTAACCATACGAGCCACAGTCGATCCTTTTGACTCGCTGTCCGATGTTGCGCCATACGCCCTCCTCTGGCGTTCGTTGCCCCTTCCTCTCCTCTCACCCAGGGCTCCGCGTCTTGACTGAAGCCATCAACAACACTCGGGACAAAGTCGAAAGGGGTGCTGTCTTGGACGGCTGGTCCGAGCTCAGGTATACATACAGCAGTGATGGTCCCTCTTCGTTGCCGGTACAATATGTATGTGCCAAGCCAATGTACCGGCATTGGCATTTTTGCTGGCACCGGCTTTTTTCTGCGCACTGGCACACTTTTTTTTCTTCAATGTCATCTGTGCCAGGCGACTTCACGGGCATGTTGTCTTGGGGAGGCCCCTACCGATTGTGCCGGCATTTCTTTACAGGAAATACGGTGGTACGCGGCTGCACCTTCTGCCGCTGGAAGTAAGTGTGCTGCTTGCTGCAGTGCTGGTGGTGCAAGCGCTTGCGGCAAGCAAGCACTGCAAGCAAGCACTGCGGCAAGCAAGCACTGCGGTAAGCAAGCACTGCGGTTAGCAAGCACTGCGGCGAGCAAGCATTGCGGTTAGCAAGCACTGCGGCAAGTAAGCACCGCGGTGAGAAAGCACCGCGGCAAGCAAGCACTACGGTGAGCAAGCACTGCGGCAAGCAAGCACTGCGGCAAGCAAGCGCTGCGGCAAGCAAGCGCTGCCGCAAGCAAGAGAGCTGCGGCAAGCAAGCGCTGCCGCAAGCAAGAGAGCTGCGGCAAGCAAGCGCTGTTGCACGTGCTGTTGCAAGCGCTGCTGCTGCTGCTGGTTGCTGGCCCTTGCTGCTGCTGCTGCCGCTGTTCCAAGTGCGTACATCCTTGCCCGCCCCGCTCCTGATCCTTGACCGCGCCGACCCCTTATCGGAAGGAGGGGACGACGAAGAGGAAGGAGGGCGATCTTCTCGTTGTGACGGCGGTGTTTGAACAGCGAGTGTAGAGGAGCGCAGGATAGACCGCTTTTATGCCTGTTGGTGTTTGCTGCTCTGCTCACGGGCTGCTTCTGTAGCTTGCTGCTGCATGCTGCGCTGCCCACTGCAGCCACCGGTAGGCACTGCTGCTTTTGGCACGACTTCTGTTCGGCTCGTTTGGTCCTGCAAAAGTGCTGCCGCTGCTGCCAGCGTGGTGCCAAATTTTAGCTGCCATGAAAATCCAATATTTAGCGGGGTTTTTTTCGTCTCCGATTATGCGCATGCCGGAAGGTCTTCAATTGTGACTATCTTTCCGACGGAAATACTTGACGAACAAAAATATTATCCGCAGGCACGGCCGTGCTCATTCATCTTAATGTATTCGTGTTAGGCATGTTTTACTCATTTTGTTTTCTTTTTTCAATTTTTCATTTATTTATTGTTTGTCTAGACAGTTTTATTTATTTATTTAGTCATTTTTTTTTCAATATTTTTTTTTTGTGTATTCATATACCTGGTATGTATTTATTCATGTATTTATGTATTTATTTAATTATGTGTTTTTGTGTTTATTTTTGTATTTTTTTATTTTACTTACTTACCAGGTACTTATTTGTTTATTTAATTATTTATATATTTAAATATTTATTTACTTATTTACTTATTTACTTATTTACTTATTTTATCGCAGCGACCACTTTTCGAGCGGGATGGCTATGAAGATCGCGAAGTACATGAACTGGTGGCCGGCAAGGCCTGTCGCCGCCGCGGCGATCGCCAGGCGGTTGTCCTTCCAGATCGACCTCGCGTGGAACTTCTTGGAGGCGCACCACGAGAGCAACATCAAGGTAACGAACGGATGTGTGTGGGTGGGGGTGGGTGGGGGTGGGTGGGGTATGTATAGGCCAGGTACCAGGTAGTGTGGTACTCGTACGGTGTCGGTCCCTCTATGTTGCCGGTATGCGCGAGGCCCAAAGACCGGCATTATAGCGAGCACTGGTATTATTCCGCTCACTTTTCTGTTTCACCGAAGAGTCTGCGGCCACACCGAGTGGTTGACACCTCTCTTGGAGAAGGGATCAGGACGGACACTGAGGACCGGAGTACTGGTGTAGTAGGGTAGAAGGAACGGGTTTAATCCCCATCTGGGCCAAGCGACTGGTGTCACCGACATTTTTTTCGGGCACCGGCTTGTAGGGACCCGAGATATGAGAGAGAGAGAGAGAGAGAGAGAGAGAGAGAGAGAGAGAGAGAGAGAGAGAGAGAGAGAGAGGCAGTCTTTTTTATGCTGCCGCTAGTGCTAATGCTAAGGCGGCTATTGGCTCTCATGCTGGTGCTGTTGCTGCCATTGCTACGTAGTGCCGCTTCCGTTTCTAATTATTCTGGCTGCTGCTATTGCTAAGTGCTGCCAATGTTATTGCTGGTTTTCTTCTGCTGGCGATATTGCTACTTTTGCTGCTGCCTATGCTAAACCTACTGCTGCTGATGGTATTGCTGGTGCTATCCTTACTGCTTCTGCTGACGATCCAGTTGGAGGACCCGCAAAGCTGACTTTTGAGCACCGTGGCTGACACAAACAGCTTTTTCCGTTTCTCCCCCCGTACGGGTTTCAATCTCCTTACGCGGTCCCGTGCAGAGCCTACTGGCAGACAAGGGGTCAGGTGTCGAAGGTTCAGCGCATGGTGAACCTGGAGAACCAGGCGCAGGTGCGCGTTCTGGTCGTTGGTGTTGGTGGTGGCTCTAGTGTCAATGGAATCGTCAACATGTTGTTCTTGTTGGGGGTGGTGTTGTGTTGCTGGTGGTGGTGGTGTGGTGTAGTGTTGCCAGCGGCGGTGTAGGTGCTTATGGTGTTGTCGATGGTGCGGGGTCAATGGTTCTGGTGTTGATCGTCCTTGGTGTTGCGGTTCGCTGTTGCTTGTCGATGCTTTTCGTGGGTGTTATTTGCTGCTGTTGTTTTGTTTTCTGTGGGATTTGGTTCGTTAGGCGTTCGGGCTTTGGTATTTCGTGTGTATGCTCATCCCCCGTATCACCTGCCCGTGGGCAACATGTCCCGCTGAAAGCTAGAATAAGTGTTGCTAGTTGAGCTGGAGAGAATTCAAGGATAAGCAAACAATAACGAACGACACGAGGCGCAACAAAAACATGATACGACCTCGTACCAAGGTGACTCTATTGGGCACTCTCGCTTTCGCGCACCGTTTATTTCTTTTACGAGGAACCATAGTAGATAGGACCAAATATTGTTTGTTACGGGGGACCATAGTAAATAGGGGACCAAATATTGTAATTAAAAATAGCGAAATATAAAGGTTTTCGTATGTGGAGTAGGTCCTGCTCCGTCCCGGCATTGCAGGGATGCGAGGGTCTATGGTCATGCGACTACGGCCATGCATGATATCGAGTACTCCCCCTCACCCTCCCCTCAATTTCCGAACACCCCAACTGGTTTGTTTTTCAGATCGACTCCGTGGAGAATACCATCTCCAATCTGACGGTAGATGCTCCCATGGTTATGCGAAGCGTCAAGACTCGCACTGCCGCGCGCATGATGATCCATAGATTTAGGGAGGCTACTGAGCTTCTCGCGGAGAACGTGAGTCGAAGCGTGTGTTTTTTGTTTGTGTGTTCGATTGGTTGGTTGGTTGGTTGGTTGGTTGGTTGGTTGATTGTTTTCGTTTGTTTGTTTTTCCAGGACGGATGGATGAAGCCGCCGTCGCGTTTTTTTTTGTTTTGTTTTATTCACTCTGTTCCAAAATTCATTCACGGATGGGTCGTGTCTTTTAATGCTTAATTTAGAGGTTCATTAAAATTAGGGCCGCAATGGAAGTTCCGTTCGTACTCTGATGTTGGTGCTGGTGGTATTGTTGGTGCTGGTGGTATTAGTATTTATACAGTACTCGTAGTATATGACGGAGTTTTTTTTTCCGTTCAGAGTATCTCTACCATATCACGAAACTGTGTGTGTGTTTTTTTTTGTTTTCCCACCTTTTTGTGTCATTTGTCAGGAATACGCCAGCAGCTGTGAGTTGAGTGCGTCGCACGACCGAGGTAGTTTGTTGAAGCTCAACTTCGCAAGCCGCGTGATGCGTCAAGACACGCTCGTGGGAAATAAACCCTAACCCTAGCCCTATGGTTGTCTCATGTTCAATTTTTTTGTATATAGATGCGTTGGTTTTGTGAAGTAACCCTACGATATACTGTAGCAGTTGATTCTCTGTGAGCTCAATGGCCCGCGTGATGCATATATATATATATATCTTATATACAACATGTTACATATAATATATATGTATTTGAGTGGTACGATAGAAGGTACGCACGAGCTGCGTTTTTTTTGCTATGTGGGGCAATATTTCGGGCTTGCGGGGGGCTCCCCAACCCCTTTTAGGACCGCAGTTCTGCCTTGGGGACAAACCACTCTAATTCTCAGATGCTTTTTCTTAATTTCTCACACTTGATCCATTGCCTTCCCGGAAATTTCTCGTTTTTTGTTTTCTTCTGACGGCGCTCTGTGTCTCAGGGTCATCTGGACGAGAAGGAGGAAGAAGTCTTGATGATGGCTGTCACGGAGGGAGAGATGCGCATTGCCTACCACCCCAACCTCGAGCAACTCCCGCCGCTGGCCCGCGTGCTGGAGAAGGTGGAGTTCTTGAGCGAACTGGAGCCGAAGGATCGCCAGAGGTATTGTACATGATAGCATGACACATGTTTGATTTGCCCTCTTTTTGATAGGACTTTCCGAAAAAAAAAGAAAGAGAAGTTCCTGGGAAACAGGTCGATTTTATTGAGCGAGAGAACTCACGCCGAAGGTCCACTCGAGAGGTGCAAGACGTGGGCCCTCTGGAATGTTTCTGATTGACTTCCGAAAAAAGAAAGTTCCTGGAAACAGTGCGAGTTTCTCAACCCCTTTGGAACCGCAGTCCCGTTTTGAGGACAAAGTACTTGGAATTTGACTGGTTTGTCCCCACAACGGGACTGCGGTTCTAAAAGGGTTAAGCGGGAGAGTTGAAGGCGAAGATGTGGGCCCCCCTCGATAAATTTCCGAGATTTTTCCTTGTTTTTCCCGGAAACAAATGCGCGTAAGGCTCTGGGGGGGGGGGGGCGGCGGGGGGCGGGCACGAGAGGGCGCGAGGTATTTAGATTATTGGGGGGGAAACATATTTCGCCTTTTAATCCCTTCCTTGAATCCCTCCCTTGAATTCTTGGAAAATTCTAGAGGGTCGTGTTCTTCTATTCTCCCTCCTTTGAATTCTCGGAAAATTCCAGCGGGCCGTTTTGTTTGAAGCCCCCCTCCCTCCCTCCCTCCCTTCGGTGATTGGAAAGGTACAGCAGGCTGTGTTCTTAGAGGGCCTTCCCCCCCCCCCCCCTTCCTTCCTCAATTGTTGGAGGTGTCTCGGTTAGGAGTAGGAACGGTGCTCCGTCTCGAAAAGGGATTCGAGGTCAATGGTCGAATGACGGAGGCAAGCAACAAATGAGTACGCCCCCCCCCCCCCCCCCCCCCCCCCCCCCCTTCCTTCCTTCCTTCCTTCCTTCCTTCCTTCCTTCCTTTCTCCCCCCCTCCCTCCCTCCCCTTTTCCCTCGTCCCTTCTCCCCTCCCTTCATCTTCATCCCCCCCTAGTTTCCTCTCTCGGAAAGGATGCGTGGTCAATGGTCAAAATGACTGAGGCAAGCAACAAATGAGCACCCCCCCCCCCCCCCCCCCCCCCCCCTCCCCCCCTTCTTGCCATGATTTTGTTCCCCCTCCTGGTTGTTGTTTCGGCTAGGCTAATGGATGTGAAGGCTGCGTACTACAACCAGTACGTTGGGGAAGTTTGCTTGACGCACAGGGGCCGCGTCGGCGCGCACGATGCCAGGAGGGGCGTGGTCGGAGACAAGAACTTCCGCGGATGGTCAGTCGGTCGGTTGGATGGATGGGTGGATGGATGAATGGATGGTTCAGTTGGGCTGTTGGTTGGATTCTGATGACTGTTTTTTTTTTTTTTTTTTTTTTTTCAATCTCTGGCGGATTGGCAAAAATAAAGCTCAACCCCTTCAGGACCGCAGCCCTGTTTTGGGGACAAACAACTTGAAGTTTGAATGGTTTGACCCCAAAACGGGAGTGCGGTTCTAAAAGGGTCAAGCTCACCACACTTCGTGTCGTGTGTCGATTTGACCCATAAGACCTATGCCAATGGAAACGCGAAGTCCAAAAGTTTTTTTTCAAACATATTGCTTAAAAAAAACAGCCGAAATATTCCTCGTACCGCCGCTGTGGGAAAAAAAAGAGAAAAAATGTTTGGTTTTTTCTTGTTTTGTCCCCCCCCAACGGCTGCGGGCGGCACATTTTTTTTTATCAACACGCTGATAGGAACCAGCTTGTGCAACGATCGACGCTCGATCTCGACATAGACGCAGCCCACGGCCAACCCGCTCGGTTTCTGGCAAGGCCGACGAATATAGATGACGGCCTCGAAGATATTGGGTGGGTCCATGGTCTAGGGGGCGAGAGGGCTTGCTGGCGGCGTCCTACGGAATCCTCCCAAACCTGAGAAAAAGTTGCCATTCGAGACGGATGAAGAAGTTTTGTCTTCTGTTTTGTGCATACCAGCGGCCAATTGTTTATTGATCGTACGCCTCGTCAGCTCCCGCCACATGACACCGGCCATGTTGTGAAGACGGTGACCCTAGGGTGGGTCGGAGCCCCTAACGAGCGCACTCCGTTCAGAATTCATGACGCAGTCGTTGGTTTTTTTCGGTCGATGTCTATCAAGGACTCGGAATCTCGCCGCTTCGAACCAAAGATCGGCCTGAGTTTTTCTCAAGCCGATGTTGGGCCAACATCGGCCCCGGATTTTTGCTTTTTTCGGGGCTTTTCCAAAAGTTTGGAACTTTTTTTTTTTTTTTTTTTTGCTAAACGTGCCCATAGGAAGCGTGTTCTAAACATTTCTGGAGGGTATCTTTGATTTTCAAACTTTGATTTTCAAACTTTTTATTGATACTTCGCTTTCCCACTGGCATAGGTCTTTACCAGACTTATTTTTTTTTCTCGGCGCCCTTATTTTATGGATGAAGGTTTTACGTGGTGAGGGGCCAGGTGGAGAAGGAGTGGAAGGCGGAGAATGGGGAGCTGGAGTCCGGCATCCACTCTTCCGGGCTCCTCTTCGGCATCACCGACTCCATGCTCAACCTGTGAGATCATGGAGCGAGCGGGATTTTGCTCTTTTTTTATGGTGGTTGTGTGCTTTCATCATCTATTGAAGTGTGCTTGGACGCATGCTACAGTAGAAGTGCACCTCTTTTTTTGTTTTTTTTGGTTTTGAGGCTCTCCGCCGCTTCAAGGACGAGGTGTTGTGGTAATATTTCAATAATGGTATACCAAAACTCACCCAATAATTAGGGTTAGGGTTAGACTGCCAATTTGTTTATTTTTCTGCAAAACGGGGATGGAAACTCCGACACTGACCCAATAATTAGAGGGATTAGACTGCGAATTTGTTTTTTTTCCTGCAAAACGGGGATGGAAACTCCGACACTCACCCAATAATTAGAAGGATTAGACTGCCAATTTGTTTGTTTTTCTGCAAAACGGGCATGGAAACTCCGACACTGACCCCATAATTAGAAGGATTAGACTGCCAATCTGTTTATTTTTCTGCAAAACGGGGATGGAAACTCCGACATTGACCCAATAATTAGAAGGGTTAGACTGCCAATTTGTTGTTTTTTTCTGCAAAACGGGGATGGAAACTCCGACACTGACCCAATAATTAGAAGGATTAGACTGCCAATTTGTTTTTTTTCCTGCAAAACGGGGATGGAAACTCCGACGTTTTTGGGTTAATATATATAAGGAGCCCCGTCATCCACAAGAAAAAAAAATGCAATTTGTATCGTAGCGCATGCCCCCCCCCCCCTCCCTCCCCCCGACGTATTTGGAAAACTAAAGCTTGACCCTTTTAGAACCGCATGTGGCGACAAAGCACTCAATTTTTCAAGTAGTTTGTCCCCAAAACGGGACTGGGGTTCTAAAGGGATTAAGGGCTCCCTCCGCTTCCAATATATGATTTCGTATCGTGCGCCCATTTCACCCGTAGCTCCCGTTTCAGCAGCAGCGCAGGCGTGTTTGCTTGCTGTTCAGCTAAAGGGATATTTAGCTGAAGTCCTGTTTTGCTAAAGTGCTACGTAGCTCAAGCCCTTGAATCGTGGGGCTTTTTTGTTTTGTTTTTCCTCCCTCTTCCCCCTCCCCACCTCTTCTCCCTCGCTCTCTCCAGCCCACACCACGCAGAGTACACGACCCACGGGTTCAGCAACCTCGTGGTGTTCGATCAGCACAAGCTTTTGGAGGAGGCGAAGACGATGCCCTCGCTCGACGTGGCCCTCTGGAAGTCGGTGGCGGCCCACTGCTTGAGGTATTTACTTTTGACAGCGCGCACGCAATGTCAAATCATGGCGGTGCTCGTACTGATAGCGTCTTACATGTATTTATTTGTTTGTATATCAACCTGGTAGATTGTTGTATCATCCCTACGTGAAGGTAATCAACGCGAAGGCGATGCCTTATTTCTCGGCTAGTGACGGTAGCTTTGAAGGGGGGGGGGGGGGGGCACACACGTAGCAACGCTGCGTTTTCCGGTACATGGCCGAAAACACAAACTCTATGTACGTGTAGCTTGTGCCCAACAAGCCGTTTCATTTATTTTGCTCACAACTTTGGACGGAAATGAAGAGGACCGTCTGGTATTTCTCAAATCTGTTGTTTACCCCCAACGCGTCTCATGTTTGTTCCCGAAGTGTCATCAAGAATGCGTTGACACTATCAATCAAGTGCACGACATTTCTGTGACATATGATGGCAAGGTTGTACATGAACATTTTTTTTTCGTTCAAGTTGTAGGCGGATAGCGGGGCATACTAAAAATCAAGCGCATCGACGCCTGAAAAATTAAACATGTCTCACTTCATTTCCGACATGAATCCCTCTCGGTGACCTCCGACTACTATGACGGTGGACCACAGTAAAAAGGACCAAATGTTGTTATTTATAGTAAGAATAGCGGAATATATAGTTTTTTGTATGTACCGTAGGTCCTACCGGTATTTAATACCCCCCCCCCCCCCCCCCCCCCGTAATATTACGGGGATTACGGGGGACCATAGTTAATAGGACCTATGGTATACATAAAAACCTATATATTTTACCATTTTTACTAACAATATTTGGTCCTATTAATTATGGTCCCCCGTAATAGTTTTTTTTTAAAATATTTTATTCCGACATGGTGGCGAGTCTTGCTCCGTTTTTTCCCTTTTTTCTCGCGCACCTTTGGCTAAAAATCGGCTAAATTTAGACTAAGACTGCTTCGCGCGGACACAAGGCAGTGATCGTAATCAAATATGGGTATTCATGGTCTACGTAGGGAGATGAGAGGAGTACGGGATACTTGATGTACGTACGGTTTCGATGTCCGCCGCCGGCCCGATTTACCAACACCGTGCACGAGGTACGTGTGGGTGAAATTTTATGGTGTGTTGCCCTGCCTTTCCATGTACGGACGGGGCGGGGCGGTTCGTGTGAGGTGAAACCACTTCTTTGAGAGAGTCGAGTAGCCGCGAGCCAGGGAGCTGGAGCGGGGTCAATGCGCGTGAGGCCCGCAGGGGCTATACATCGCTTGGTATGGGCGCAAGCAGAAGCTACGAGCAGCAGCATACATATTATACAGCAGGCTTCCAAAACTACTGCAGAAAGAAAATAGACGTGACACGCCGAACGATGGGATCGTCAAGAAAGGCTGCGCCGTGCGACTTGGAGTTTAAAACCGTCTCGGAACGAATGATTGCACGCGCACAGGCGATCGATCCGGTTCCACAAGTACAAGCTGCAGAGCTGCCACAGCCTCATGGACCGATCCACGTTCGAGTCGGGCACGACAAGGGAGCAGGAGGAAGAGGTCATCACTATGGCCCACGACGAAGACGTGAGTGGTGTGTGTGTGCGTATGGGTTTTTTGTGTGTGTGTGTGTGTTTTTTTTTTTTTTTTTTTCTTCCTTTTCATTTTCTTTCGTTTTTTTTCTGTCGTGTATTTTTTTGGTCGCATGCTTTTTTTCTGTGTTTTGTTCCTTGTCGTATGCGTTGTTTCTTACTTACGGGCAGTTGATACCCTGTCGCTTTTTTTTTTTTTGCGTGGCGGGTTATACCCTGTTGCTTTGGCTGCGCCTTTCAGTCGTTTTGGTGTAGTTTTTGTGTGCATGGTATGAATAGCAGCTTCTTTTTTTTTTTGTCTTCTTTTTTTTTCTGTGGCATGTACGGTTATATTCAGTTGATTTTAAGTCTAGTAGGACTGCTGTTCCGCCTGGGGGACAAGTTACTGTAGAGTCTTTGCCTGGTTTCGCCCCTAGATTGGATTTCGTTTCTAAAAGGGTTAGAGGTATCAAGGGCGCATACGTGGGAGTGAGTGATGTTGGTGGTGTTTTGTTGTTTTTGTTGTTGTGCTTGTCGTTGTTGTTGGTGGTGGTGGCAGTGGTGGTGTTTTTGATGTTGCCCAACCAGCTTTTCTTTTTTTTTTCCGGTTGACGACTCTACCGTGCCGACGTGAATTTTACTGGCATTACATACACACCACACGCGTCCTCTTCGTTCATCATAGGTTGCTTTTGACATGGATGTACCTGGTGTATATTTATGACCCCCTCCCTCGTCGCCACCTCCCCAACACACCACCATGTAGTCGTTCGCCGTAAGCCACCACAGTTCCCCTCATTTCAGTCCCTCTTCGCGACCCCTGCCTCGCAGTGCTCACCCCCCCTCTAACCCCCCCCCCCCCTCTAAAAAAAACAAAAAGCGATGTTTGTTTGGAAAACCCGTTCACTCTGCTCTTGACACGAGTATTTGCAAGTCGGTGTTTTTACTTGGCGATGTTTCCCATCAACCGTTGTAGACAAGCGGTTCGCAGTTGTAGGATCCGTGGGTTGGATATACACTGTGCACAGATCCTGCACGCGGCATGTCGTGCCCGCAGGCCGAGGATACAGATGACATATGAGGTACAGTAGATCGGAATCTGTCGATTATGTGTGAAGACATTTATTTCACTCCCCCTCCCCCCACGCCCCCCTGTCGTGCCCTCCTTCCTCTGACTTGTCGCCGCGATGGCGTGAATATGTAAAAAAAAACAATTGCTACGACAAATGAAGATCATCCTGGTTAGGGGCAGGATTATGAAGCTGGAAGGGGAGATCATCGCGAGGTCGCTTGGGCAGGCGGAGACGTCGATCGCGCCAGTTTTGCTCGAGCCGACGGGCAGGGACGAGGGCGGGTCCATCAGGGTCTCCGGAGACTACAAGGTGGGGGGGTTTCGATTGGAGTAGGGGGTTGGGAGGCTTCAGAATGCCACCTGGTCGTACTGGGTTTATAGCGATGGTATTGACGTCTGGTCTCCGATCACTTGTAGGGTGGGATTGTGGAACGTGATTGGGGGGGGGGAGGGGGGGGGGGGGAGTACTCGATAGGAGATATGTACTCGATCTCATGCATGGCCGTAGTCGTATGGGGGGGGGGGGGGGGGGGGGGGAAATGTGACCAAATATTGAGCGACTTACGGAAACTAGCTGGGCTTGTTCATCAAGAGTATAGGGTTTTTTATGTTTAGCGCTGAAAGCGTGGGGGGGGGGCGGGGGTGAAAGTTTGACCAAGTGCCGTACGGCCCAAGGGGGTGGGCGTATTTGTCTACGATATTATTTTGTGTTAAGGGGAGGGATAGACTGGGGGGAAGCTTGGGAGGGTGGGGGGGGGGGGGGGTGCACTCGATAGGAGAGATGTACCCGATCTGATGCATGGCCGTAGTCGTATGAACGTGGGGGAGGAGTATTGTTAGCATCGTTTGCCGTATGTGGTATTGATTCCCTAGGGACGTGATGATCGTGTATCGTTTCTTGAGACTGCGTGAAAAAACCCGAATGTGTTGGGTCCAGCAAGACGCATAACGTATCAACTTGGAGCCCTCGAACATTGGATAGTTGGGCATACTCTACACGAAAAAAAAATCTGACTACGATCGCATCAACAGCATTAACCAGGGGGGACACATCGGTGAAGATTTTTCAGCAGATCAGAGCTGTACTTGCTTGGTGAGCTACGAATAGCTGTTCGAACGTTTAGATTACGCGAGCAGCGGAGGGGCGTAGAGCAATGAATGCAAATCGCCATTTTTTTTTAACGTAACAATCAGGGTCGATTTTTGCCTCTTTGGTGACCATACGACGTCATTGTTTATTGCTGAAATCGTGGTGGTACGTTACCAGCGCAATTATAGTATTGTTGGCGTTGGTTGACATTCGATGTGGTTCGGAAAAACATAACCTAAAGCCGGCAAGTTAGGTTCTTGGGCCCTCTCTGTTTTTTTTTGTTCATTCTAGGTGTGCTCCTGACTGGATTTTTTCGCTCTCTTTTGCGTCGCATGATTTTTTCTTTATTTTATACCATAATCGTTTTTTCGTTCCATGATTTTGAGGTTTGGGAAACGAAATTGGGCACAAAGATTGGTGTTCATGGCAACACGCACAAAGTGAGGATTGACTCCACCCCCCCCGCCCCCATACACCGGAAATTAAATCAACTCATTTGGTTCTGTTATCCATATGCAAGTCCGCCTCACAAGCGGTTCTTGGTAGGATGCAGCTCAGCCTTCATGCGACTCGCCGGACACCTCGCCTTTCGCTTCGCGCTTGGTGCAAGCAATGTCTGCCTGGTCGGTGAAAACCCGACATGCTCCGTCCCGGCATAGTAGGGATGCGAGGGTCTATGGTCATGCAACTACGGCCATGCATGGTAACGAGTGCATCTCTCCTATCGAGTGCCCTCCCCCCCCCCCTCTCCCCCCTTCCCGTACGCCGGTCAGTCGAGCAGGGTCATAGTTGTCGAAAATTCTAAAAAATAATGTATTGGCATCTCTCGAGAAAGAAAACGAAACGGGTAAAACAAAATGGCTAGCAGTCCTCAGTTTTTTTTCACGTTGCCATCAAGAACCACCGCGCCGAGAATCGATTCCCAATTTATCGAAAACAATTCGCGCAACATTTCTAAGCACGATACTGTATGTTTTACCTGTCGCAGGAACCAGCCCGTACATGCCAGAAATAAATGTATTTAGACTTTGGCGTCGGTGTTCAAGTGTCTTCTCCAATGACCCTGCTCTCTGCCCCCCCCCCCCCTCCTCCTATCCTCCTCCCCCCCTCTGACCACACACGGCGAAACGGGAAGGGGATATAATTAGCATTTTTTTCTTCTTCTATGTATCAGATGGAGGTGTCTCTATTGGGAGTAGGACCGGCGCTAGGAACGGTGCTCCGTCTGGAAAGGGGTGCGTGGTCAACGGTCAAATGACTAAGCCAAGCAACAACTGAGTACCCCCCACTCCTCCCGTCTCTCTCCCCCCCCTCCGGGCCTACCGGCGTGGTGTGTCTGTGACTCGTCATGTAAACAGGCGTTCAGGATGCCGATGGACATGCTAATGACGTTCGCCAAGGAGGAACAGGGCAGGATGAACAAGTGGGTATTTTTGTTCTTTCGTTTTGTTTTCCTGCACCAGTCAGTATGCATGCGCCTTTTTTTTCTTTTTTTTTTCGCTTCTTTTTCAGCGTACCCCTTCGGGTAAGTTTTTTTTTTCACGCTGATCTGTCAAGGATACTGTAGTGCTGTTCGTTCGACCGTCTCCATTTTTACTGTCATTTTTTCTTGTCGTTTTGTTTCGCTCTAGGGGCAAAGGGTGCAACACTTTTTTGGAGAATCCCGATAGTATCGAAGCCCCCCCCCCCCCCACCACTACCACCCGATCACCGCAAACCCAATTCGGCAACCCCTACTCTTTTTGTCTACTTTTCACTCACTCTTTTCCCCTCGCCATCCCTCCCGTCGCATCCCCTCCTCTCCCCTTCCCCACACCACATCACAATCATCGTCGTGATCATCGTGATGACCCCCATGGCCCGCACCGCCAATTTACGACGAGCAGGCAAGAGACCATGAAACGCGCGTCGAAGACACTGGCAACCTTCGAGGAGGACAGCGACGGTAACATCAAGCAGTCCGGCGGCGAGGACACGCCGGAGACTCGAGCCGCCGCGCTCATCCGGCGCATGGAGAGCGAGATGTCAGCCAAGTTCGAGCTCCACCCCCGCACGGCAACGGTCGGGGTAAAGGCCGCGATGAGGCTCATGACCGGCATGAAGCATCGCCAGGCCGCTGCTCGGGATGGGGGGGGGGGGGGCGGCGGCGACGGCGGCGGGGGGGGGGGGGGGGAAGGCGCGGACGAGTGAAGACACGCCGGGGGATCGAGATGGAAGAGCGTGTATGATGCAACACAGAGATTGCCTGCCTTAAGTGATGCAGCTAAGGGTAGCCCGAGTAAGGGTGGGAGTGAGGCTAAGACTGAGAGTAAGGCGAGGACGGGGAAGGTGGCTTGCGATGATGACCGCGATGTCGTTGTCTCGGACGTGGGGGATGGTGACGGCGGGAGCTAGCTACCGCTGACTCGGCTTGACGTGCGTGTGTGTTACGTACGTCGTGCCGAGCCGCGTTGCGTTTTTCGCGGGGCGTTGTTGCCTTCCCCATTGTTTCGGCCCGGTTCGATTCGATTCGGTTCGTCCGGTCGGTCGGTCGGTCGGTCGTGTGGATGTTCGGTCGATCGCGCTGATATTCGGTCGGTCGTCGGTTCCGTTCGGTTCGTCCGATCGGTCGGTCGTGTGGATGTTTCGGTCGATCGCGCTAATGTTCGCTCTATCGTTCAATCGGCCGATCGGTCTGTCCGTCTTTTCTCTGTCGGGTCGGCATTTCGGTCGGGGGTCGGTTGGCCTGTCGTTCACACGATTGGTCGGTCGGTCGGTTGGTCTGTCCGTCAGTCCGACTGTCTCCGTTCGATCGGTCGGTCCCCCGATAGCTCGGTCGTTTCGGTCAGTCGTTGGGTAGGTTGCTCGCTCTGCTTCCTCCTCTCCCGCTTTCGAGCAAATTGGAGTTCCAGCAGCAGCAGCAGCAGCAGTGTCGCTTTTTTCTTTTTGTTTATCTCTTAACCTTCAAGGATAGAGAAAAGCGCAGGCAGCATCTCTCACTCTCGCTTGGATTTGAACGTATCCTCTGTATATGTCATTGTATTTCTCTCTCTGGTCGTCTTTTCAAGTACAATACATGGAAAACACAGGCACGGCACTCGCTGCTGTTCAAGCTACCAGTAGTTTAGCCCACAGCCAGCCCCCTTTTCGTTCTCGGGGGTTTCGCCTTTTCTTTTTCGTTATTGGAGAGAGAAACAAGATGCGTCAAACCTGTCCGACGGGAGGGGGGGGGGGGGGGGGGCTGCTTAGCACCCAGCCCCGTATCCTCTACCCCACTGCATCTATACAGACTCTTCCACCCCCTTCCCCCGGGATTTTCGTTCGTAGATTTAGTTTTGGATTGTGGTGAGCTAGCCCCCCCCCCCCCCCCCCCCACCCCCTCTCCCCCTGAGTATAGTAATTAGCGTATAATAGTATTGAGGCGCGCACACGCGAAGTGCCGACCTTTTGTTGTCCCTGCTTTTAACCGGAAATAATGCACATCTGACGCATTTTTTTTTGTCAGAAGTTGTCGTGATTGCTTGTTGCGAGTTCTTAACCTTTTTTTTTCTTCCAAGTTCTCTACTCTATTTTGTGTTCCTGATCCCCCCTCTTCCCCGTTCCGCCGTGACTTGGTGGAGGGAGAGCTTTTTTCGGGGGGCTTGGTCGGGGTCTTTTTTAGTTTTTTTTTCTGGCGATTTCTTTTGGTGTTTTTCGCGTACTGGTAATTGGTACCAGATAGTCCCATGGTACACCAGGTATATATATAATATGACCGACTTGTGCTTTTGTCAGAAGTGTAGATAATAGCCCTTCCCGGCACCTATCCTATCCTATACTATGGATATGGACCAAAACTACGACGAGCAAAAACTCCGATTTTTATCAGCCGCCCCCCAGGAGAGCGAGAGAGAGAGAGAGCGCGCGCGGCCGAACGGCTGTACGGCAGCCAGCGCTCGCGTCGTCGTCTGGCAGGCTACCAGACACCGCTCTGGCCGGAAATATAATAACCGCTTATACTTTAGTATGATTACGAAGCGGTCTTTATGTTTATCCCCATTAGCGTGCAGACCGGAAGGGCTCCCAACGCTCTGCTATCGGGTAATCATGCGTTCCATGTGTGTGCCTACCCCATCAGTCCGACCCTGCTTCCATGATCTAGACGATCTGTATGATCTGCTGCCGTACCTCGGACATATCAGACATATCACCACCTACAGGTAGATAGATCGTGATCTAGTTCATCTGTCTACGGCGGATGATCTAGCTCCTCGTCTGCCGTAGTGAGGGGCGGCGCAGGATCTGTTCGCACGGTACAGATCCTCCCGAGGAGAACCGCGCGCTACGGCCGTTCGTAGACGACGCGGATCGTACAGGCTCCCACCCGGTCTGTCAACACGAGGTACAGATGGTTGAGATGAGGAGTCAATTTCGCCCTGAAAGGGCCCGACCTCAGCAAGCAGGGATCTGTAGATGGATGTGCAGATTGGTCTGTCCTGCTTGCAGGTGTGTAACGATCGAGAGGCCCCTTTCGCGCTTATATAACTGCTGCTTCTTCTTTTTTTTTACCAAGTACCAAGATGACGTTTTTTTTTTTTTTTTCTTCTGTAAAGGTCGCATCCGACAAGTAGTAGTTCTCAACATCAACGAGGCAGGCAAACGTCGTATTTGCGCCTAAGCAAATACTGGTGCTGATAAGGATGCGGTAGTGCTGCTTTTGGTTCTGGCGAGCACTGGTAGGGGCGCGAGGGGGGTTGGGTCACGCGACCTTTAGGCTTTTTTTATATTAGGGTGAATACCTAGTTCCTACCAGTTCGGGCTTTTTTCGCTAGCTCTTCGAGTGGCACCGGGGGCGTGCGGGGAGGGGGCGGAAGGAGGGGGGTACTCAATATGATGGGGGGGCACGCGACCTTTAGGCTTTTTTTTATATTAGGGTGAATACCTAGTTCCTACCAGTACGGGCTTTTTTCGCTGGCTCTTCGAGTGGCACCGGGGGCGTGCGGGGAGGGGGCGGAAGGAGGGGGGTACTCAATATGATGGGGAGGAGGGGGGGCAGGGTGTACTCATGTCATGCATGGCCGTTGTCGTACGACCATGGACCCCTCGCATCCCTACAACGCCTGGACGGAGCAGGTCGGGTTTCCACCGACCAGGTAGGCAGTGCTTGCTTGCACCAAGCGCGAAGCTCCAAACTTGAGGTGTTCGGCCGGGGTCGCATGAAAAACATATTTTGGTATTTTTTGCAGGCATTTTTTGTTGTTTTTGTTGTTTTTTGTTTTTCCCTTTATGTAGCCGGTCTATTGGTCTACTTGAAGTACTCGCTGAGGAGTGCCTTGCACGGAGAGGCTTCGTGGGTTGTTGCTTGGGCATCGGGAGACAGGGGACAGCTATTCGTTTTGTTTGTTTTTTCACGAATTTCAGCGGCAGGGTAACAACAACAAAAAAGTCATTACGCCCTGCAGGGTTTTTGTGTCAAGTGCTTGGGATGTCATATCGAGAGAGAATTCCGATATGCTGTTGAATTAATCGAGCTTCCGACATCTCGTATCTGAACGTGTTTTGCCCCCATCTACATCATACCACCCCCCTGGCATATACCCCTGACATCTTCCCCTGTTTTATTATTTTGCTGATTGATGCTGACGTCAAAAGCTTCGATGTATCGATGCCTGAGACCGTATCGATTTTGTAGGGGTCCTCCCATAAGACGGTCTGACTATAATAGCAAGGCGGTATCCCTCGGTATTAGGCAGCCATAAAAAAAAAACTCGGCGCCACTGGTAAAATACACTCGCATCCGCATCCGGAAACAAAGAAGAAGGCGGTTTCCCCCCGATGAGGCGGTGTAATCCAACGCCAGCTCGTCTGATTTGTTCCTGACGTTAAATTATCAGGGTGTTTCGCTTGTGAAGAGTTCCCTCACACCATCTTGTAGGCTCTTCGGATGATTGCATACGTACCACGGGGCCGTTGCGCCTCAAGACGATGGAGCAGCAGCTGCAGCAGCAGCAGGGCAATTAGACGCGGAGGAGGAGGAGGAGGAGGAGTTCCTAGCTTTTTGTTGGCTTGTCTCTACAGATTCTTAGTGGGGCCTGGGCTGCCTTGCCCCCGGGCATGCGACAGGGTCGGGTAGATAGGAGTAGCATACTCGCCTCTCCGTAGTTGCGATTGGAGGTGAGGTTTTCTTCCTAACACCGCATGCACCCAACCAATATGTTTTGTTGGGAACAGCGTATACTGGAAGTTGTAGGGGGGGGGGGGGACATTTTTTGCTGAACGCATGTACAGCAGTGCGTGAAGCGTTAACTTTCCTCCCTTAGGAACGAAGTGTGTGCGCCCCTCGTTTCCACTCGTCGGAGGTATCAGATCAGATCAGGTCAGATCATATCAGATCAGATCACATCAGATCAGATCAGATCACATCAGATCAGATCAGATCACATCAGTTCCGACACACTGCTCCCGATTTCAATGTTTTCGGCAAGCTCTTTCTTATGTGCGGGGGTACACCACCAACAGTGTTTTTGCCGGGCGTGGCATCTTGCGTGGCACAGGTCTTCTTGCGTAGAGTTGCTGGGTGGTATATAGCTCTACTTTTGAAACGGCTCATGCGCTATTACTGTTAATAGCTTGCTTTCTGTAACATTGCGGCAGCGTTCCCATCACAGCAGCAGCAGCAGCAGCGCGTGCAGGAGTCTACCAGTATATTTATCGGCGCCGTAGATAGATGGTGACCGTGCCGAATGTTGTTGTGGCGCACGTTCCGGGAAAAAATGCACTTGGAAAATCGACTCGGAATATGTTAGCAGCGGCAAATAACAAGGGCTACTACTACTACTACTATTACGGGGGACCGTAGTTAATAGGACCTACCGTATACTTAAAAACCTATATATTTCACCATTTTTTACTAACAATGTTTGGTCCTATTAACTATGGTCCCCCGTAAATACTGCTACTACTACTGCTCCTACTGTACCTGGTCGGTATGTATTTTTTTTACCGTAGATACCCGCAGAGGAGTCTCTTCTCCAACTACCTGGTATAGTGATGGTGCCTGGCGGTTTCACGCTTGGCCCTTTCAGGCCCCCAGTCCCGTTCCCGGGGCAAACTACTTATAATTTCAGTAGATTGGCCCCAGATATGGGAGTGAGTGCGGTGCCAGCAGGACTATTACGGGAGACCATATTAAACAGAACCTACGGCGCACACACACCACCAATATACTCCGCTTTTTTTACCCACAATATTTGGTCCTATTAACTGTGGTCCCCCGTAATAAAAAAAGGATTAAGCGGTGCTGCCATCGGTGTGGGTGGCATCGGTCGCTACTGCCTGCCGAGGGAAGATAGATGCAGCTGTGGGCCTTGGATTTTTCTGTTTTTTTGGTTCACAATTTCCCCGCGCCTCGATAAGCTCGATAAAGCTTAGGAAAATGGTGTGATCTTGAGCCGTCGAGACGTTGGCACATCGTTGCTTCGATAATTGGGGGTGTAGACTACGAGTATATACTGTACCAGTAGACATTTTGATGTTTATGTTGTTGATGCTTTGAGTTTCGATTAGTGATATTTTTTTATAAATTGATGATCTTGACAAGTTCGACATTTAGATGTTTCAACATGTTGTTGTTCTCACATTAACTCACAATACAATGCAGTCCGTGGTCGCAGGACAGGCTCCAATAACGCTGGGGTGGAAGAAATACCTCAAGTAAAACAGAGGCAAAAACAAAAAACAAGCATACGCACTCCACCACTGCGGACACCAGGGAAGCAAAAAGGAGACTATTAATAGCAGACAAAAACCTACAAAAGAAGATGAAGCCAAGCCTAAAAAACAAAACAAAACAAAAACAGAAGCAGATAGCAAAACGCAAAAAAAGGCAAAACGGACCATACTAACAAAGACACGAAGAGGTACAAACGGGAATGAAATAAAAATGAAAAAAAGAAGGGACAAAAAAGCGATAATCACGGGCGGGGGCATATATTACGTCGATGTTTTCATTTCGATTTTTTCGCCTCGTCTTTTGGTCGGGCCGGAGCAAAAGCTGTTGCGCCTCGGGTAGTTGTATTTGCCAGCCGTTTCGATGATTCGACATTTCGATGAGTTTCGACGTTACGATATTTCGATGTTTGGATGCCAAGTATGCCGATTGTTCGGGACTTCCACGACGTCAATCCTTCGCTAAGTTTCTTATTTACCATAATGTTTCGACTCTTCGGTCGTTGGATGTTTCTTTCCAATCGATACGGTGCTTCGCCAGGTATCTCGATCACTGCGATCTATAGTTCGACGCCCCGATGTTCCGATGTTGTACCAAATATTTCGATTAACTTTGATAACGTCAGTCAACATGCCACCGATGTTTCTTCGATGTTGTTGCCAGATATTTCGATGCTTCGATCTTCCGCCACATTGTGCTGCTCCGACGTTTATTTCGATGTTTTATTTTTTTGTTTATTTTTGCCCCAAGATATTTTCGACGATTTCAAGAAACCGTTGGATGTTCCCGATAGTTCGTTCGACATTTCGATATCTTAAATATCAATTCACATCTTGATATATGATGTACCAGGTGCTACAGTAGTTCTAGTGTGTGTGGGAGTGGTTGATCAAAGGGGGTCAATCAAAAGCGCGGTGCCATATGATAGCGTGTAGTCTCCTATCCGCCCCTTCTGGGATATCACAGAGGAAAAACTAACGAAAAAAAAAACAAAAAAAAACGCGACGACGACGACGACAACAGTAATGCCCACGGCTTGCGCGCGATTTTTGGGGAGGAGATGATACGAAGCATTGGCGTCCGAGTTTTGCCATGCACGGCAAGGATTCGTGCGGCGCAGGCGCAGGAGGCAGCGTGGCCCTGATCGTACAGTATACTGCTCTGCGTGCTCCCGCTGGTGGTGGGCGTAATACGTATACAGACGCGCGGCTGATAAACACCAGAATTAATTGCCGATGTTTTCCGTCGGTGTCTCTCGGTGTCACAAGCATATGGCCTTGATCTGCAGGCAGGTCCTATTAATAGTCAGTCCTAGTGAGGGGGAGATGGAGCGGTCGGTCAGAGGGGTCGAACCGCGGTGCAGTTTGTTTTGGGTAGGATGCTTGTACGTAAGCCCTAGTTTGGTAGGATGCACCTTCCTTCCTGTAACCCTACAGTTACGGGGCGGGCCATATTCAACAGAACCTACGGTACAGATAAAAAAAAAACTAAATAATTCCCTATTTTCACCAACATTTTTTTGGGTCCTATTTACTGCGGGTCCCCCGTATTGCTATGCGGGTATAGGTAGGATGTTTGTACTCCTACTGCGACTGTAGTGGGTAATATTCGACTGCAACAACAGTAGGTAGGGATCGTTTTGCTGATGGCTGATGACGGCTAGAGAAAGAGGGGGGGGGGAGGGTACTCGATAGGAGATATGTACTCGATATCATGCACACCCGTAGTCGCATGACCATAGACCTCCGCCTCCCTACAATGCCGGGACGGAGCATGTGTCGGGTTTTCACCGACCAGGCAGACACTTATTGCACCAAGCATGAGGGGGGGGGGGGGTCTTTTAGAGCTCGTCGAGGCCTGGCCTCCTTTTCGGCTTCTTGTTGTACTACAGTAACTGGTGCAACGGGAGGGCGGTCGGTCAAAGAGAGGCGCAACATGTATACCCACGGTCTCCTGTTTTATTGCGTATTTGCTCGGCGTTGATGATGGTGATGGCGTGATGACGACGTGGACCTGGTTTCTGATTATTATACCACCATCACTGCGCGCAACGATTAACCTCATACCTGGTATACCTTAACGATTGACATTTTATGCCTCGAAGTAGCCACCGTAGCTTGCGCATTTGAAGCTCAGGCGAAGTAGGTAGATTGGGTGTCGGGGGAGGTGGGGGGGGGGAGGGGGGGGGGGGGAGTGGGGCAAGGGGGGGGTAATATACATGAGTGAGTTTTGTTTTTTTTGGGGGGGGGTGGGAACTATTCTAGACGTCGTCTTGCATGACGTGCGAGATACATCAAAACACATGGATAATCGTATATAAGATACAAAGAAATGGATGTGCAAGATTAACTCGAACGAAGTTTTGAACGATCGTAAACAAGAACGAAGACAAATAAATGACGTCGTAGTACGTAGAGGAGCAGAATCTATCGTGCCGTAGGCAACAATTCCCGGGAGAAGTGCTCACAGAGTACAAGTCGCGGGCAGCCAACAGGCCCTACACATACACACATAGAACCACTTAAGGATGTCTCGCTCTCTGAGCGTGCTCGATTGGCACATCCCTGGCCTCCCAGAGCTCCCACCTCGGAACCGCCTCCTTTCATTACAAGTAATGACCTTGGCGGACCTTTCCAGCGAGTCTTAGTTTTCTCCATCTCTCTCGGCACTCTCGGTCCTTTCTTCCTTTCTTCTTTCAAACATATATGCATACACATATGGGGCATAACGCGCTGTCTTCCAGCCCTCGCGTCTGCTACATACCGCTGCATGTGCGAACATACAGCGGCCACTACATATGTACCTCGGTACGTACGCAGGCAAGCGTCTGTGCAGTTTGAGGCTGCTGCCGTGTCGTGTGAGATCGTGTGGAATGCCCTCCTCTAACAGCCCCATCCATAATACGCTCGTGTCGAATCCCTCCTCTCAGTATACTCTACTCTGGATCCCCAAGCAACCCAACCGCTGCCGCCCTGTCCGCTTCGTGGAGGCGAATACGCTTCATCCTATTCCTCACGTTTGTTTGTGCCTTTTTTCCCCTTTTTTTTGTCTGAGGTGGCTGAATTGCGCGCTGAGAGCAATTTGGTCACCGTGCTTGTTGTCTTTTAGACGAGCTACTTTCTTCTTGTTGAGGCGGTACACGAAACGAGTAGGACAACAACAACCGTGTGTGTCTGATAGTACCAGGTACCGGGGTATTTTTCAAGAAGCGGGCTCGGAAATGTTGGCGGTAAGTGACAAAGAGGAGGGATCAATTACTGAGAGCATATTTTTTGTACGAGTTTTTTTATTTTTATTTATTGAACATCACTTTCACTCTCCAGCTTAACTAGTACCTGGTAGAAAGTTTTACCCTCCGCGGTCTTCTTCTGGACAAGCCGTGGTCACAGGAGGTGTCATCCCTTCTCCCCCCCCCCCGGTACGTACCTTCAGTTTTTGTCGCGCATAGGGTTCAGCATTCCCACTGCTGGTCGATTTTTTGTCGAATGTAGTTAACTCTCGCTCCCGTGCTTTCTGCTAACAATCAATTTATATTCGAGAAATACGTACACATATACCCGTGGTATAGTAGTTTTCGTTCAGTATCCGTTGTATTATCGATCGATCCTTCACCCCTATAGCTCAGTAGGTATCACCCTCACATCTGACATCGTCCGGGGCACGGGTTCGAACCTCCCTTCGAACGTTTCTTTTCCAGAAACGCTTGCGCGTGCATCCCCAAAAACACACACACACACACACACACATCTCCCAGGTTCGGGGCACGGGTTCGAACCTCACTTCGAACGTTTCTTTTCCAGAAACGCTTGCGCGAGCATCCCCAAAAACACACACACACACATCTCCCAGGTTCCCCAGGTACTGAAACGAAGCGAGTATGCCGGGGCCGGTGCAGTAGGTCGCATACGGTGCCGTTTTAGGTCGTCCCACAAGACCCCGCCGTTCAGGGAGAGGGGGAAAGGGGTGTACTCGATAGGAGAGATGTACTCGATCTCATGCATGGCCGTAGTTGTATGACCATAGACCCTCGCATCCCTACAATGTCGGGATGGAGCATGTCGGGTTTCACCACCCAGGCAGGCATTGCTTGCACCAAGCGCGAAGCGCTGCCGTGAGGTGTCCGGCGAGTCGCATGGAGGGTAGAACCGCTTGTGAGGAGGATTTGCGTATGGGTGACAGTCTTCATTCAGTGAGTTAATTCAATTTCCGGTGTAGCCACTTCCATAGACAGCAGTGGGAGTACTACGTAACTGCCTAGCGGGTGCCTTACCATAAACACCACCAGTACGTGATACCACCATCCCCCTCGCACAAATGATCTATATCTTAAATCGACCACTAGCTGTGATCGACCGCCAAAAAAAAAACAAAAAAAAGCGGTACCCTGGTTGACTAGCTCGCGTAATGAACGGCATGTTTCGTTCAGAGGGGAAGGTGGGGGGGGGGGGTGTACTCGATAGGAGATATGTACTCGATCTCATGCATGGCCGTAGCCGTATGACCATAAGGGGGGGGGGGGAGTGCCTTAAGGCATACCTTGCGCCGGGTAGCCCGGTCGCGCCACGTTCGTCGGGCATGGATGGTCGATATTCTCTCTTTCTCCCCTCGTAGCCTCTTTCTACCTTCTTCCCCGTCCTCGTTGCTGTCGGCGCGTCTTTCTTATTCACTGCGCAGACTCCGAGGCTTTCCTCAACCCCGGGGATACATTTATTGCGTCCCCGTCTTTCTGGCGATCCAAGCCATTCACCCCCGGTATAGCTCACAGTCAGTGGGTGAGACCGGTGCGTGTTTCCCTCACGGGGGTAAAAAAAGAGGATAGCTTACAACAAAGGGGTGGACGAAAAAAAGAGGCAAACGGAGCCAAACTCGCCTCCATATCGGGAGTGAAAACAAACCACGTACGTAGCGGGTAGGGATTTTTTGTCACCAATGAAATAATTTTGAAAAAAAAAACAGTTTTGTTTTTACCCGATTTTAGCATACCCCCCTCCCTCTGTCTCCTGCCTGGGACTACTGTACAACATTTTTTTTTTTTTCTTCATCAGTCGATTTTTTATTCTTGTTCCCGTGTATCCTTGGGATACAACCTCTTCTTTTTCTCCGACGGCCCGCATTGATGAAAGGCGCCCCCCCCCAAAAAAAAAAAAAAAAAACTGGGCGCACCATGTACCGCAAAAAAATGACCCCACTCCAAGAGCTTGATCTCCTCTAAAATTCGGTTGGGCGCAAGTTTTCGACGCTAAATTCAAGTAGTTGAGAGCAAATAGTTCAAATACCTATCATGTATTAACTCTCCCAACTAACTTTGTTTCCAAAAAGTGGGTGCTGGTTCTATCAATAAATGTGCTAAACGGCTACTTCCCACTGGATGACGCTCAGCACGCCCCACCCCACCCACCCAACCACATCGGTCTATTTCCGAACCATACCGCGTCTTCCCCACCGCAAGGAACGTTGCAAGAACGTTCCGCGCGGCCACGGACCCGCCCGAGGCACGAGAAAGAGAGAGAACGAGCGCTCGCGCGTACACCTATCTAAATCCGTAGACAAAAATCCGACGAGACGTCGTACGAAACCGTTCGGGTGGAGCAAAATACGTGGAACTGAAACAAAAACTTCATGGCCAACGGTAATAAAAAAAACGTAACGAAACGAAACGAAACGAAACGAAACGATGAAGCGATGAAACGAAACCGCCGTCAGCCATGAGCCATCATGTCGTCAGGCCAATCAGCGATCGAGTCAAGGCTTGAAGGAAGGCTTCACGGGCAACGGTTCCGCCTTGGGGATGAAGGCCATAGACGCCGCGTTCATGCAGTACCGTTTCCCCGTCGGCCGCGGCCCATCGTCGAAAACTGCACCGCCATTACCGACGGAAAAATTACCGTTACCGACGGAAAAAACAAGGAATGGGATGGGAAAACAGGGAGGCGGGGAGGGAGGGGGGGGAGGGTGTACTTGCTATCATGCATGGCCGTAGTCATTTGACCATGGGAGGAGAGAGTAAAAAGGGGGGGGGGGGGGGGGCGAGGGGGGTACTCATTGTCATGCATAGCCGTGGGCGTACGATCATAGAGGCCTCGCCGAAAACTGCACAGTCACTGCCGACGGAAAAACAACCACAACCATTCCCGACAGAAACGCAAGGAATGGGATGCGATAGCAGGGGGGAGGGGGGGGGGGGGGGGGGGGGGTTAACTTGCGTGGCCTATGGTAATAAGCAAAATGGTATTGTACGTATGGCTCACAAGGCTTAACGTGGCGGAGAGGCGCGTCCCGCTTTTCAGGTCGAGCACTTTTGCTTGCAGCTACTGCATGGACTGCTGCTGCTGTGCTCAAACGTATAGAAGCAAAAGCTTGAATTGATGTACGAACTGCTATTGCTAGCAACGCCCCGACAAGAATAGGCGAAAATGATAAGTATGATCGAGAAAAACTTATTACCGTGGCTGAGGTGACTTCACGATTTTTCCTGCCGAGCAACTTGCTGCAAAATAACGCGTGACTGCTACCATGTGGACAAGCTTGAATCGACGCACGGACTGCTGCTTATTAAAATAATGCACCGACTAGAACAAGCAAAAGTGATGAGTACGAGTATTAATAGCGAGGCTTAAGAGTCCCGCTTTTTCCTACCGCTTTCCCCCTACCGAGAGACTTGCGGCAATTAATGCACGGACTGCTCGAAAGAAACCGCACGAACTGCTGTTGTCATCAACGCACCCGTTGAAACAAGCAAACACGACAAGTACGACCATTAATAGCAAGGCTTACGAGTCCCGCTATTCTTCCCCTGCCGAGCAACTTGCTTGCAATCCATGCACCACGGGCTGCTCGGAATCAGCGCACGAACTGCTACCGCCAACAACGCACCAACCAAGACAAGCGAAAGCGAAACCGAAACCGAAAAAGCAGGAGCAATAATACCAAGGCTTACCGTGGCCGAGGTGCGTCCCGCTCTTTCTGTCCAACACTTCCGTCCGCTGCAGGAACTTAGGCAACGAAGAGGAATCCTTGGGGTCCGTGCGCTCGATCACGTGCTCCGGGTCAATAGGTGCGTAAAAGCTGCCCTCAAGGGGAAGCGGCAAATACCGACCAGCCGGGAAGCGGGGGGGGGGGGGGAGAGGGGGGGGATGTTGGGGGATCGTGAACGCCCACGTGTTGCTCGTCTTAGTCAATTGATCATTAACCACGCGTCTCTGTCGGGGCGGAGCAGCGTTTCTATCTGCTCCTGCCAGAAACAAGCCTCCGCCATTATGGGGGGGCTCAACACGTTTTTTTTTTAATATCCAGCGATGTGTAGAAGCATCACACCAAGAAAAAACAAATAAAAAACTAGTTGTAATCCCCTTACGCCCCCGCCCCGCATTTAGTGGCCACCATGTGGTACTGCTGTATCCGTCGCGCATGTGGGGGTAACAAGGTACCATGGAAAGAGACAAAAGAATGAGCGCGTGCTCCCGTCTTGATGTTTGTTTTTTTTTGTTTTTTTTGTTTTTTTTTCGCTCCGAGTAGCGTGTCTTAAAAAGAGGCGCGCGACCAGAAAACAAAAACAGGAAAAACGGGCACGCAAAGAGTCCCCTTACTACGGCCGCTGTTGTCTGAGGGCTGGTTGTTCCAAAAATTCCAGACTCGTGAAGTTTTGTATCGAGATACCGGGGCGTACTGTTGCAATTTGTGAAATGGGCAAACAAACTAATCCGGGGGACCATAGTAAATCGGACCTACGGTGCACACAAAAACCTATACCTTGGTACTTATTTGTACTAGCAAAATTTGGTTCTATTTACTATGGTCCCCCGTAATATCAGGAAAGCTAAATTTCATTAATAAATTTAGGGGGAAAGAAACAGGAAAATCAGCCAAGATGAAGAACAACAAGCGAACAATAAAATAGTCGCAAATCTGGAATTTTTGGAAAGAAAAAACTCTCCGATACGCATTTTGTTAGAAGGCAATCGAACGATATTCCGCCATCTCGATATCTATAAAGGCTTACCAAAAGTGTAAGCATCACAACGGAACAACGCCCAAATTGAGATTTGAAAAGGACAGAAGAAACATTTCATAAACCAAACTACCGAAACTGAAAAAACTAAAGACAACAACAACGGAACGCCTGTTTTTTTACTACAGTACTTCGCATTTACTCATTCTTCCCTGCTGCACCTCTTCACATCTTCTGCCCTACACCAAACCCAGGCTGTTTCATCCCCCGAACCGTCGGGTTCGGCCACTTCTTAACCCTTACACAATACGCCGAAAAAAGTGTCCCACACTAGTTCCAAGAAAATACGTCCCAAAAAAAGCGTTGCAATTCCTACAAAAGCGTTCAAGAAGGGCCTCGTTACCGCACGGGGCGCTGCTGAGGTCCCACATGGAGTGCATGCGTGCGATCGTTTTTGTCAGCGCTTACTTTTTTCTTTTTTTTTTCCTTCTCAGCACAACGGTGTGTGTATGTGTTTTTGTTTTTTTCATTTTCCGGAAGGCTCATCTCTACCAGGATCTTTTCCGAAAACGCCTTTTTTTTAACTATTGCGTTCGGTATTGACACAGCAATACCTTGCCATTCTGGGCAATATATATACAAGTATATGTATGTATATATATATATATATATATATTTAAAGCTAAGCGCTGAAAGAAGTGATCGCACAGCACACACCCCACCCCTCCTGTGTCAAACGAACTCAACGCCCTTTCTTCAGGGTACTGCCCGTCCCAAGAAAGGGCTATTGCACTTCTTGACCCTTTTCGGACCGCAGTCAGTCCCGTTTTGGGGGGCAGACTACTTGGACTTCGGGTTGTTGGTCCCCAAAAACGGGACTGCAGCTTTTGACCTTAAGGAGTCAACCCCTGCTGCTACGGGCGACCATAGTGAATAAATAGGACCTATGGCATACGCACACACCCACTTCGAAGTATATGTTCACCTATTTTTACTAACGACATTTGGTCCTATTAACTGTAGTCCCCCGTGATAGTGCACAGAATGCAGTCCCGGTTGGAGGACAAAACCACTCCAACTTTTCAACTAGTTTGTACCGAAAACGGTACTGACTGCGGTTTTCCACAAAAGGGTTTCGTAAGGGGGGATTATGGGGGTGTTGAAAAACAATACAATAAAAATAAAAATAAACTATTTCCCCCCCCCCCCCAAAACGGGACGGACTGCGGTTTCACAAAGGGTTTTGTAAGAGGGGGGGGGGGTTATAAAGGGGGTGCTCGAAAAATAAAAGTCGGGGATGGAAAAAAAAAAACTCTACCTCGGCCATCCCGTGCCACTGTCGTACTTGGTCTTGGAGCTGAACAGAGGCACTCCAGACACCGCGCTCACCCACGTCCCCTCTTCCTTCGTGGCTCCTGAGTAGCCGTTAACGGTCTTCCCCTGAAACGGCCGCTCAGTTCCCGCCTGAGTCACGTCAGAGGTCGGGTACGGGCGGGGCAGGGGGGGGGGGGTTATCAAGGTCGCGGTTGGTGTGTGGGAGGGAGTGTATGTGTGCGTGGGGGTGTGTGTGGGGAGGGAGGGGTGTACTGATGCCATGTATGGCCGAAGTCGTTGACCGTAGACCCTCGCATCGCGTCCCTACAATGCCGGGCCGGAGGGGGGCACGTCGGGTTTTCACCGACCAGGCAGGCATTGCTTGCTTGCACCAAGCGCCGTGAAGGCGGTGGGGGGGAGAGGGGGGGGGTGATTGGTACCAGGTAGTCGTTAACGGTTTTTCATTGGAAGGGTCGTTCGGGTTCCCGCAATGAATGATTACGCCGCGCGTACCTGAACGAGAGAGCCGGGAGTATTCGGCGTTGTGTTGTAGCTGAGGGATTCGAAACGACAATGACTCGCGAGTGATTTCATCGCGATGGAATGACGATGTATTAAAAAGAAAGGTGATACTTCCGAATCAACACGTCCCCCGCTGTAAACTTGTGCACTCGAATCGCGATATTCGATCACAGCTTGAAGTCTGCTACGATGTGCGGACAGCAGTATGGTCTCTGGAAAATGGAACCCTACCCCGTAGTCTTCACGGATAAAACTGCACATAAACTAACGCCAGCGGTTGCGCCGCCAACAGCTTGCTTGCGCGCGAACGGTCCCCTGTAGCTCAGTGAGATCGCGATGGTTGATCACGATATGCAACCAAAGAAACGCCGACGGAAGATAGAAACCCCCACCTTCTTACGCACCGCTCTGGCCGGTGATGTAGCAACCGATGAGAAGAATTTGATTGAAACCAATTTGGCTGGGTTGCTCATGGTGTGCGTCCTAAATAAAAATCACCCTAATCCATGGGACCTTCTTAACCTTTTTAGTACCGCAGTCCCGTTCTGGGGGCAAACTACTTAGAAGTAGAGTGTTTTGTCCCCAGAACGGGACTGCGGTACTGAAAACACAGGCCGAGAACAGTTAGGACAAAAGTGCCATATTGGCCACTTTTGGCCACAACCTTAGGATAATCATAATGTTCCGTGGGTCGGAGTCATTTTTACGTAAACGAAACAAACCAAAAATAAACCCTACCGAATCGGTGTCAAACAAAGCATTCGCAAAACACCCTAATGGTCAAGCAATGCCAGCGGTTGCGGCCATGTACAACACTTGCCTGAACGAGAACCGTCTTCTGCAGCTCCGTGAGCTTGTCAACCATTGACCCCACCTCGGCGTCGGTAAGGGGCGTCAAGTCGTAACCCGACTGAGAAAATGGAGGCCCCCCTGATACCAGAGCAGCAACATTTCCATAGCCATCATCGTTATCATCATAATCAACAACATCATCATTATCGTCATCATCATCATCATCATCATCATCATCATCATCATCATCGTCATCATCACCGTCATCATCATCATCATCATCATCATCGTCATCCTCATCATCCTCATCATCATCATCATCACCATCATCATCATCATCATCATCATCATCACCGTCATCATCATCATCATCATCATCATCATCATCATCATCATCATCATCGTCATCCTCATCACCATCACCACCATCATCATCATCTTCATCCTCATCACCATCACCATCACCATCACCATCACCATCACCATCACCATCAACATCATGACCATCATCATCACCATCACCAGCAATATCGTCATCATTATCATCATCCATCATCACCATCATCATCACCATCATCGCCATCATCCATCACCACCATCATCAGCAACATCGTCATCATTATCATCATCAATAACAACACCATCACCACCCCCACCACCACCACCACCATCATCATCATCACCATCACCACCGTCAACAACGGTAACCAAGTCGTCGTCACCATCAACAACAGCACCATCACCGACAACAACAACGAAAGCGTATCGAGAACGCCGAGCGTTTCGTATCAACAGCGTAGTCACTACACGTCATCAGGCGAGAGGGGCGGCGAGGCCGTGTGCACGAGGGGGGGTGCGAATCACTGCCATGCACGGCCGTACGTGAGGGGGAAGGCGTAGGCGAGGGAGGGAGCTTGGGAGGGAGGGAAAGAGGGAGGGGAGGCGCACAGTGTATAAACTTGTGCATGGTGACGCGGGTGTGGTGGACACGACCAAAATAAAGAAAAAAAAAAACACGCAAAAAAAAAAAAACGCAAACACAAACGCACACAAAACAATGCTACGATGCGTACCTGTAACCGGAATTGTCTTACTATCCCAACCGACACTTCCTACCAAACGTAGAGGTGGACGTTTGCTCAACTCTAAAAATCAATCACCCTGCCCCCCCCCCCCAGTCCGCCCCACACACCCTCCCGCCTCTCCCCCTATTATGCGAAAATCCGACGTGCTCCGTCCCAGCATTGTATATAGGGATGCGAGGGTCTATGGCCATACGACTACGGCCCTGCATGACAATGAGTACCCCCCCAACCCCTCCCCCACAACGTAATGCTGGCTATATAGCTTACCACTGCCGACTCTGGGAGCAGCGAAGGCGGGTGATGGTGCTGCGCCGACCGCAGCGAGCAGGACCCCGAGCGAGGCGATGCTAGCGACTCCGGTAGTGAGGAGCGCGCCGCGGGAGATGGGGCCGGGTGATGATGACATCGACAGGGCTGACGTCGATCTGGAGGGGGAGGATGAATCCGGCGAGGCGGGGATCGAGGCTCCTCCGAACGGGGCGAGGAAGCTGAAGGCGTCGCATGCTGCTCGCGACAGGAATTTGGAACAAAGAGGAAGAGGAAGAGGAAAACGAGAGATTGAGGATAGGGGATAGGGGACAGGGGATAGGGGTCAGGGGATAGGGGACAGGGGTTGCGGGACAGGGGACATATAATAGGGATAGGGGACAGGGGTTACGGGTCAGGGGACAAGGGGTAGGGGATACGGGTCAGGGGACAGGAGACAGGGGATGCGGGTCAGGGGACAGGGGACAGGGGGTACGGGTCAGGGGACGGGGGATAGGCGATAGGGGATGGGGGACGGTGGACAGAGGGCGGGGATGTCTGCAGCTAGAGTCAACTACGGCTGCACAAGGAAGGCATGAAGATCGAGAAGGAACGTATTTGTTGCATCCCTCCACCGGAAGAGATCTGGAGGTGCTTTTCGTTCCTGGCGATCGGTGGCCAACCAGAAGACCGAAACCTCCCATTGGTTGCTTTCTCGTCGGCAGCTGTCGTTTACCGGGTATGTTTCTTCTACGACTGCTGTATAATAACGTTAATGCGTTACAACGTTCGTAATATATTGCTTGTAGATACCTGGTACGCTGGTACCTGGTACGATATACCAGTACATTTACTCGCAACACTCTTTTTTTATAACGCGATGCTTCACTGCGCTACGCTATTGCTCCCCCAGTTCCAGCAGTATGTTATAGGATGTGGTCAAGTCGCTGTGCTACGCCCCACACTTGTGCTGCTGTACGTACACTGGTACTACTACTACTACTACTACTATTAATAGTATATATACTGCTGTACTGAGAATATAACGGTAAGTTGTTGCGCCACTTCCCACCCCTTCTGGAGACAAACTATTACGGGGGACCTTAGTAAATAGGACCAAATATTGACCGTAAAAATAGCGAAATATGTACCAGGTAGGTTTTTGTGTGTACCGTAGGTCCTATTTACCATGCCCCCCGTAATACTTGAAATTTGAGTGGTTTGCCCTCGGAACGGAACTGCGGTTTCAAGTTTTAAAAGGGTTAACCCTTTAACTGCAGTCCCGTTTTGTAGACAAACTACTTGGAATTAGAGTGGTTTGTCTCCAAAGGCGGGACTGTAGTCCTAAAAGGGAAACATCGTGTTGTTGTTGTTCTCACATTAACTCACAATGCAATGCAGTCCGTGGTCGCAGGACAGGCTCCAATAACTCTGGAGTGGAAGAAATACCTCGGTAAACAAAGAGTAGTACGCACACTTGTAACACAGACCCCTATTGACTTTGACCGTGCCTATACTGCTGTACAGCAGTAATTTATCAAGTTATGAAATACGTCAGCTGTGATACAGCAGTATTATAGTATGAATACAACCGTTAATAGTCTACAGAAACAGTACGTAGGCCAGAGTGTAAAATAGCCCCTTGTTGACACGTCCTGAGCGACCGGTCTCCCGTCATCTACGCTCGTCAACGTTGTGGTTCAAGGCACTCATCGTGGACTGGTTGCTGGGTTGCTCTCATGTGCCAGGCAGGCACCTGGTACACCAACGTCACACATCAGCCAGGCATACCTGGTACTATACCACATCATTCCACCGACACCGCTGACGGCAGCAGTATCATACCAGGTACACAACACTACACAAACAGTAGTATTAATAGTAGTTATTAATACCAGGTATTAATAGTACACAGCAGTACAGCAGTACACGTGGGTCCGGGGAACAAGGGAAGCAGGTGAACCATCGGTACCAGGCACATCGAGTTTCTGAGAGTGGTTGTCGACCGAAGGCGACGTGAGAGGAGTTGGACGTCTTCGGCTTCGCTTCGCCATGTTGTCCCCTGCGAGGTCCCCTCTTCGAGACTGTCAGCATCGACTCTTGAACACTCCGGCAAGCTGACATCTTCCTTCCGAAACCAGGATCATTTCGTCATCTCGGAGATGACTCATAAGATTCATATAGGAACCCGATTGATACTACAAATATCAGCTTCAAAGCAGTGACGTGGCACCAAGCGCTGTACGACACTGCACCGTGTACGGGAACACCCACCTCCCAGAGACAGCAGGCCAAGCAGCGCAAAGGTCCTCATCATGGCAGACGCTGGTTGGTGTGGGTTCCGTTTTTGGGTTGATTTTGCGAGATCACCGATATTTAGAACCCCGCTTCCGAACGCTACTTGGAACTCCAACTTCAAACCTTCATGCGCATGATCATCAACATCGTCATCACTACTGCTACCCGAGGATCGCAAGCGGCGGACAAAACCGGACCACCCGGTGCCTACGTTCAGGCACCGCTGCTCCACCCGCCCCTGGTAGGGTCGTGACCATGGCGCCGCCGTGTTGCCACACGACAGTAGTGATCTTGCTTGGCCTGCTCCTCTCCTCGGCCGACCCAGCTTCTGCATTCGCCACTGCTGTGCCTGCTGCTGGGCAGAAGCAACCGTGCAGCAGTAGCAGCAGCAGCAGCAGCAGGGCGAGCGCTACGAGCCGAGTGATCATCTCCTCCACCTCACCTTCATCATCTTCTTCGTCGTCGTCGTCGTCGTCGTCGTCGTCGTCGTCGTCGCCGCCGCCGTTGCCACCCCTACCCCCGACACCGTCGCCGCCGCCGCCGCCGTCAAAACGTCCTACTACCACGCCGCCGAAGAAGAAAACCCCTCCAGGATCAACCTCTCTCAAGTTCGGAGGCCGGGTAACAACGAGCGAGGGAGGGGCAGCTGCAGCAGAGGGGGCTGCTAAGGCAGGGCGGGCCGCCAAGATTACGGAGGGGAAGGGGAAGGGGAAGGGGAACGAGAAGGGAGAGGAGGAAGAGGACGTGCGCAAGAGCGCACGATGGGGGGTCAAGCCGCCCCCGTCGCCGGCGATGCTGGGAGCCGGCCTGAAGAACCCGCTAGAGGCGGTGGGCTCGTCGCTGAACGCGGTGGGGCAGGGCGTGACGGCTGCCAAGGACGCGCTCTATGGAGCTGCGGACGTAGCAGGGAGCTTGGTGGAGTTGGGGCAGAACCAGCAGCAGCAGCAGACGAAGCAAGTCGATGGTGAGGCAGCCAGGGGGAGACGGGGGCCCCTGTGTAGCTCGAGAGTGGGTTGGGGGGTTAGAGTTGCTGGGGGCAGCAGGGTGGCGTGGTGTGGTGAGTGTCCAAGCGGATTACGAGTTGCATCTGTTTTTTCGTTCCCCCACTCCGTATTATCTCGTACGTATTGGCTGCTGCTGCTGCTGCTGCTGCTGCTGCTGCTGTATCTCTCTGTGCCTGTCCGTTTCTGTTCACGTTTTATGGTTGTGCTTGATGCTTGAAGATTGCAGAAGCACATACCAGCGGTACTGGGTATGATATGCCATGATCCGAGCAGCAACAACAGCATACAGACGAGTTGCTGCTGCTGCTGCTTTTGTTGACCTCGAGCAGTCAGGTTATCAGTACGAGTATTGGTAGGAACATGTACTCAATCGAATACCGGTACCAGATGCCAGGTACCTGGCTGGCAATCAGCTGTCGTTTGCGTTTACCCTACGTGCGTAACTATCCTTGTGAAGTCCGCAACACACCAACATACTGCTGTCAATAGACAACACGCACATTGCACCTACAGTAACTCCAGCACAGGGCGCAAGCATACGCCCAACATCGGAAATCTCGCTCCCACGCCAACACAGGGCGAACAGGCTGTCAACTACCTGGTGCTCGTACATCTTTGTATGACCTGATAGGTACGAGGTATTGTGGTACAGCAGCAGTTAAAGTGCGCTTTTATAGAGAGGGTGTGGTATTCGACGTACCCCCGGTCATAAGAGCACCACGCACGTGACGCCCCGCACGCCAGGGGTGGGTGATGACCGGGGGGGTAGGGGGGGGGAGGGGGGTGTGTACTCGATAGGAGAGATGTACTCGATCTCATGCATGGCCGTAGTCGTATGACCATAGACCCTCGTATCCCTACAATGCCGGGACGGAGCACGTCGGGTTTTCACCGACCAGGCAGACATTGCTTGCACCAAGCGCGAAGCGCCGTGAGGTGTGGGGCGAGTCGGCATGACGGGGTGAGCTGCATCCTACTAAGAACCGCTTTAGAGGCAGATTTTCTTGCCTATGGATGACAACATCAATAAATTGATTCAATGGGGGGGGGGGGGGCAGATACGACAATGATTGCATAGGAATTGGTGCGTGTACCTGTTGTGGACGCCACACACGCCAGCACCGCAGGGGGGGTGATAACACGTATTGGTACGTACCACAGGTGCTCTGACATCCTGTGGATACACGACATACGCCATCCAGTAGCAGGAGGTGTGATAACCAGGGTTGGGGGGGGTGATAACACGCACTGGTATGTACCAGGTACCAGATGTGGTATGTAAGGGTGAGTCAAGTCTACGTGGTGTAGTGAGTTACCCGATCGTGACTAGTCTGCTATTTCCATTCGCACATGCCACCCGGGTGATAGTACGGCCCACGTTGGAAACCTGGGGAGCGGGGACATCGATCGCGGCCGTGAGAATGTGGTGTGGGAGCCCCAGGCTCCGCCGTGGCTGCTTCCCAGATACATAGCTGCTAGTGCGGTAGCCTGTACCTGGTGCATGGAGAGCTGCTGCTGTGGGAGCCTCAGGCATCATGGCTTGCGCATCCTACGCTCTGCTGTGGCGGCCTCAGATGCTGGCTGGTGTCGGCACCCTTGGCACAATACCGGTGGCCTATTTATCACTCGTGTGATGAGGTAACACACCCCCTTGGGCGATGTTTCAACAGAAAGGGAGAGAAAGAGAAAGAGAGAGAGAGAGAGAGAGAGAGAGAGAGAGAGAGAGTGCAAACAAACGCCGAGCGAATGCGTCTACACTTATGAAGAAATATCTCAGCGATACGCTTTCCAACATCGCAACGTTTTGTTGTTGCTGTCTGTGTCCCCCTTGATTCCGCAGAACACCGGGGCAGAAGAACAACGCCATCAAGGGGGTGTGGTGGTGTGTTATCATATGGCACAGACCGCATCTCACGCGTGATAAGAATCACACCCCCCCTCGAACGAATTTCCTCGGGGTGTGTGTGTGTTTTTCTCGGCAATGGGTCTTTTGTAAGAATATATTCTGTCGGGGGGGGTTGCTGGGTGTAAATGTACGCCCCGTCGGTGTCGACAAGCAACTCGGCGCTCGGAAAAAAAAAAAGTTCCAGGGGGTTGTGTGTCTGATCTGATCACACGCGTGTTTTCTTGTAAGCTACACGGTATACAGGAGAGGTGAAAACATGGTTGAACAGGAGTTAAAAAAAAATGCGCTTCTTGAAGAAGAAAGAAAAAATCGGAGCTGTGAGATCGAAAAAAATCATCAATACTCATCTTAGCAAGCAAGCAAGCTTGGTGTGATGCTACAGTAGTGATAATTCGATGGCGCGTTATACGGGGTGCGCAGGTTCTAGGGGAGAGTTGTCTACAAATTATCACAGGTTTGAAAGCAACGAGTCAGCCCTACCAACTATGCCATGAAGTCGACTGCTGTAGTTACGGCATACTCCCTGCAGTAGCAGGAGAAGCAGCGGCCAGTCTACACACGTACCAGGTACGGGGTGCCGTTTTTCGTTTCGTTCGTCTTTCTTAAGGTGTGCCTTTGGTTTCTCAGACTGCTGTACAGACTTTCGAAAATGAAACGGCTGGCGGGGCTTGCCGTTTTTTTTTCAGCTGCACAACACGTCGTCGGGTTTTACCTTGCCGCACCACCCCGGGTCCGAATGCCTCCAAAGGGAACCCTGAACACCTCGGACCAATTCACGATGTGGATCACCTGGGTCCTAACATGTGCGGTAGATCATGCAGCACTACACGGCTTCCCACCCAGCAACATGAGCTAGATATTACAGATAATACAGATAATACAGATCAGGGAGCTTTCTGTCCTGTAATATCTAGATCATGAAGCGGGACCCGAGGATCTGTTCCGAGGTAGAACCTTGAAGTTTTCACATTTTTTTTCGAGGCCAGGCCGAGGCCTGTACAACCCTCACATCGCATCGTGCATCGTCGATGTGAGCAGGCATATGACCGAAGAAGGTCCTCAACGCAAGAAAAGCGCATCACCAGCGGCTTGCAGACCGTACAGGTGTATCTAGAGGTTCAGACGAGAGAGTTTTGATTCGTTTTGGTGGAAAATTTGAGCCCTTGTTATGTGCATACATCACTATAGTATACGAGATTCTCCCCAGCCCTGATGCCAAGGAAACGACTGAAGTATACATGCCTCCAGTCTCTATAAACCTGCACAGCATGCGAAAACGCCGATCTAAGTATGCACGATTATCTAACCTTCTCCCCCCTCCCCCGTGCATCCTCCCCCACCCCCCTCGCACTAAAACACACACGACGCTAAAGCGGGCGCGATGGGTAGCCAACAACCGCCGGTAAAAAAACCCGCCGCCGGCGCCGCGAGCAAGACGAGCGGAGTGGTCGGAGCGTTGCGCGCGTTGGGCAGTGGCGCGGTGGTGGTGAAGGACGCGTTTTGGGGCTCCCTGGAGGTGCTGGGCGGGGCGGCCGAGGCGGCTAAGAAGGCGCCTGATGCGGCTAGGGCTGCTGTGGAGGACGGAAAGGCAGCTATCGAAGGTGACCGTTCTCTTTTCGATTAATATATATGTAGTGGTACAATATTTCTCCTGGCATGTTTGCGCGGAGTGGAGCTTCGCTTTATGTAACAGTTGGATGGACGCAGGAAGAGGGCCTGCCCTAAGAATATTCGGTTGGCGGAAAGGCCGCCATTGAAAGGCGAGTTTGTACTTTTTTGTTATTGCACCAGGTACCGGGTACGATATTATCGGTCAGTCATTTAGACGATGCGAGTTTTGGATTTTTCGGGGGTATGTCTGTCTTGTCTAAGAGCTTGTGATGAGATCGGGAGGATTTCGTCGAAACTCTCATCTCTGCAAGCTACGTATGGTATCTCCATGATCGCGCGCCACGGGTCACATATGTGCTGTATATGGCGTGAGGTCTGGTCTCCATAAAGGTGGTGCGAGTTTTGGTCTCAATAACTCAATGAAGATGATGCCATTTTTTGGTTCACCTAGCCGATACGAGGTTTGGCTTATTACACATACCACTCTGCCCGAAAATATAAGGATTATGTTATTCCATTATTCAATCAATACCGCCTAATGTTGAGGGACAGAGTGGTGTAGACAACGCGAGTTATTTTGGTCAACGTATGTTACATAGAATACATACGCGTCGGGGCGCGCCAAGAGGCATATTTTGGCCTATACACGAGATCCTCCGTGAACTCTTTCGGGGGGGGGGGTGGCATATACCTGGTATAGTGACCAGAACCCCCGACGGATCCCTGCCTTTACACGCCACGTTCGGTTCTACTGTAGTTTCCTACTATATGCAGGCTTTATCTCGAGGGGGGTTTCGTCGGTCAATCCTTGATCTTGATTTTTAATCAGCAGCAAAACGAAACGTTTTTTTTATCTGTTTTTTCCTCTCTCTCTCTCTCTCTCTCTCTCTCTCTCTCTGACAGGGGGCAAGAAGAGCGTTCAAGCCGTGGTGAGAGCCCCGGGGGCCGCCGCGGAAGCCGTGTCGGACGCCCTTGGTACCGCGGGTCGGGCTGCGACATCCCTTAAGGAGGGGGCGTATGGGGCTGCTGATTCCGTGTCTCGCCTGGCCAGTGCCCCGGCCGAACTGGCGGACCGGCGGAGACGGCAGCAGCAGGTATATTTATGCATTTGTTTTGCTATCCCAGTTATATTCGGTTCTACCCTTCAGTCAAAATTCCACGTATATTACGATAGATTTCTCCTTTTTTTTTGTTATTACGGGGGACCATAGTTAACAGGACCAAATATTGTTAGTAAAAATTGTTAAACATATAGGTTTTTATGTATACCGTAGGTCCTGTTAACTATGGTCCCCCGTAATAGTCCTTTCAGTCCAATTCCATGTGTGTTTTCTGTATTTTCTGTTTGGTGTGTGGTGTGTATTTTTGAGTCTATTTTCCACATTCCCGATTGTATTTGTGGTATTTGTTGCTTAGATTAGTCCACTGCAGTAGTCTAAGCGTTGCCACCTCGTGCCGGTTGGAATGGTTAACCCCATGCTCTCGCCTCATACCCGCATAAGACGTTGAGCGATTTCCGAGCGCTTTGTGTTGTACCGGGTATAGACTGTCTCTCGAATTTTGATACCTTCTGATGCTCCCTTGTACCTTCAATGTTTTTGATTTGCTTTTTTTGCTTCGCTGCTTTTGTGTTGCTTTGTTTTTCCTCGCCTTGCCTCGACTTGCCTTGCTTCACCTTGGCTTGCCTTGCCTTGCTCTCCGCCTAGCCTTGTCTCGCCTTGCCCTTCGCCCTGCCTTGCCTTCTGCCTTGCCTTGCTTTGTCTGATGATGCGGTCGGCTTCGTCGGTGCGGCGATCGTCTTAAATGCTTGTGTGTGTTGAACAGGAGCGAGAATTGAAGGAAGCCGAGTCTGCCGCGGATCGGAGGGCCGCCGCGCGCAAGGTGGCTGGTGCGGTGACTGGTGCTAAGGCGGCCGTGTGGGGCACCGTTGAAGGGGTCAGTGTTCTCTTCGTATTTTGGTGCTGCTGGTAGCGGTGTCGGTGGCGATGGCGGTGTTGATGAAGTGTTGATGGTAGACGTGGTGGTGGTGGTGACGTTGTTGAACTATTCATGGTGGTGGTGAGTGGTTGTGATTGCGGTGGTGGTGGTGGTGGTAGTGTTGAGGTGTTGATGGGGGGGGGGTGGTGGTGGTGGTGGTAGTGGTACTTGTACTTGTGATGGGGTGGTGGTAGTAATATTGATGTACAGGTGGTGCTCGTGGTGGCAATGAGGTGTTGCTGGTGGTGGTGCTCGTGGTGTGATGGCATTTGGGTATCGAGATATTGGCGGCGGTGGTGATCGTGATGGTAATGGTGGTGGCTGTATTGGTGGTGATGATGGTTGATTTTGATTATGATGATGGCAAGAGTGCAGCGCCCTTTGAGGGGATGAAAGCTTCATCTTCTTTACTGCCCGCGGCCCAGGAGCTTTCGGCATTGCTCAGACGTGGAAGCTGCCCAATACATGTTTCGTTAACCCCTGTACAAAAACATGCGCCCACGATTTAGGAAAACACTACAGCTGCACTCGTAAAACATGTGGATTGATTATGTTAGTCGCGGGAGGGTTTACAATAGGTGCTAGTAGCAGTTGTACCTTCGTCCGCTTGTTTTTGGCTATATTGTGTTCGTCTTCGTTCGTCCTGTATTTTACCAGGTACTATCTGTACCATGTTCGGAAACGAAAGGATAATTTGTGTATTTAAATTGGTATCCGAGCGATTCTTAAATTATGGAACAGGTGGTATTTAATATTGTCCGGTAGAAGAACAACGCTCTTATGTCGTTGTGAACCTGTTCGATATATATTAGACTGTAAGTTCTAGTCTCAGCTATTTGCCGTTTTCCGACAGACAAAACTCGGCGAGCGTAACGTCTCTTTTGCTTGTGGTTCTACCCTCGACCGGTTCCGTCGGCTTCTTCCCCTGCCCCCAACCCCGCCTCCGCTGCCCGTGTTAACAGGTGGAAACCCTCGTGGACACCGTGGCGACTGCCCCGGCCGCTGTGGGGGACGGTTTTGTAAAGGCACAGGAAGCGGTATCCTCGGCTGGGGAGCTGTTGGAAAGCATCCCCCGCACGGTGCAAGATATTCCAGCGGAGGTGCGTGCGACTCGTGTCACTACAGCAGCTCGTCTCGCGTATCGGAGGGATGTATATAGCTACTGCTGTAGATAGTGCTTTCCAATATATGTTAACGGTTGTATCCTTGTTGATGAATGCTGCTCGGTGGTGGTCGTGATGGTTTCGCACTTTCGGTAAAACAGCAACCGTAGATATGTTTCGGCGCATTATTGTTCGTCGTACGAACTCAATATGGACATACACGTGTACATACTATCATTGGGTCGAGAGGACATATGGGGAGGTGGACAGGGACCTTATGACACACCTCAGACAGACAGATCATGATCTATCTGTTCTATCTATCTAGAGTAGATCGTCTACCTACCGTAGTTCGTCGCCTGCCGTTGTGATAGGGTTTGCACGATCTGCGTGAATACAGATCCAACCCAGGAAACACGTGCTACTCGTATGTACCATGCGGATTAAACGGAGTCCCACCCGGCATCTTGAGCTTGTCATACTGGTACAATACCGGGCAACAGATCTTCCTTGAAATATCGAGATCATGCAGTAGACGATCTGTCCGAGAAACTGTGCACTATTTATTTAGGGTAGCTGGTTGCCCTCTCCTCTGACTCAGCTATGTAGGGGGGGCATTGTCGTGTAAGGAAGGGATGTCGTGACGGGGCTGGCTTGTGTCGAAGGCGTTGTTGGAGTTGGTTTGTGTGCGTGCGTGTTTTGTCCGCAGATTATCCTGTTCATAGCGTGTACCCGATACACATGTTTTTTTTTTCAATCCCTGGGTTCACCATGTTCATACCTGGGTTCACCATGCCCAAACCACACCGAACCAGGCACAGAAAAAAGTGGACGGCGTGTTCGCGTCTGTGGCTTCGACGCAAGACGCCGCCAACAAACTCGTGGAAGGGGTGAAGGGGGGTGTGGATGGGATATCCAACCTGGCGAAGAGAGCTTCGGCCATCGCCAGCGGCAGGGAGAAGGAGGAGAGGGCCGAGAGGGAGAATAGGGAGGCGGAGAGGAAGAGGGAGGAGAAGAGGAAGAACGCCCTCGTGACCTTCCAGGGAGAGCCTTACACGTGAGAAACGGAGAGGGGTGATTACTAGAGATCGGGAACCTATTATAAAATATTCAGAGGTTTGGTGTGAGAAATAACCGTAGTGAGGCGTTTTTGGGTCCTATTACTCTGCGGTTGTTGAATGAAGACTTGAACTTGATAGCAGCAACGGGGCGTTGTTTGGTTGATCGCGCGAGCGGGAACGCCACGTGGGTACATAACGGCAAGGGACGGTGCTGGTAGGCTCGTAGAGAAGTCACGGGAGATACGTTGCTGCTTCTATTTTTTGGTAGCTGACCCCGCAGATGCTGGTGCAGGCGTTCCGTTCTTTCGGTTTCAACACCGTCTTCCTCAGGCGTTGCGAAATTGATTCCATGAAGGCCTCCGACGACACAGTATTTTCCAGGGAGGGTCTTGAAACTTTGGGGGGTTTTATTTTGTAGCTGCCTTGTATGTGCGGCTTCGAAAACAGTTTTGAGGAACGGCCTCTTTGTTTCCCAGGGAGAGCCCTGCACGGGAGATCGATGGTTGCTCAGCTTTCTTGTCTCCTGTGTTGCTTTGTGTCATTATCATGTAATTGCTCGTTGAAGAACATTCAACATCCTTCTTTCTTCGCAGGGAGAGCCCTGCACGTATCTTCCTCCTCCCGGATACACTTCGCGAGGAGTGTAATTTTTTTGCGCGAATCGATGTATGCCACGCAGTTTTGTTCCAAGCTTAGTACCGAGGTGCAGGCGTTATTCGGGAGAAGTCACAGCGTTTTGCGTACACCGCTCCGTCCAAAACACGGTCCTCTTACCTTTTTAGTCTCGCAGGCCATGCACGCCCTTCCTTCTGAGTGAACGTTTTCACATCAGTTGTTTGTCGGTGATGTTTCCCCCCCCCCCGCCGCCCCTGCTTCACTTTACTTGCGCAGCGCTAAAGATCTGCTCATGTCTTCGATAACGATTCTGGGGGCAACGGCTAGGGGAGCCGTTGGGGTGGGGAAGGGATTGGCGACCTTCGCAACGGACGCCCAGTCGGCGCCGACGGAGGTATGATGCTCTACATCGACCCATGGAATGAACGCCGCCGCACATGGCGCACGTCAGGTCCGCGAGCTGCGTGACCTATAGATAGATCGATCGCCGAGCTGGGTGGGGCTGAAGTATTAGCGGGCGATATGATAGGTGGATCCCTAATCTAGCTATAGCTTTCAATAGGTAGATTAGCTTTCAGCAGGTAGATCTTTGAAGGGTGAAATATTTTTGAACCCTGATTGAGATCTTTGAGGGCACGTGATCCCTGATGCAGAAAACAAACATAACATTTGCGTGCTTTTCATATGCAGATGTGTATACGAGTAGTTCTGTTTCCCCTGTATGCTGTGCTGTTGAAAGAAAAGCAGGCGTAGGGTTGGTCGGTGCTTTCCCCCCCCCTTCGACCAATCGCTGATGCTCGTGGTGCAGTCTGCTGTCTCGGCTCCTCCGCTTCCTCCGATGTGCGCTCGCCCTTAACCCGTTCGAAATGTTGATGCGTGTCGAGGCCAAGTCTTTCGTGGAGGACAATGGCAGAGGTTGAAGGCAACGCTCTCAGCATGGATGCTGACGGTGATGCATTTGAATGTTCCACGATAGACCCTACTGCTGTACGTATCATGCAAGTACGAACAAGCACGAAATCGTGCCGCTTTTTTTTTTTGCATTTTACCTGAATATCCAAGCTATGAATATAAGACACTCCTAGAATACTCGTATTTGTGCTTAGTGACCCGTACATCATCGATCTGGAGTTTAACGCCCTTGTTCTATCAGGGGGGGGACATAGTAATTAGGACCAAGCACGCATACCAAAAATACTGTAATATGCAGGTTTTTTATGTGTACGATGGGTCCTGATCACCGTTTGTATGTTGCCCCGTAATATTAACATTTTACGGGTATTGCGGGGGACCATAGTTAACAGGACCTATGATATACATAAAAAACTATATGTTTATCCATTTTCACTAACAATATTTGGTCCTGTCAATTATGGCCCCCCGTAATAGTACACTTTGGGACTGCACTCCTGTCTTTGGGACAAACTTACTGGGAATTAGTGTAGAAATAGTTAACTACTCGAGTACCCCTTATGACCCTTGTAGGACGGCAGTCCCGTTGTGGGGACAAACTTACTCGGAATTAACGTAGAAAGAGTTCACCCTCTTTAGTGTATACCCCTTTTAACCTTCTGGGGCAGCCTGCAGTCCCGTTTCGGGGACAAAACTGCTTTAGAAATTGAGCGTTTTGTTCCAAAAACGGAACCGCAGTTTGCCCTAAAACGGTTTAGAGACATCAACCGAAACATTGGTTATAATTTTGGTGTGATCAAAACCGTTTAAGAGTGTACAGGAGCAGCCGGAGCAAGCACCCGGCAATACGTACGGGTAGCGGCACCATGCAGCGCCCGTGCCGTGCGAGTCCTTGCATCGACCATTGTAACTCGGGCGCCAACCATTGTATCACCCCCCCCAATCACGCACTGGCCGTTACTGTAATCGCCACTTTTTTGTGTCGTCAATGCTTCCCCTCTTAAGTCCCAAGACGTTTTTTTATTATTTTTTTGGCCACGATGGTTGAATGCTATTAGCACTGCACTCCCATTTTGGGGACCATTGACTTGAAATTGTAGTCAAAAGTTCTTTCTGTACAGCGCACTTCAAAAAATGGGTCAGTTCAGCTCTCTACTGTAGTCTCGGCTTTTTACCGGATGCTGCGATCAAGTTTTTTTTTAATTTGTAAAACACGCCATTCTGTTTTTTTGTTTTTGTTTCCCAGCGAAACAGCGAACACAACGATTGTTTCTTCAGCTGATCTATGTTGCCAACAATGACACGCTTATGCCGCGAACTCTCTACGTACCAGGGTATACAACAATTTTCTCACTTTTCCCGGCTCCTTTCCGCCTCGTTCTGTTCCGCTTTGTTTTGGCGTTCATTTTTCGTTCGCCGTGATGTCGGGACGATTTCGGGCGGGTGGGGGTGGATGCACACAGGTTGCCCGCGTTCTCTTCGGCCCCTTCTACGCTTACCAGCAGTCCCAGCGGCGGGTGCAGGAAGCGGTGGACCTGTCCACGAAGGATAAGGCGAAGGAGTTGACGACGTCGTCGCCGGCATCACCAGCAGCAGCAGCAGCAGCAGCACCAGAAGGAGTAAACCTGCCGCCCGCGAGCGACGGATCTTCTTCCTCCTCCCCAACCGTCGGACCTTCCCCTACAACAATGGTTGGATCTTCCGGAGCTTCAACGGTCGGATCTTCCGGATCTTCCGGATCTTCAACGGTCGAGTCTCCAGGGAAGCCTTTAGCGACGGAAGCTACGGCGGCGGCGGCGGCGAAGCCTGTAACTAAGGCCGCGGCGAACGAGTTTAAGGAAGAACGCGCCGCAGAACGCGATTTTCTGAAACAGGTCCAGGCAGATGCGGGGGGTAAATCAGAGATGGGTAGCTCCGGCAGCGGCGGCGGCGGGAGTGGGTCTTCTCTCAGCAAGGAGGGCGTGTTGAATATTCTCACCGCGGAAGGCGTACCTAGCGCCGGGGCAGAGGCGGAGGCGGAGGGGAAGGCCGTCTCGCAAACGGGAGGAGGAAAGGGGAAAGGGGGGAAAGGTGGGGATGGGAGGGAGCCGCGCGCGAGCTGGAGCAAGACTGGCTTCGGCAAGAAGTAATGATGGGATTGATGGAACGCTAAAAGCATGGAGCTGATTTGAAGGATCGAGGGATATGTAGATGCCCCGAATGATTGGTTCGATCTGAGAAAGCTACTATTGCTTACATTGTTGGTCGTTGTCAGGGGGGGGTGTACTCATGTTCATGCATAACCTAGTGCCGTATCCCTACAATGCTGGGACGGAGCACGTCGGATTTTCACTGATCAGGCAGACATTGCTTGCTCTAAGTGCGAAGCGCCGTGAGGTGTTCAGCAAACCGCATGAAATTTGAGGTTCATTCTACGAGGAACCGCTTGTGAGGCAGGCTTTCGTTCATATGGGTGACAGCGTCGAAGGAATTGCGCCCAAGGGGGGGGGGAGAGATAAACCGCGTATGGAGTTCACTGCGATATGGCATACTGTTGGACGCTTATGTTGTAGGCATTGCGTTAGCTCGCGGTAGAGTTGCCTCCAGTGCCAGGTGGAAATCGACTATCAACGACGCAAAACAGCTCTTTTGGACTCAAAGCGACTATTAATTATGCGAAACGACTACAAGAGTAATGAAGCAGAGCGACTATTGGTGATGCAGAGCGACTGTTAAGGACGCGGCGTTATTTTTTGGCAGCGGTAACGAAAACGCCTACGCCCGCACGGGCGTTGTGTGTTTATGTATGGTAGGCAGAAATGGTTGCTCGTCGAGCGCGACTGTCTCTACCTTTCTTGGAGTTGATTACACGCGAATATTTCCATGGTATACGCTATATTGGGAGTGAAACTTTACAACCGTACGTTCAGAGCTAAGCAGCCACGCCGAGGTACCGATGTGCCTCGCAAAGTGCGTAATACTCAGCAGATTTCAGTCACCCCCCCCCCCCCCCCCCTCCCTCCCCCGTGACTCTTATGTTGTTGTCTCAAGCAGTCTCGACTGCAAGCTTTATGGACGGGAGTGCTACTACTGTACTGCTGTAGTGGAAGGTGTAGCAGCAAGTGTTTTTTGGTTTGTTGTTTTTCGCCAGTTCTGTCTCGTAGGTTGTGATCACGGAGTCAGTGAGTGTCTCTCTAGGAAGAAGATTCAGCGCGGGCTCTGAGGCGCGCTGGATGCCGATGAGTAGAAGTAACGGTTTCATGCGAAGAACTTACATACGTACACAGTTCGAGACATTCGAGCGGGGAGTCTGGGCCAACCACGCTGCTTAACCCTTCCAAAAACGATGCCACTCTCATTCCGAGTAGTTTGTATCCGACATGTGGGCACCGTGACATGAACGAAATAGAATCCGTTCCAGGCCTCCACGCATCGAACAGGTCATGATCTATCTTATCCACCGTGGGTCTTATACTGTAGATCCTATGTCTGCCGTTAGGACATGTTGTGCAAGAGCTGTAGAGCATAGAGACCCCAACCGCGAAAAAAAAACATGTGCGCGAGAGCTGTGTCGTACATGCAGCTCCCACGGGGCAAGCAGGACAATAGTTCGGGTCGTGCGGATGATACAGATAGAGATAGATTTATCTGCCGCGCGTAGATCATCCTAGGAAGGGGGATATGCCCGATGTCGATGAACAACCTCGAACGCATCATCGATGCACAACCTCGAACACATCATCGATTCCCGCTTGATGATCTAGGCATTTCAAGGCAGATCTACAGTGCTTCCGATCAGGTATGATCTACCGTGGATCATGTTCCCGGGTGGGACCCGTTTATTTTGTATGACCTATCAAATAGCACATGCTTCCCGGTTCAGATCTGTACTGCTGTAGGCAGATTCTCCAGAACCTCTCACAACGGTAGGCGAGGAACTAGATGATATATCTGTTGACAGATATATATATATCATGCTCTGTCCTAGGTGTGCAATCTTCCCCGCGTGAGTGAACAGTCCCCCAGATGCGCCGGGGGGCAGGCCATGCATATAACGACGTCGGTAAGCGGACTCAGGCTCGGGTTCCCCCTTGACGCTCTACTGTCCTGGCTCACGGTGAGGGGATGTAGGGTAAACATGTGTGCCGCGGGAACGCCATTATTGAACCTCTCTGTGACGACCTGTGGTTGGTTTGCTCGTCTACAGCATGTTGCTCCATTCGGTTGCACGTTTTAGGACCGCAGTCTCGCTTAGGGGGCAAACCACTCAAATTCCGAGTAGTCTGTCCCCTAAACGGGACTGCGGTTCTAAAAGGGTTAATCCTCCGACTACTGGAATACGTTGTTCCAGCAAACCAGAGTACTTATGTACGCACACTGGTACTTTTCTGTTTTCTCCTCTGAGTTCACCATGTTTCAGCGGCGTTAGCTCTCGGACCGTCAGGTCGACAGAATCCCTATTTCCGGAGACTGGCTAACGCCTTGCTGTTATGAGTTCGTAGGAGGATGTCTAGTGTCACCCAGACTAGGCGTCACACCAAATGCACTTGCATGCCATCAGATTTATGATATTCCAATCTTCAAAACAAGCAACGCGGCCGATCAACAAGGCACCAACCGCGTGGCGGACGATACGTATGGGTGGGCACACGGTCGGTGGGGGTATCGTTTGACAGGTTGACAGAGGATTTATCTGTTCGTGTTTAGGTGGCACCGATAAATACCAGGTGATCCCATTTCTGGTTTTCCACACCATTCGACGGCTCCCCGCCGGGGACATTCCTCCTCGCCTACTTGTTCAGGACTCGCTCAGACAAAGTAGGCCCTGCATCTAGAATTGGCTCAGAGAGTCCCTTTTCTTCATCGTACTAAATCCTGGCGCTGCGGCGCTGCAAAATCCCCCCCGCCCGACGCATAACCATCGTGAATGCAGAACGGACATTCTGGTCACGGCCCAGTAACACTGTCTGCCTTTCATCTAGAATAGATACCCCGTTCTTCCGCGGTTCGCAATCACTGTCACCCCCCTTGTCTGACGCATAGCCATCATCGGTGTTAAACGGACATCCTGGTCACGGCCCGGTAACGGATGCCCCGTTTTTCCACGGGTCGCCATCGCTGTAGCACCCCCCCTGTCCGACGCATAACTATCGTCGGTGCAAAACGGATATACTGGTCACGGCCTAGTCACGGCCGGGGAACAGCGTGCGCCCTCCATAAAACATATCCTCCGCCCTTTCCCGACGCCCCGGTGCTGCAACGCTTCACCATTGCTCCGAACTGACGACGAGCTCATACTGCCGCTGAGACCGCCACGGCTGGCGTGTTTCGCTGCTCGGAGGGCAGAATTCTTCGTTGCCATACAATTTACAGCTGTACATACCGCCACGAGTACCAGTGGCCGATAAGGCACAAACGCATACCAGTACACAATATTTGAGGTGTGCTGTTGACATCAACAATAAGTAAGGTGAAAATCGGCGTTTCTTCGTTTTGCCCAATCCGCTGTACCGTACTTCGAAGTATACTGCTGTGTGAGATTCAACGGTCTTACGTGTATACCTCAAGTAGCGACCGTTCGGGTATCTTCATTCGTACTCCAGCGGCCCTAAAAAAGTTGGGCACAGTGATATCACATACATTGTTTGACTCCCTCCCTTATTTAGGTATACCCTGGTATACGGTTATATGGAACGCGGCATTTTGGCCTCAGTTCACACTTTTACAGTATTAGTATTTGGCAGCAGCTGCTGCGTAAATGCGGTAATTATTTATCCCTTGAGTGAGAGAGAGAGCACTAACGCTGTACCATATACAAGCGCAGCAGCCCTCTGCTGCTACTGGGGGGAAATCGTAATGAGTGAGGGGAAGTGGGGCGATACAGTATGGCTTGGCGGGCGCGGCGTTTCGTGTTTGATGAGGGTGGGCCGGTGTAGCGCCTCAGCGTCGTAAAAAACCGCTCTTAAAAGGCCCCCAGATCTCCGCTTCAGATCTCCGCTTCAGATCTCCGCTTCAAGATATCTGCCTCCAATGTCTATCGGTGTGGTTTGAGGTTTATTCCATACAGAAACTTGAGAGAATAACTCTTACCTGCTATTATTGGGGTGCCACGTTGATCGCCGGCGTATCAGCGCGTGGAAGCAGTGGCCCTGGATGACAGTCTCCGACTGATATCGGCGGAGAGGTCTCATTGATCCCGAACTCTTTACCGGTACACATGAACTGAAGCGGCAACGAAATGTTACAGCAGCACTTGATATTGATGCCTATTCGAGTAGTATTCTACTTTGTATATTTGCCTCGTGGATTGTCTCTCCACTATCCTTGGGCGGTGCTTCACACAATACGCGGGCGTCGATAAGCGCCGAGTATGAGAAGAAGCAGTCGCGCCGGAGACACGACCTCAAAATAAGAGCTGCAAGATCGATTGGGCATACCAATGCTGACCGCCAGCACCGTTTATGCTCCACTATACCCTCACAACGAGTGCCACCAAGCCCTGATTGAAACACAAGTAATTGAATATCTTCGCACTGCGGACGAAGCTTTATGGGGCACGCCGAAGCAGCGGTTACCCACACCTCCGAACCTATCACACCCTTGAACTTTGCAGGAGCCCTGGAGAAACATCACAGCACACCCGGCTAGAGAGGGGGGGTTCCAGAGGAAGCCACGGCGAAAGCCATTGACACCTCCACGAAAACGCCACTACGAAATTATGACTCTTTTGCAATCCGCTCGTTCCGAGTATCGAATTACCCCGACCCCCCAAAACAAGCAGAAACGCCGAATTTTATATATTCACTACAAGATGTCTTCGTTCTCTCTTTTAAGCCGCAGGTCACACAAAGCTGTTGCTTTTCCTTTCGATCGGCAACCGATCTGCACAAGAACAGGTATTGACAGTATACCTCGTAGGTATGAGCGCCGACAGCGAGCCGATTTGTAGAACAGAAGTCATGTACCAGATTTTATTCTTCACCACCACCACACATCACCAAACTATTACCATGTATACACTTGTATACTCACTCGTACGTAGAAAATACACTGCGGCCGCGACCTTATAAATAAACCGCTCGCCTATATCAAACCTCGTGTACTCCCCCACCCCCCCCCCGTCTCCGCCCCCCCGGTCGAACGCCTAATGACTGAGGCCAGAAGCAATGAGTTCGTACCCCCCCCCCCCCCCCTAGCCTCAACCATCGTGTCGTAGAGAGGAGCAAGGTTATCGCTTTGAGGGCTTTCTCCATTCTTCCCGCGAGGACTAAACCGCCCACCTCCTGTCGCGACATCTTCCTCTCCCCCACAAAAAATTCCAGGATAAACCGCCCGCCGTCGTTGCGCCTCAAGACACCAGTTCCAACGAACAAGTAAGCGGCCGATCGCTCGTTGTGTTTGTTTTTCACGGGCCGACGCTCCCCCGTGAACGTGCCGTCCTTATCAGCAGCGATGCCTACCCGACCGTCGACGCTGGAGCTGGCCGACTCCACCGTTTTTCTGGCTTTTCCTGAAACCTAGAGGACGGCCTTGACCAGGCACCGGCCAAATACAAGCTCAGTCGCGACCCCGTTCGGGTTGTGGACCTATAAATACTTCATACCGCAAATGCACGAGTGAGGGCGGGGGCGCAGTTGCCATCTTGGTGACAATAATGGCTCTTGCATATGGAGCGTTACTCCGCCGCCGTTTGCGTACCTTTTTCCAGAAAGCTAGAGCACACGGCAGAACGGTCTAAGCCAACATCCCAAAAGCCAATCCCAGGCTCACACGCTTCCCGTTGCATTTGTCGAACACACTTACTTTCATGCCGCAAGGGACATGAATCACCCGAAACAAGTGCCAGGCACACGCCCGTCCCCGTTCTGTTTAGTCTCGACCCCCCCCACTCTTCATTCACACCACGAGGGCTACCGCACGAAACAAAAGCCCAGGCATGTATGTACGCCTCCATTGAGTTCGTTGGAACTCCTTCCCTCCCGCGCACACATTTCACACCGGAGCGGTGGGGGGGGCTGGGGGGAGGGAAGGTGCCTTTTTGGTGATGATGGCCTCCCCGACCAGCGTGAACTCCGAAGGCTCGAGACGAACCAGGGTGGGGGGGTTGCCAGCGTAAGCGCAGAGGCTCTCGGGTCGAGTGTTGACCTCATCCGGGTTGAGATGGTACACTCCCCAGGACAGCGTACGATCCTTGCGGTCACCCTGATGTTTGGGCCGGTGGTGGTGGTGGCAGGAGGCAGGGCAGGAGGCAGGGCAGGGCAGTGCAGGGCAGGAAGGGAAGGACAGGGCAGGGCGGAATAGGATGCGGCAAGGATAGGGTGAGGATAGGGTAAGAATAGGGGAAAATGAGGGTAACTATAGGGAAAAGGGAAGGGGAGGGTAGAATGAGGTAGGGTTTAGTAAGCGTAGGGTGAGGGTAGGGTAGGTTAGGATAAACATAGAGTAAACATTCGGTAGGGGGTAGGGAAGCAGTAGGGCAACGGTAGGGTAGAGCGAAGGTAGCTTAGGGCTAGGTCAACGGTAAGGTAAAATATGTTGAGTAGTATAAAGGTAGATTAGGGGTAAGATAGGGTGGGGTAGGGTAGGGTAGGGTAGGGTAGGGAAGGGAAGGGTAGGGTAGGGTAGGGTAGGGTAGGGTAAAATAGGGTGGGGTAAGGTAGGGTAGGGTAGGGTAAAATAGGGTAGGGTAGGGTAAGGTAGGGTAGGGTAGGATAGGGTAGGATAGGGTAGGGTAGGGTAGGGTAGGATAGGGCAGGGTAGGGTAGGGTAACGTAGGGTAGAGTATGGTGAGGATAGAGTGAAGATAAGGGTAGAGTGATGGCTCGGTTTTGGGTGGGGTAACAATAGGGAAATATAGGGAAGGGTTTTGTAGGGAAGGGCAGGGTGAGGTAGGATAGGGTAAGTAGGGTAGGGTAGGGTAGGGTAGGGTAGGGTAGGGTAGGGTTGGGTTGGGTAGCGTAGCATAGGGTACGGTAAAGTAGGCAAGGTGAGGATAGAGTACAAGTAAGGATAGAGTGAAGGTTCGGTAGAGCCGGGGTAACACTAGGGAAAGGTAGGGTAGGATACTGTAGGCCAGGTCAAGGGGAGGTAGGGTAGGATAGGGGAGGTTGGGTAGGGTGGGGTAAGGGAAGTGTAGGACAGGGAAGGGTAGAGTGGGGGTGGGGTGTACTCGGCAACATGCATGATCGTAATCGTATTTGACCATAGACCCTCGCATTCCTGCAATGCCGGGACGGAGCGCGACGGGTTTTCCCCGGCCAGGCAGACATTGCTCGCACCAAGCTCGAAGCGCCATGAGGCGTCCGACGGGTCGCATGAAGGGCGAGCTGCATATTACCTAGAACCGCTTGTGAGGCGGACGTGCACATGGATGGAAACTTCAACGAGTTAATTTAATTTCCGTTGTGGCCACTTCCAGAGACCGCAACGGGGGTACTACGAAACTGCTTCAAGGGGGCCTTACCATAAACACTACCTGGTACGTGATGCGATAATTCTCCTTGTGCGCAGTAAGGGTTCTCCACCCTGCACAAATGATTTACAACTCGATCGCCAGCTGTGACCGACCGCCAGGACAAAAACGGGACCCTGATTGTCTCGCTCAGATAGAGAGCGGCATGGGTTTACAGTGTTGTCGCCAACCGACGCCAACCCAACCTTTCTACAATACAGAGGGGCACATCTTGGGGGGGGGAGTAGGGCTAGGGTCAAGGTTAGGGTTAGGGAAGGACAGGGAAGGGCAGCGCAGGACAGCGTACAAGAGAGGGCAGGGCGGGACAAACACAATAAACCATGCCAAAGCACGGAAATCGTGGCTACGCGTGGTTACGGGTGGTTACGCGGAGTCCGGTATCGAGGAAAACCGGGTTGCTGGCGATGCATGGCGGTGTTGGGAATTCCGCGCAGATGTGGGCAGGCGTGAGAGGCACGTACAGGTTTCCTTTTGCCTCGTGCGGTCTGGCGAATGTAGGCTGTCGACTGCTCACACCAAACGAGCACGTGGTCGGAAGCGGTGCCACTCCGACCTCCTGGTTAATGTGGACACATGACTAGCCCCCCCCCTATTGTCATACGACTACGGCCATGCATGATATCGAGTACATCTCTCCTATCGAGTACACCCCCCCTCCCCCCTCCGCCCAACTGTGACTAACTGAACCACGGAAAGTTTTCGCGTTTTTCCCGCAAACATTTTCCGTGTTTCTCCCGCCAAAACGAAGACAGCCCCACCGTGCACCGGCAGGCCGTGACCTCTATGTTGAGTAGAGGCGGGAAGGGGAGGCGCCGGGTCTTCACTGGCATTGAAAACGCAAGAGAAAAACAGGTCACTGATGGGCCGACAAAGGTACGGGCCTGCACGGGACAGACCAAACCTTCTTGAAACCGCGAACAGGTTGCCACGAAGAAGGCCCATGTTGCTTTTTGTTCGTTGTTGTTGTTGTTGTTGTTGTTGTTGTTGCTGTTGTTGTTGTTGTTGTGGTTGAAGCGTTTTTACGATAGAGGTTCACCCTCAATTTTCTGACGCTCCTCACTTAAGGAGCTCCATACCTCACCCGAAAACTGACTTCAGCAAAACTTATATTGGCATCCCGATTAGTAATCTCATGGCCCAAGCATACAAAAAACATCATTTTTTGAAAAAAACAAGATTGACGTTCCGATGACTTTGGGTTAAGGGGTCCCGTCATTCAGAAAACTTTTTAGTGGGGATGTGCTACCTCTATCGTAGAACGCTTCAGGTTGTTGTTGTTGTTGTTGTTTTTTATTTTATTTGGCAAACCAGCCTTCCCTGACAGAGCTAACAGCTTTTCCCTTTTTAGCACGGTACTGTGCAGAAGCATACATGTTACTCTCATTTCTAGTGTTTCGTCTCCACAACGATTGACTGCGGATCTAAAGGGGATAATAAAGGGTGGGTAGTCTGATCTAAACGACAAGGGGTCGGTATCTGTTTTCGTAGGCGTTTTTTTCGCGGGGCTTGGGATGGAGGGGGTAGAGCGTTGAATAAGCATGACGATAACAGCATCGACTACAGACAAAAAAGCAGACCGGGCTGGTGGTGTTTGCGCTGGATTTTGCGCTGGGGTTGTTCGTTTTGCTTTCTTTCGCTTTTTTTTTTGTCTTGTCTTGTTTCATTTTTGCTTTTTCCTATTTACTATCTTCACCCTTGTTTTCTCTCTCCCTTCTAGTCGTCACTCAGACCCGGGGTCGCATAGCAGGCGTCCCCCCCCCCCCCTCCCCACTGCGGTTTGTACCTTGCGTTGCGCGTTGGATATCGCGCGAAGACTTCAGCCTTTTCTCCCCTCGTGGACTCGCTTCTAGGTGCACTGGAATCTTTTGTTATTGTCCACTCACCCGACATATAATCTGTCTCCAGATCATCTACAGATAGATCATGATCTTCACAACTCAAGACAGATATATTCATGATCTGTATGATCTGATCCGGAGCTCATGCTGCCGGGTGGGAAGCCGTGTAGTCTGCGCGATCTAGCTCATGTGTGTCTTGGGTCGGCTCTCGTGCCAAACTATTCAGACCTTGCACGTGCAGCATCTCAGACGCGGCAGGCTAGGAGGATCTACATCGTGTACCAATTGGTCGTGATCTATCTATCTGCCTGTCCTCCCCGACGTGTGAAATTTGTTGCGCCACGTACACGAGCGGAAGCGTGCTGGCCCTCGTGATTATCTTCGCACGTATTGCTACACCTCTCCTTGCCTTGTCATAGACGCTTTTGATCAAAATTACACCCGTCGACGTTTTGGTCGCTACGTACATGTTTCTGTCACGGAGAAACACACTATTACGGCGGACGATTACTAGTAACTACAAATGGCGTTAGTACAAATAGTGAAATACATTCGTTTTTGTGGGTATGCCGTAGGCCCTCTTTACTATGGTCCACCGTGACAATCAGAACCAAACACGGTGCCTAAACATGGGGAGATACCTGGTCGTTTGAGCCCATCGCGGGTTCTGCTTCCAACATCAGCCCCCCCCCACAACATGTGTTATTACCGGGCAGACCTAATACTCAGGACCAAAATATGGTTGCCTGAACACAGGGGCATGCCTGAATTTTGGTTCCCTAGAGGGTTCTGATTGTTGTGGCCCCTCGCGAGTACTGACTTTTTGTCACCGGGAAAATCTAACTCTTTAAGCCCGAATACGGCCGTGTAAAACGTTCGGGGAACAAAAAACAAAACTCGGCTTGGGATCCCATTACAAGGGTCCCCCTTTATTATAACATTGCGATTGGACCGCGTTTCGTTTTTTTGTGCCGTTATCGGCTCGCAAAAGCGTTGCCGACGCACCTTTGCTCGAAGCTCGAAGGCCACGAAGCTTCCAGCTCCCAGGGTTTCCAGGGGCGTCTGCATGTGCCACGTCTGGGCCCACCACAGGTAGTCCCCGCCCACGGTGATCGGGAGTGTCATGTCCTGACCATGATGCATTCCGGGGGGGGGGGGGGGCGGGCAGGATCTAACAAACGTGGTAGCATCTCCGCGCTTGCCTTACCCGTACGACCTAAATAGCAAAATACTGCTCTACGTTATTCGTGGTTGACGTACTTTTATGTTTGTACTCGGTCAGTCTGGTACCAGGTATGAATCTAAAGCCTCCACCAACATGTTTATTTCGTTTAAAAACAATAATTTCAACCTTAGCCTCGGCTGTGGGCTCATCGTTTTCTTCCAATTTCTCATTCGCGAGCTTGGTGGTGTGTGATGATACTTCGATCAAAGAGAGCTACGGGCGCGTGGACCGTAGATTTCAGAGTGGTTCACAAACATAAATCTGACGCTCTTTTGTTTGCGCACTACGTGTGTACGTATGCTGCACCTGTTGAGCCTCGGTGAGGTTCCCCTTGACGTTATACACCGAGATCCGGATGAAAAAATGATTATCGGCGGCTCGCGCGGCCGCCGCTACTGCGGCAGCGGCAGCAGTGATGGTGGCGCCCTGATGAACCGCGCCGGCCGACGACCCGTCTCCCGCCGCCTTATCCACTCTCCCCCCGGGATTACTGGTGTCAATGTTTTTTTCACTTGCGCGTCGGCTGAAGGTCGAGCTGAGACTGAAGCCGCCGCCCTTGCCCGTCGCGCCGAAGCTAGAACCAGAACTAGCGCCGCCGCCACCTGCCGCCGCCGCCGCCGGAGTCGCTTTGGCCAGCGTAGTCTTCTCGATGAAGAAGGAGACGTACGTGAACCCGAAGAGCTTCTCCGGCGGAGGCAGGAGGGGGTTTTCGATGTCGGGCAAGTCTAGCGATAGCAGATCCACGGCTTGAGCGGCCTACAGAGGAAATGGCGGGGAGGGTCAGGGCAAGGGTTAGAGCCAAGCGCCATGAGGTGTTCGGCGAGTCGCAGTAAGGGCGGGCTGCGTCCTCTACTAAGAACCGCCTGTTGTGAGGAGGGTTTCGGCACCTTGTGCGTGTTTTCTCGCGTATGGATGACAGCGTCGGAGGCATGCACGTATTTATAGATGTCCCTACAGTATTACAGCAATCGATAGGTTTTTATCTCACCTTTAGGAAGCGCGGTGCATGCCCCGAAGCCAACGAAACGATACGCCGCAAATCCTCAATTTCCTGTCGCATAGATGCTCAAACGTAGCACGCAGCCAACCTACGACAGCCTCCCCTAACCCGCGAGGGAGGCCCACCCCAACCACTAATAAAGGCACGTAACGGTCCTGACACGAGGCAAAAGCTCTCCCATTTTTCGCTGCCTTAACGTTCACACGGGCGGTGCAGTCCTCATGGCCGACGACCGATGCGCTGCTTTCAGTTTCATTTCAACGCAAAACCCAATGAACGAGGAAACGCTACACCGCAGCCAAACCGCCACCGTTTCACAAAACCCCGTGAGGGATGCGATACAGACTCCCCACTTGCGCTTCAACTATACCCATACCAGACCGACGAAATAACGATCGACCGTGGTACGCGGCGAGACCGCCCTCGCTTCGCCAGAAATGAAAACGCGAGCGATGCTTTCACTCACCGCCGGGCGTTCGCCGGAGCGGCGCTTGAGGCTGGCCTCCTTCTGTCCAAGGGTAGCCGCCACCGTGGCGTTGCTTCGCTCGTCGGCGACGTGATGGGGTGTCTGGCCCTTGGCGTCGACCGCGTCCGGATTGCCCCCGTGCTCGACCAGCCAAGCCGTCAAGCGCTAAAAAGAGTTGAAAAACGTTCGGCCAGGGAGGGTGTGGAAAACGGCCGCGGAACGTTCAACATATACAAAGTGGAGTATCAACTACTCACTTGGTTGAACTCACAACTGACATATTTAGTAGTCTACTGTAGCGTCGCGTGTATCGTGGTCCTGTATGAGTGTACTTGCTGGCACTTGGTATGTATACGTAAAAGGTGTCTGCGCTGGCGAGCATCGCTGAATATTTCTTCGCTTTTGGCGGCTCACTACCTATTGTTAGGGTGGGGGTTTTGTCTGCAGCAGCCCAACAGATAAACACGCCCCCAAATAGACGGGGCACTGATAGTGCTGGCAAGCTGCCGAGCGCCAAAACACGAATGAATAACGGCCAGAGGAGGGTGGGCACGCGCACCTAGCATCAGCGTATACGAAGTACTTACGATAGCAGTCTAGACTGCGGCAAATATATCTTGTATCGTGATCCAATACGTAGTGTACTCGATATTTTTTACAAGGTGCCTGCGCTGACGCGGATCACTCAGTAATGCGTCTGTCGCTGTACTGTAGCTTAGAACTGCACCCACGCTTTCGGCGATACATTGTATACTTGGAATTAGTGTGTGTGTAATGTGTGCAGTGGTGACAGCGATAAACACGCCACACAGATGGACTGGGCACTGCTGATGTTGTTGCCAAGTCGCCAAAAACTGAAATACCGGCGAATGGCGGCCATGGAGTAGGGGGGGGGGGCATCGAATCGTCGAACACGTTGCCCAGACGTACAAGGCAGTGAATAATTCAGCATTCAAGCTGCCGAGCACTAAAATGCCGGCGATTGCCGATTTGTGGGCTTGGGGGGGGGGGGGGGGGGGGGGGGGGGGTATGAGATGCCGTGCATGGCCGTAGTGGAACGGCCTTAGACCATAGACCCTCGCATCACTAGAAAGCCGGGACGGACCGAGTCGAGCTTTCATTGACCAGGCATAAAAATTGCTTACACCAAGCGCGAAGCACCGTGAAGTGTTCGGCGAGTAGCATGAAGGAGGAGCCTGCATCGTACGAAGTTATCGGTTGTGAGGCGGAATCCCTTGCCATATAGCCATATAGATAACAGCATCGAATCTATTGCCTTGTTTTCCGGTGTGGTCACGGCGGCGGGGGGGGGGGAGTGGACTCATGTCATGCATGGCCGTAGTCTTATGACAATAATAGACCCTTGCACTCCTATACATACAAAGCCGGGACGGAGCACGTCGGGCTTTCGCCCACCACGCAAATATGCTTGGTAGCTTTTCACAGTTCATGTTACGGGGGACCATAGTTAATAGGACCTATGGTATACATAAAAACCTTTATATTTAACAATTTTTACTAGCAATATTTGGTCCTACTAACTATGGCCCCCCGTAATAGTAAACGACTGGACGCATCGCGTTCACGTGCCTTTTTTCGGGGGAAAATCGCACGTCCCGATTATTGCTGCAACGTAAATACGAGTATGCACGCGCCTCGGGGAAATCAGGCGTGGACGCGACGGCTTACGCACGCTCAACACGATACTTGATGGGGTGCAGAGTTTCTCCTCAAGTGACTAAGCCTCGTCACATTCAGGTTGCTTCGTACGTACCCCATATCACAAGCGTGTATAATGTATACCTGGGTGGAAACGACGCACGATCGCAGCAGCGACGGCCCCCTCCTGCTCTCCGCCGATCGTCTCCCCCCGTCCTTGTCGCTCGAAGCGACAGACCCGTTCGCTTCCGGAGGGCCAAACAGGATCAAGGACGCGCCCGCCAGGACGTGGAGGGGGGTCTCCCCCTTCTTGTTGCGCACGGAGGTGAGTTCCTTCCGCTTGTCCAAGTCCAGGTACACCAGCGGTTCTCTGAAACGAGCAGAGCGATCAGCAGAGGAAAGGGGGGCGAGGGGTGGTGTGGGTGGGCGCGTGGGTGGGATGGAGGGACACCAACCAGATACGTTCGAAAACAGGAAGGACGCAGGCGTTTCGGAGCGCGAACGAGACCAAGGGGGCAGTGGGTAGGCTGGCGGTGTTGGTTGGGGTGGAGATGGGTGCGTGCGTGGGCGCGGGGTGAGTGATCGGGGCCCGGAGGGAACACAATCCAGCTTGATTTGAAGCCCACAATGGGGCTGGTGTTTAATGTTTCCTGGAGAAAGGAGGACATGCTCCTCGCTGATCGTCGGTCAACGGTCGCGTGTCTGCCTCCGGCGTGGTGTGTTTGCCGACTGGCTCGCACCTGCGCTTGTCGTTCCGAAACTGGTAAAGGCCTACGACGACCCTAAGCGGGACCATCCATTGTTGCAGCTCTCCTTCCCCAGCGCATGCAAAGTACAGCCTGCCGTGCCCCGCCAGCGCAGAAGAGAGAAGCAGGGCCGGGGGGGGGGGGGTGGGGGGGGGGGGGGGCGTTGCGGAGAGGGCAAGCAGAGAGCAGTACGTTCGAAAGATATATATGTATATATATGTACACTATATATATATATTTCCATGACAATCCTCTACTCAATGTTGATTTTGGCCGTCATCCCACTGACTTTTCACCAGACCAGCGTGGGTAGTGGCTCAACCAATAGAAGCGTCATGAGTATTCCCGGACAGATACAACGGTAGAACGCATCAACATCCCGACCATGAGATAGGTGTTTTAGTTTCTTTGGACCACGTAGAAAGATCCTTTCACAACATCTTGTAACGGCGGGTTGGGATCTAGATCACATCTATATCGCTATCTGTCCCAGCTGCCCCAACGGCTCGGCGCCGGCCTTCTCGAAGCTGAGTTCTTCGACTCACCCCCATGTTTAAAAAATAAAAATGGTAGCACCTGGTAGCAAACCAACCCTCAAAACTCATGTTTTTGCAAGCTTGGTGGTGTCGTACTACTGTACCTAGCGATGCTTTCATCAAAGCGTGCTGCGGGAAGTGTAGGTTTATGTATACAGGGTTATATTGGTATATGGGTTTATGTATATTTATATATATACCTGGTTTATATATTATATATCTATATATATATAGCTATATATATTTTTTTTTTCATGTATATATAGGTTTCAGAGTGGTCTACAAATTCTGATAGTTTTCGTACGCAGCAGAAGATAGACTTCGCCGCAAAATCTGTGCTTTCTAGGGTGGGCCCTATTCCTGAAGCCCCCGAACCCGTACCCGGTACGATGTTACAATTTCTGCACACGACGGAAAGAGAGATCACGATCTGCAGATATATCATCTAGATCCTAGCTTGCCTTTGTAGCATATGTGTTGTGTGCACAGGATGTGTACGGTATAGATCAAACCCAGGGAAACATGCCCTATTGTAGATCATGTGGGTTAGACGTTTTCCACCCAGCAACGGGGGCTTTTACGGGGGACCATAATAAATAGCACCAAATATTGTTAGTAAAAATAGCTATATATAGGTTTTTGTGTGTGTACCACAGGTCCTATTTACTATGGTCCCCCCTAATAAACCATGCAGATCATGCAAATCAAGGATTTACCCGCCCTCAAGAGACTTCTATCTACCTGGTAGATCATGGAAGTAGGAATCGATGATCCGTCGCGAGAATGTATGCAATTGTTGTAGCTTGTAGCGAGTCCAGCCCTCTTTTGTTTTTTCATCATTGCAGTTGTGGTTGCGCTTTGCCATCCGACAGCGTCCGGCATGAGCTTCAACGCAAATCACTCGTGACACGATCCCAGAGGGAAGCCAGAACCAAAAAAAGTAACCAACCAGGTACGAATTAAAAAAAAAACAATTCAACTAACAACAGCTGTAAGATCGAGGATTTCGTCCAAACTGATATTTGCAAACTGTGTGTGATATAACACTTCGATCGCGCGCACTACGGGTTTTACATGACCTCATGCAGGAAATGCAGTCCGTATATTATATCGTCGCGAGCCCAGCGCAACAACGGTCAGTATCATTTCATGCGTACTGGCGGGTGTTGCAATTTCCAACTTATCGCGTAGCTGCTTTTGCGGGTGTACTCGCCTTCCTTCTTTGTTTTTGTTGTCGAGGAGGTCAGGCGTGTGGATTTCGAAGGCAAAGTCCACCTTCTCCGATTTCTTCAGCATCGCCCTCTCCAGCTTAAGGTTGTTGTTGTTGTTGTTGTTGTTTAGTGTCCGCCAATGGTTGTGCCCCGTTGTTGTGCGCCAACCAGTCATCGTGTTCCGTTGTTTGGCGTACGCCAATCAATGACGCGTCCAGCGGGGTTATCGGGTTTCCAGTGACCGTTTGCACGGCATTACACCGATTGTTTTTTTCGTGCGTGGTTCGTCCGACGGGTGCGATGCAGACGGCGTGATCGGGATGACGCGAGGGCAGGACATCAGTGGACAAGTTGACAGGTGGTTGGTTGGGCTTGGCATTCCTTCTTCCGCTCTCTTTTCTTGAAAAACAAAATGTGTTCACGTAGCACTGTGGGTGTCTGTCAATATAAGGATCGCTTGACATGAATATTTATGTAAACGGTCCGTGTCCAGAGCGATATCCAATACCATATATGGTACTCTGTTACTGTTGTATTACGGGGGACCATAATTCCTAGGACCTATGGTATACATAAAAACCTACCTGGTATGTATTTAACCAGTTTTACCAACAATAGTTGGTCCTATCAACCATGGCCCCCCGTAATAGTACGTTTCCTGAAAGTTTGCCCAGTATTGCCTGTATTATGCTCCAAACATACCTCCAATTAATTGTCGTATTCAAAGCAAAAACAATGCCCTGTTCCCCATATCATGCTCTCGAAAACCCATTTAGGCTGAATGGTATGCCGTCATATTGATTGCAAGTCTGCGGATAACGACGCTGGGCGCCCCGAGGCTGACAACTAACTGCTGGGTACGTGTTCGTCTAGCTTTGGTCCCCTTCCCCCCGTTTTACTTTTTTTTTTTCGCTTTTAGATTGTTGGGGCTGGCAGTAGACTGGGGCGATGCGTTATTGCAAGAACAGCAAGTCTGGTGTATGAATGGTAGACATCGAAGTAGATGCCTGCAAGCGAAAGGTGTATCCGAGATCACACCACACAACTATTACGGGGGGCCATAGTCAATAGGACCTACGGTACACACAAAACCTTTATAATTACCTATTTTTACTCACAATATTTGGTCCTATTTACCGTGGCCCCCCGTAGTACGAACTTCTACCAAGCGCGGGGGATTGATTTTGCGTGCAAACCACATTGTGGCACAAGCCCCATACCGCGATGGTTTTATGTACAAGACGTTGTCTGAGAAGCGGGCAAAAAGACCGACGATCATTCTGCAGCGGTCAGCTGGTGTATATGCACTTTTGAACGGGGGCATGACGGCACAGCAGCTGAAGTGTACTGTCAAAACAGGAATCAAGACAGAGGCACTCTATCGTAGTTCTTGCGCATTTTGTGTAGAGCTAATTCACTTCTGCAAGGGGTGGAACTTCCCGGGGGCAGCAAGCGTGGCTAAAACTTCGAACGGCGAAGTAAACAAGCGAGAGCCAGCCAGCGGTTGTGTTTTTCGATACGCATGTTTTTCTTCTGCGTAAATACCTCCCAGGTGCAAAGCTCTCACTCTCTCAATACACGCTTACTGTTGTGGCGTAGTATTCCATCCGCCTCCCGACGTTCGACATAGATAGGCAATCTTCGGGAGGTGAAATCATACGTATTTGCTTGTTCTGAATCCAGGAGGCTTTAATTAACTCATTATCGCATACGAGGTATTTCTTCCACTCCAGAGGTATTGGGCCCTGTCCTGCGACCACGGACTGCGTTGTATTGTGGCGATGAGTTAATGTGAGAACAGCAGCAACAACAACAACAACAACAACAACAACAACCTGTCACCAACAATCGGTATTTTTTCATGAGATACTTCCGTCGCCCTTCGCTTTTTTCTTATGAGGGGTTTCATGAGTTATCAACGTCGAAGCTGCTGCAGTCCAGTATAGGCTATTATTATAGTCCAATAGGCTACTGTAGTCCAACAGGCTACTGTAGTCCAACGGCTACAGGAGTACAAAATGCGTCTTCTTCTTCTCCTTTTGGAGAGCGTTGATGGGTGATCAACGTTGAATCTCCCTTTCTTTGATGCACATCGTTGAGGATGGCACACTCAATTACAACATTGCGAAAAACAGTAATACCCAGCACCCCGATCGATCACACACACGTGTGTGTGGTCTGTGAACTGTGCTCATGGTTTGGAGGCGTTGGGGAGAGCCAGTCACCTGCACGATCTTGGAAGGGTGCTGATCGTTGGGCTTGTGGAAGTACATCAAGCTGGTCTCCGTCAGCACGCACCAGCGCTTCAGCCAGCGGTCCGTCTCGCGCCGCTTTCGCAGGTACCCAGACCTGCGCCCCCAGAACGAATCGATACAGCACAACCCGGTGGCAGGGGCACAGTGACACGATGGCTTCCTTCTCTTGACCGTCTTTTTCTTCTCAGAAAATGTTTTTATGTGATCAAAGCCGAAGATCATACCGCAGCACCCGTCGAACAGATAGATCATCTACGGAAAGATCATCAACAGACAGATCACTATCTACTGCTGTAGATCATGGACGTAATATTTTGCTCGCCTCAGAGGTGCAACTCTTATTTTTTTTCACACTGTGCAGCGCACGACACGCGCTACGACGATAAGGGTGTATAGATTTTTTGGCTGACGGAGCCCCTCGACGACGGAATTAACCCGAACCCCGTGTGCGATGCACTGCAGTATTTTCGTTGGCACCTACTGCACTTGTAGTGGGGCAGGGGATTGGTCTCCGGGTCAAGCCTACGCTACTACGGGGGATCATAGTGAATATACCGAATATTGTTATTACAGGGGACCGTAGTTAATAGGACCTATGGTATACATAAAATATATATTTATTTAACCATTTTTACTAACAATATTTGGTCCTATTAACTATAGTCCCCCGTACTAGTATAAATAGCGAAATATAAAGGGTTTTGTGTGTGCCGTAGGCCCTATTCAATACGGTCCCCCGTAATAGGTGTTACCCCTCTCGTAGCACGCGTCATACCTCGGACAAATCACGTACAGATAGATCATCTACAGATAGATTATGTACAGATATATCATCTACAGAGATATCACCTGCAGATAGATCATCGACAGATTAGATTATCTACAGATACTTCGAAGCATATCATCTACAGATCATCTACACATAGATCGTCTACAGATATATCGTCTACAGATAAATCATCTACAGATGCATCGTCTACAGATAGATCATCCACAGATATATCATCTATCACCTGCAGATAGATCATCGACAGATTATATCATCTACAGATACTTCGATCCATGCCATCTACAGATCATCTACACATAGATTGTCTACAGATAGATCATCCACATATTAAATCATCTGCAGATATATCATGAGCTTAATCGTCTAGTCCCTCGTATACCGATGTGAGAGGCCGTACATGATCTGCATAAGTATAGCTCCAACCCAGGAAAGATATGCTAGATCCTGCAGACCCTACGCGGCACCCAACCCAGCAACATGAGCTAGATCATACAGATGATACAGATCGGCATCGTGTCTGTCCTGGAGCATCTAGATTATCAAGTGGGAATCGGTGATATTTCTGAGGTGTGTTGCGTACAGTCATTTACATGAATTGATTGGTTTCATGCACCTCACCCACTCCCTCTCGCCTGGGGTGGCAAACGCAATAGAAATAACGTATGTGAAACGACAACGTGTGCATTCGAAGTTATGCTGTGGCTGCTTCCGTGAGGACTTTGAAGCATTGTACCCCCTTAAGGCAGGCAGACCTCACCGAAGGTAGAGAGCCTCTTCGCAGGTGGCCACACGTCCCTACCTTCCTTCCTTCCTTCCTTCCTTCCTTCCTTCCTTCCCTAGACTGCATGGTATTTATGATATTGTGCATCGCATTGGATGGTTTGAGTTGGCATACATAGCCTCCAAATTGTCAGGGCTGCACACTCGTTGGGTCAAACTTCGCGGGTCAGGCCGGTTCGGTTCGGGCCACGGTGACCGGACCCGAACCGCGGTAACGTCAAAACCTCCAGATTCGACCCGACCCGAGCCGACCCGATCCGACCCGTGATAATGTAAAAACCTCTATAATAGATCCGACCCGACCCGACCCGACCCGACCCGAGACTACCCTACTCGGAGATTTCGAATCCTTCCTGACCCGGCCCGCGAGTTTGGGGCGACGACCCGTGAAGATCCCGGGAAATTATTGAGAGGAGCCGACCGCTTGCCAAAGAATTCGGTTCGCCACTCCAGAAGAGTCTTCGTTTTACACGTCGGGCGAAAGGGCTTTTGCGTTGGAATGCGTATCAGCGGGGTTCTTTCACAGGGGCGCAGCCGTGTAGGACGCCTAACGCTGTATATTGAGACCGTCCTGGAAACTCCGGAGGGGAACCGATCGCCTGCCGAAAGCATTTCGACTCGCCATGTCAGAAGAGTCTTCATACACGTGGAGAGGAAGGGCTTTCGTTGGGATGAAACAATATAGACGCGATATCAAGATCATTGAGGCGCCGCCAGCATCTACTCGTAGCTGCCTGTTGTCTGGAGTCGCACACTTGCGTATGCCTGGTCGTGCGTGCGCACGTACGTACCCGTGGCAATGCAAAAGTACCAAAACAATTGGCGGATGGATCACACATCGTGCCACTTGACGTGATATGTTCGTCGCTTTTGCGCGGAAGACAAAAAATATGATATTCGTCCGGCACACGAGGACCAAATAGTAGTTCACACAGCCGCGCCTAAGGAGGAGCAGGGGGAGGAGGGCCATAGCTCTCGGACAAGAAAAAAAACAGCATTTGACCGGTACGCACGTGCAATACCAAAGTCGCAACCTTGGGAAAAAAAAACAATCTCACCCGAGGGGGTGATGGTGCCTTTTGAGGGGAGCAGCACTAAGCTCTACGGTTGCGTCGTGTAAAGTTACTGCCACTCACAAATGAGGGCGTGTGTTTGCAGCGGACGGCAGCAGCCGTAAATCTGCGGCGTTTAAAACTTTTGCCCTTTCTTTCAAGATACAGCACTTACTTGGGTGAGAGCGCGCGCCCATTAAACATGTTAACCCTTTTAGAACCGCAGTCCCATTTTGGGGATACACCAGTCGAATTCCAAGTAGTTTGTCCCCGAAAACGGGACTGCAGTCCTAAAAGGGTTAAAGCTACTCACGGATTTCGGGGATAACATACTTGGAACTGGTGTGGGGCTATTTCTGCAGCAGTAGGGAAAAAGGTAAAACGCTGCGGCGTTTCGAGGTTGTAACACGTTTTCGCGTTGGCGGGGAGGAACATTGAGCCTGCGGCGTCTGAAAAATAAACTGTTAAGCTGCGGCGTTTTACGTTTTAGCTACTCGCATGCGGGCATGTCGCTGTGGAGGGGAACAGTAGGAGATAAGTTGTGGCACTGCGGCCACGTGTTTGAGGACAATTGAGGCTCGAACTTATTGTGGCAGTATTTTAGCGGTAGATGCACATTTAAAGCTGCGGCGTTTAAAGTTCGAAACCTGCGACGTTTTCAAGTCATCACCACTTACACATGAGGGCGTGCTTTTTTACTTTGGGGGGGAGAACCGATCAAGCTACGTGTACCGTGTTTAACTTTTCAAGCTGCGGTGTTTAAGATGTATTGTAAGGTTTTAAACCGGCAGATTTTTCAGTTTCGAAACTGCGCCTTTCTATGTTGCGGCCAGTTACACGAGGACGGGCGTGTTCTGCTTCGGAGGGGGGCCACTTGCTTGACGAAAAGATGTCGCGTTTTAAAAGTTTAACACCGCGTCGTTTGAAGTTGTCACCACTTGCATGAGGACGCGCATTTTGCTTTGAAGGCGTATTCACCATAAAGATGCGGCGTGTTCAACTTTTCAAAATGCGGCATTTAGTTGCATGTCTTCGGAGAGGGGCAACTCGAGAAGCGACCGGCGTCTTGAGTTTCAAAGCCGGGGCGTTTTACGTTCAAAAGGTGCGGCGTTTTCATGATGTAACCGCCAACTTCCACCAGGACTTGCTTTGTAGGGGAGAACCCTCTGAGGCCGCGTCGTCTTAAGCTTCAAGTCTTCGGCGTTTTATGTCGTAACCACTCAAACGAGGACGTGGTTTTCCTTCTTTCTACGAAACGAAAAATGCGATGTTTTTAAGTTCAACAACTGCGGCATTTCAAGTTTCAACCATTATTGACTGACGTGAGGACGGGGTTTTACACCCTCAAAGCAGCGGCGTTTTACACCCTCAAAGCAGTGGCGTATTGCATGTTGTAACGAAATTACCCGAGGACGTGGTTTTGCTTCGGAGGGGAGCAACCCTGCGAATAGATGCGTTGTTTCTAATTTTTAGGGTTATCGGTGATTTATCTTCGCAACCGCAGCCAACCTGCTGTAGATGAGGGCGTGTTTTTCTGTGGGGGGGAGCAGCAAACCTTAACGCTGCGGCGCTTTCAACTTGAATGAAAGCCCTCGGCGGTTCACTGGGTAGCCACTTTCACGAGGACGTGCGTTCTCTCCTCAGGGCGAGCAGCCTTAAAAAAAGATGCAACGTTTTTCGAGTAAAAAACACAAAACGTGGCAAAGGTGCAACCCTTGAAGAACTGCAGTCCCGTTCTGGGGACAAACCACTCAAATTCCAAGTAATTTGCCCCCAATTGCCCCCAAAAAGGGGCTGCAATCCTAAAAGGGTCAAGGCGTACTTTGGTTCGTAGGGGTAGCCGCCATAAAGACGCAGAGTTTTCGAGTCTTGAGAAGTTACGGCGTTTTGGAGTATTTGAAACTGCGCTCATTTTTGTCTTCGTAACCACCGACGCGAGGGCGTATGCAAACTCTCGGAAGGGGAGCAACCTCATTAAGAGCAGAACCATTTCGTGTCGTAACCACTTTGTTGCTGCTGTACGTACGTGAGGACGTGGTTCGGCTTCGGGATGGGAGAAACCCCCAAACTATGCGGCGTTTTTTTACCCGTTTGTTTGGACTGCAGTCCTGTTTAGGGGAAAAACTACTTATAATTTGAGTGGTTTGTCTCAAACCGGGACTGCAGTACTACAGTAAAAGGTTTAAGAGATATAGACACACATACGCACAGTAGATATATAGATATATACATATAAAAAACGGCATGGTATGTCGTGAGCACCAACTTACATGAGAGCGTGCTTCGCTTTGGAGGGGTAGGTACTGGCGCTGTTTGTCCTCGCCACCCGCGCGCCCTCGGCCTTCTGGGTGTTCTGTCGAGCGCGTTCCAGCCGTGCCACTCGGAAGACATTGACGCTCGTGCTTACCTGGCGGCAATTCGATTTCGAGGGGGGACGCTGTTTCTTTGTGCGTCAGGTAGCGGAAGAGAGCGGTGCGTAGGAAACGAACGAACGTAAAATGGAGTGCCCAGCAGTACCTTGAAGTTCGTTCCTGACACAGCAGCGCCGGTTCATCCTCTTATTTTTCCGGTATCTAATGGGTTGCGTACGATGTGAGTACCAACATAATTTTTCCGGACAGCAGAGCTGGGTGCGTTTCAAAGCATTGGAATAAAGAGACCACAGCGGACAGTATATCGTCATACGTAGGAACCTACTGATAGATGATGATATAACTACTGTCTAGTGCCCAGGGTATTTGGTGCACAACGGGAATGGTTTGGACGCACCTGCTTCCTGCTAATGTGCTGCGCGAGCTGGCAGCGGTCACGCTCCTGTTTCAGTGCCTTCTCCACGTCGACGTTGACCCTCGTCGCCAGGTACTGATGTAAACCAAGATTACACGAAGCAGCAGGAAGTTTACGAAGGAAGTTCATTTTTGGTCACATCATATAGGTTTTAGCTCCGGCCCGAATAAGTTTTGCGTCCCCCTCTCTCCCCCCTCTGGAAATCAAATTGACTCATTGAAGCTGTCGTGCATGTGCAAGTAGCCTGACGAGCGGTTTTTGGTAGGATGCAGCTCACCCTTCATGCGACTCGCCCATCACCTTACGGCACTTCGCATTTGGTGCATGCAATATCTGCCTGGTCGGTGAAAACCCGACATGCTCCGTCCCGTCATGGCAGGATACGAGAGTCTATGGCCATACGACTACGGCCATGCATGGCATCGAGTACACCCCCCGTCAATACACCAGGAAATGGAGGGTGACGGCGAACGTAAAGAAGTGCGCAGTAGTTGTATGTAAAATTTCAGTCGTAAGTGGGGAGAGGATGCAATACCGATCGTAGACCAGTATACGTACCTTGACGTGGAGATATCAAAGTACTTCTCTTGAGATACATACATATCAATGGTAATTGGCAAGGGTAAATCACCCGTAGACACCACGAGCCCCTCCTGGTATCTGGTGTTTTCTTTCATGTGAAGGAACGCAAGCAACCTAATTCAAGGCGTTTATAATTCATGGTGTTTCGAAGGGACACCAACAATCCATGCTAACTCACCAACGAGGCACACGATATGACAAAACCCGGAAAAAGTCAACGCCTTGTGAGTCCTGCAGGGTGGTAACTCCCAAAACATTGTACATTCGTATGCTAGGAGCCCCGTGGGGCGTTGCTGACCTTGACCAGCTCGTAGTCCACGAGCGACGCCGCCACGTGCATGCACGAGTTCCCGTTCCGATCGCGGGCGTTGACATCCTCGGGGAAGGGTTCAAGCAGGACCACCACGTCTATCGTGCCCGACTGAAACAGCGAAAAAGCGTGAGAGCATCGTAGGGAAATAGCAGACAACGACATTGGGAAGGGGTCGGGGAGCGAGGTGGGGGGGGGTGTACTCAATGTCATGCATGGTCGAAGTCGTATGACCATATACCCTCGCATCCCTACAATGCCGGGACGGAGCATGTCGGGTTTTCACCGACCAGGCAGCCATTGCTTGCACCAAGCGCGAAGCGCCGTGAGGTATCTGGCGAGTCGCATGAAGGGTGAGCTGCATCCTACTAAGAACCGCTTATGACGCGGACTTGCATATGGATGACAGCTTCAATGAGATACTTTTTGTTTCCGGTGTGGCCACTTCCAGAGACAGCAATGGGAGTACTATGCAACTGCCTCTTGGGTGGCTTACCATGAACACTGCGTGACGCGATCAATTTCATTGTGCGGATTAAAGGCTCTACACCTCGCACAAATGATCTAACTCGACGACCAGTTGTGGGCGACCGCCGAAAAAAAAAAACGGTACGCTGTTTGTCTAGCTCACGTAGTGAGCGCCATGATTTACAGTGCCGTTGCCAACCGACGCCAACCCAACCTATATATAATAGGGGTGGGGGGGGGTCATAGTGTGTCATCCCAGCAGGGGGTGGAGCGGTGTATATTGTGTGGGGTTTCGCATCTTATATTCGTTCACACGATCGGGAGGCGTTCCACTGGCGTTATCCAACTAAGATTCTAGCCAGAACAAACATAGTACACAGCACACGGGAAAGCCACACCCCAAATGAAAAGTGGGGAGAGGGAAAAAAAAAAAACGTGTTTTGTCACTCCGTCGGAGTCGGAGGATACCCTTAGCTTTGTGGTAGTTTACGTACCACCCCCAGCCAATACGAATACCCCCCCCCCCCCCCCTCCCCCTCGTAAAACCCGGCATGCTCCATCCCGGCATTGTAGGGATGCGAGGGTCTATGGTCATACGACTACGGCCATGCATGAGGTCGAGTACATATCTCCTATCGAGTACACCCCCCCCCCCCCCTCGCAACTACGGCCATGCCTGACATCGGTACCCCCCCCCCCCCCCCCCCCCCCGCGCGTTTCCCTTCTGTATTGCTGATCGACAGCGCGTTTGGCGCACCTCACAAGCCGCGTGAAGCAGGGTAGAGTAGCAAGGGGGTGGAGCGTTACCGCCCCCATCCTCCCCCTCGCCTTCCAGGCTGGAAGTCCCGTAGCGGTCCCGGACGTACATCAGATGCGGCGAGTCCGTAACGCTCCTGGTCACCTCACGTACGTCCCCCCTCCTGGCTGCCTCGAAAAGACCCAATACGCGCTTTTGCAGGTCTACATTGCGCAGCCACGAGCGGACGCACTGCTGGATGCGTCGGCTCGACAACACCCACGCCGCGAAAGCCTTCCTCTGGACGAAACCCCGCACGAGGGACTGGATGCGGATGATCCGCGCGCGGTCACACGCGAAGCGGCGGCGCTGTAGCCATCCGCGAGCCAGAGCCTGTTTCGCGCGCCGAGCATCCAAATGCATAAAGTGTTATGATTGCAAAACCGTGCGAAAGCGAGTTTATAGTTTTTAAGGGGCCAAAACTATTTCGCGCAAGGGCCGTTGTTGTCGGAGAGCTATGTTTTCCGACAAAATTCCAGATTTGTGTTTTTTTTGGGAATGTGTAGCAGGATGCTGAGGTACTCTTGAAATCGTTTGTGATGTTTTCTTCAGAGGGAACACTATCAGGCAAGTTGAATTTCAAATATTTGGACAAAAAACAATAATTGAAGTACGAAAACACACTGCGCGAAAAACCAATGTCACAAGTCTGCAAATTCTGGGGGGGAAACACTCGCCCAGAACTTCACGGTGTGTGTGTGTTTGGGGGGATATTCGTATCAAGATGCGGGTGGGGTTCTGTAATAGTTTGTGATTTTTTTACAGAGGGAAACGTATCGAGAAAATCGAACTACATGCTCGGAAAACTGATCACGAAAATCTGGAAGATGAAAACTTTGCGAAATAAAAACCCGTCACAATTCTGGAAATTCTGGGGGGGGGGGAAATCTCCGATACCAACGGCTCTGAGTACGATCGGGCGCTGGCCAATCAGAGGGGAGGGGGTCAGGAAGCCTTTTACCCGAGTGCAATATGTAGCGTATGCCTACAAGTGGCTAACTATTCGTGGGTGCACACAGGTTTGCCAGCCAATCAAAAACGACCGGGCGCTGGCCAATCAGAGGGGGGGGGACCAGGAAGCTTTTTACCTGAATGCAATATGTCTGTGCTCTAAAACATCATGGGTATGTGTGTGTCCTTCACAATACATCGTTCTTTCCACTCATCAGCATCCGGCACAACCAGTGTCCGCGCCGATTCTCCATCCCAGATAGATGCAAGCTCTATGGTCGCTGTACGAAGTTTGAACAGTAACTGGCTTGAGCTTTTTTCCTTCAAAGCTTTACGGCCCCCTTTCAGAGGATAGCATGAAGCGTCCCGACGTGCACGTGGACGACAACATTTCAACCCGTATCCTGCTACGCGAGCGTGTCTCTAGCGGCGGATCTATTATCTGAAATGGTGTTTTGCCATCCGCCAAATTTCAACGATGAGAGTCGACGTCCATCACTGATGAAAGTTCCCAGAACATTGCGAGAAAAAAACTAAAGAAAAGCTAGGGGAAAGCAAGAGAAAACCCCTCAAAAAAAAATAGGGGAAATATATGGACGAGCTCAAAGTCCTTTCTGTATCTACTCATCTTGCTTGACCTACCTACTTTTCCACTTGCTTTCCTCGCTCCTCTCTAGGTTTAGTTTGGTGGGCGAACTCGACAAAGTCGCGCGCCTCGGGTCAGGTCCCCCCTCCCCAACCCCCCCCCCTCCCTCCCCTCCCCCCCCCCCCCCCCCCTCCTTTCTAACTCCCTCTACCCCCCCCCCCCCCGCGCCACCTCCCTCTCTTCCCCCCTTCGGTCATGTCATACGGCTCGTACGGCCATTCACGACATACGTAACCCCCCGCCCCCCCCCCCGCCCCGTCCCCACCCCTGTCCCGTCCCCCCTCCCGGATCCCTCCCTCGCCCCTCCCCATGTTTACATCCTCCTGACAGTCGGGACGCTCGCTCGCCTGGGTGGCCGTGATGCTGGCAACGGTTCGTTTGGTGGAAATTACCGCCGAGTATGCCCGCCAGGCGGACGAGATCGTCGTCGACGCGCGCCTTGCACGGGTACGGGCCTGCGCCGCCAAGACCATGCGGTACCATCCCTTCACAACACGAAATAGAAAGGATGGGGGGTTGGTTCGAAATCAGGGAGGGGGGCGGGGGCGGGGGGGCGGGAAGTATGAAGTATACCCTTGTCATGCATCGCGGTAGTCGTATGACCATAGGTGGACCCTCCCATCCCTATGCACAATGCCGGGACGGAGCACGTCAGGTGTTGATCGACCAAGGCAGGTATTGGTTGCGCCAAGCGCGAAGTGAAAAACGTGAGGATGTTGGGAGGAGTGGCATGAACGGTGGGCGGCGGGGGGGGGGGGAGGGGGGGGGGCTCGAGGGAAAAAATGAAAAGGAACCAACTGCTGAGAGCACGTAGTGTGGGTAGGCGCAATTCGCCGCGATGACATTGAACGCACGAGCCGTGACAAGAGCCTACTGCTCTGCTACCGCCATGTGAACCCGGACCATATTAACTAGGACCTACACGGTGCACACAGAAACCTAGATATTTCGCGAAATTTACTAGCAATATATGGTCCTGTTTACCATGGTCCCCCCGTAAATAGGAAGGAAAGAAAAAAAGAAGGGCAAAACTGATGAATGGGAGGATGGAAAGAGAAAAAGAAGAAGGAAAACGAAAAGATGACCTACACGAATGAAAGGGAGGGGGGGAACAAAAACAAACGGCGCGCGGCACGAGGTCAATCGTTTATGCTCGCGAAACGGCCATGTTTTGCAAGGTGCCTGATCATTAATCGACGGTGCGATTTTCGCTACGGGTCGCTGAGCTTGCAGTGGTCTACAAAAATCTGGCGTTTGTTTTCCGTAATGAAGTCGCCATACCATACACCCGTGAATACCGTAAAGCAAGAGCGTTGAGTTCGCGCACGTAGGAGTGCAATCGTTCTCCAGCGCTCGTTTTCTCGACGAGTTTTGATGGTGCTAAAGTCGAACATGTTTCTTCTTTTCTTTTTTCTCGGAAAGCTCTTTTCTCTACCCCTCTCTCTCTCTCCCTCCCTCGATCATATATTTTCCGAAAAAACAAGTAAGTTGTTCGGTACTGACAACACTAGCAACCTTTCCGTTCGGGAAAAACAGACCGAGCGCTCAAAAAACGATCGCTAAAAAGTACCTTATTTAATTAACCCTTTGAGGGGCAAACGGCGTAAGTGCAGCTCCGTTCTAGGGGCAAAGCACTCAAACTCTGAGTACTTTGTCCCCAAAACGGGACTGACTGCGGTCCTGAAAAGGGTCGTGTCGGCCTCACCAAAATATATCCCGTAGTTTTTGTTATGGCCTTTCGAGGGGAAAGGGGAAATACCAGACCGGCAGTGCTTCGACGCATGAAAACGATTCCATTTTTTAGAGACTGCAAAAAAGTCTGGTAGAGCTCTGACCTGCACTCTGCTTTGTTTTTAGAGGCTCGCGCTCTGGTACGGCTGAGCTATATGTGTAAGCTTTGTTTTTGTTTTTTGTTTTTTGTTTTTTTAAGTATTGGGAGGCGCAGTCTATTACATCCAAGCTACGAGACCTTGCCTCTCTTCCCCCCCCCCCCCCGCAGCTGAGGTGAGTACGTAGCATCGTTTTTTTTGTGTTTTGATTGATGCGCAGTCTGTTAAGGCTGAGCTGAGCTGAGCTGAGCTGAGCTGAGCTGAGCTGAGCTCTGAGTTGACCGCGCGCGCGCGTCTTGCCTGAAGCTTGGTGGCGCGGCGAGACTCGAGCTTGTGCTGGGCCACTCTCGTCGTGTCGCCCATCCTCCGCACGCTGTAGCCCCTCCAGCAAGCCTGCAGCACCGTCGCTGATGACATCCGCTTTGCGGACCGCCTCCTCTCGAGATACCTCAACGCGAGGCGGGCCATCCGAGCGTGCGCCTGCTCCCTCTTCCGCCTTCATAGTTCACAGTCGTGGCGCGGTTAGGAGCGGAGGGCGGGGCGGGAGTGTACTCAACATCAGGCGTAGCCGTAGTCGTGTGACCGTAGACCCTCGCACCCCCACAATGCCGGGACGGAGCACGTCGGGTTTTACACTAAACAGGTCGACAATTCTTGCCCCACCAAGCGCGAAGCGCCGTGAGGTATTTCGGCGAGTCACATGAAGGGTGAGCTCCATCCTGCTAGGAGGGGGGGAGTGGACGTCCTACGATAGAGGTTCACCCTGATTTTTCTGAGGCTCCTCACGTAAGGGGCTCCATTACTCCCCCCGACAACTGCTTTGAGCAAAATTTACATTTCATCCCGATGAATAACCCCTTGGCCCAATTATACGAAAACGTCATTTTTCGAAACAGGATTGGCTTTTGCGACGATTTTGGGTTAAGGAACCCCTCCATTCAGAAATAATTTTAGCGGAAAAGTGCTACCTCTATCGTAGAACGCGTCGGGGGGGAGTGGACGTTCTCTTTCTTTTGTTGGCGATAGTCGTACACCTGGTACACGTAATATGACCATGGACTACGCATCCCTTTCGAGAGGGAGGGAGCACCGCTTCTATTCGTGATAGAGACCCCTTTTTTTAACATTTGGGAGCGCAGTGCCTTTGTCCCATATATCGCTTCCAGGTTGTGATGTGTTTTGGAGGCGTGTTCTCATTCGTTGTTCGCCTTAGTGGTGCCACTTTTGACCGCGCATCTCGTTCGGGATGAAGCGCCGTTTCTACTCCGAATAGATACAACTTCCAACATTTGGGGGCGCTCATTCCGAGTTTTATTTTGAAAATATACACTGCATAATTGTTTTTTGCTTCCATCTCACCCCCTTCCTGTCTCGCCACCTGTGGCCACCATCTTTTTCCTACGAGGGCGATCGTTCTTCTCGCCTGTTGGGGCAGAGCGGGAACTTGGGGTCCCAGCAGGCTCTGACCGAACGGGAGGGAGGCTCTTTTTTCAACTCGGGACGTACAAAGTCTACTGCGTTCGCAAACGATGCTTTGTCCAGATTTGGTGGGCGAGCGGGCCGAGCCTTCCGAGAGCTTGTGCTGTTGCTCTCAAATTTCCATTTTTACAGCGGAAGACCTCATGCTACCGTAGGGTGAGGATGGTGTGGGCCCAACATGTTCTACCTGGCTTGGCTCGTTAGACTGAGGGGGAGAACGTACGAAGCCTGAAGCCGGCAACCCTCTGTTCCCTGTTCCACTCGTTGGCCACTGATGGAAGCAGACCGTAACCAAAACGAAAAGCGGCCATCACCTTGCCTCCTCCGCCCTCCGCTCGGCCCTCTCCGCCTCGAGCTTCCGGTACAGTTTCCGAGCGAAGATCCCCCTCGTGCGCCTCTGCAGGGTGACAGCCGCCGCCGCGTTTCGCACTGTCCTCGCCCTTTCGATGTACGCTCTCCAGTTGCTCTGCAGGCAGCAGGCTGCCATCGCGCGTCTGGCCTGCAGCGCCCAGCGGAGCTTGTCGGGAGCGTCGTCCCTGTTATGCCGCGACGCGCGCAGCGCAACGCCGGGCGGAGAGTGGTTTTGGCAAATGCTTTGTGAAGGGATAGGGTCTACTGCAGAAGGATAAACTTCAAGAAAGGACCGGGGTTTTCGTTGGTTTGCTGCTGGAGGGTGGTGCTCGTTGTAGAAGCCGCCTCATGGCGCAGCGGCACGCCGAGACAGTACACGAAAGCCGCTACATTTGGAATTAAAAAAAAAAAACGATCAGGTGTGAGATCGAAAAACTTATTGAAACTCATCTCGCCCCCCACGCCCCTAAGAGGCTTTGGCCAGCCCCAGGGCACTGTCACAATTTCTCGAGACCCTCCCCTCCCGCCACCCCCGAAAGCCTTTTATCAGCCCCCTAGCACTATTATAAGGTCTTGGGACCCCCCCCCCCCGAACCGGCATTGTAGGGATGCGAGGGTCTAGGTCTATCGCCCATACCACTACGGCCATGCGTGGCATGAGTACACCCCCCACGAGTCTATGCTCATCGCCACATCACGATACAAAATCATGGAACTCCTCCCTACCGCCCTACCGCCCAAGAGTACTACGTCAGCCTCATATCACATAAACCAAACAACTAGCGAGCCTTCTCATCCCCCCCCCCCCCTCACTGCTTACTTTAGGAAAACCCGGGTGTTGCCCATCTGGAACTCCCCGATCTCCAGTGCCGAGCCGCAAATGTCGCTGCAAATATCTCGCGCCTCCGCCTCGGTGCACGCCTCCGGAGTGGGAACTCCTCCCGACCTCCAGCCGGCGAGAGAGCGGAACCGTCGGTACATGTCTTGGTAGCCGATCCGCAGGGGGTACGCCTCCCGCCTTATTCGAACTACCTGCCTCCGTCAATAAAACACAGGGGCGGGGGGGGGAGGGGTGTACTCGATAGGAGAGATGTACTCGATCTCATGCATGGCCGTAGTCGTATGACCATAGACCCTCGCATCCCTATGGTGCAGGGACGGAGCATATCGGGTTTTCACCGACCAGGCAGGCATTGCTTGCACCAAACGCGAAGCGTCGTGAGGTGCCCGGCGAGTCGCATGAAGGGTGAGCTGCATCCTACTAAGTACCGCCTATGAGGCGGACTTGCATATGGATGACAGATTCGATGAGTGAATTTAATGTCTGGTGTAGGCACTTCCAGAGAGAGCAATGGGCGTACTAGGTATCTGCCTCTTGGGTGCCTTACCTTGAACACTACGTGATACGGTCAATTCCCTTGCGCGGAGCAAAAGTTTTTTACCTCGCACAAACGATCTAACTCGACAACCAGCTGTGGGCGACCGCCATAAAAAAAAAAACAGCACCCTGGTTGTCTAGCTCACGTAGTGAGTGGCATGTTTTACAATGCCGTTGCCAACCGGCGCCAACCCAACCTATATGTAATAGGGGGGGGGGGCGTTCGTGTTGCTGGTGTTGCTGTTGCTGTTGCTGTTGCTGTGATTCCGATGAAAGGTGGCGGATATTCATGGGGAGCCGGTTATTCGTGGCGGCCGTTGATTCGCGGGCAGCCGATAATTTCTATAACACCGGTGTAGTTGTGGAAGCCGCATTGTTTTGTGGGAACCGGTCAGTCGCGGAAGCCGGTTTTATATACATATAGAAGCCGGCCACGTAGTTGTGGGCGTTTGCGGAAGCCAAGTGTCCTTTTCTTTATTTTTTTACGCCGTTTTGTACGACGGGGGATGGAGGGGGGGTGGAGGGGTCTACGGTTTAAGATAGCTCGATTTAACCCTTGTAGGACTGTTAAGACTGCAGTCCCGTTTCGGGTACAAACCACCCAGTTTCTATGCAGTCTGTCCCCCAAACGGGACTGCGGTCTTACCAGTCCCACAAGAGACCAAAACAATGGTTGTTAATTTTGATGTTGCGTGAGTACCATGCCGTACGACTTTCCTTGCCAGCCATTGCGGTGGGCGCCGACGTTCGTGTAACCGTCAATAGTTTCGCTTTCAGATTGCTTCCTCTCCTGATTTTTTTTTCATGAAAAGGTGAGCCGACACAAGTACTAGACATGGGCTTGTCACACGTCTCATACGTATAATATTGCGTCTGGAAAGCGTTGAGAGAGGCTTGTTGCACCCCGCTCCCGTTCACCATCAAGTCCGGATATCTTTCGATTTTCACAAGATGCGCCCTTTGGATTGCGTTGAGAGAGCTTGTCGCATTCGCTCCGCTCCGCCACCAAGTTCCATACACATCAACCCCCCCCCCCCCCCCCCCAAGGCGCATCCTCCCGCAAGACAGTCCTGTTCTAACGCCATTCTACTAGTAAAAAAAAACGGGATTCTGGCCCGGGGCTACTCGTACATAGATTTCTTATTTTTTACTGGAGAAAATGGGTATGTGAATCGTACCGGGGAAAAACATGCCCGTTGTCTCCACATACATACACCAAAGGGTCACGCGCAACCATTGCATACATCTTGGACTCCCAACACGCACTCCTCCCAGCACAACAAACGCCTCCTAAGTTCTCGTGTCCCCGGAACGTTATTCTCTGGCTGGGTTTTGCTTATCGTGGGGAAGAGTTACAGTCCACCACTGTGTTTCGACACCACTGCAGTGGGCTGACGCACGCTGTGATGGCTAGCCCCCAAGCATTGGTTGATTGGGGCTACGGTCAGGGTTAGGGCGAGGGATAGAGTTTGATAGTTTTCGTATCGTAGAGCAGTTACCCTCAACAAGGGTACATAGTGTGCGTATGCGTCTGTATGCAAAAGGGGCTGACAGAGTGCTTGCCTCGCTCCCGTTATCGTCGATACCACCACTATGCACGTAGTGTTTGCGGCCTAGTGGGCCCGATTTTAAACGAAATGATTGGTACGTAATCCGCACTCAGTAACACTTCAAGGAGCATTCCTTCGTACTGTAGACGTTCCTCAGGCATTTCGTAGGTGGCTGGGAATATATATATATATATATAGGGTCAGTGTTAAGGGAGGTGGGTGAACCCTTGGCGATTTTTTCCGTGTCTCAACAACTACTGATTCGTAGGGTAACAGCTCTTGCATTGACGATTTGGGCCAATTTATCGGCATACTGTTCTCCCCCCCCCCCCTTCGAAAAAAAAAAGAAGCCAAGCCCATATTCTAAGACACCCTATATATTTTTTACTGCTACTCGTAACGCGGGTTGATTTGTTGTCGTGGGCCATAAATACGTGTACGATTACCACGCAAGTTCTTCTACAGTAGCAGCAAGTGTAAAACAAATACTATTTTTCGGACGAGAGTGTTGATTCGATTCGCGTTTTTTTATTGTTCCCCACCTTACAGTTTTTAGGGTGACATATATAGATACAACTATAGCGAGAGATGTATGTATATATGCACCGAAGTATCACACACAGCTTGCAAAGATAAGTTTCGACGAAACACTATATCTCGCAGCTGTTGTATACTAGAGTAATTTCATAAGTGTATATATGTATATGTATACGCTTAGCGTGCATCACTCTGGGCTATTCACATTTATATGTAAACGCTCCTTCTATATTTCTGCCCAGAATTGGTAACACCCAAGATAACGCATTCCCTAAGACGGTTTTTCAAGCCGAGGTACCGCTCCGTTCGGAAATATAAGGACGAGATCGTCTTCAGATTAGCATCTAAACGACACCTTGTGCGAACGCCCGGAGCGGTGATACGCGTGACAATACGGACAAACCAAACCGGGGGCTTCAGAAAAAAAAAGCTCGTCGAGGCTTTCATAACAGGCGCATCGCCAGGTGTATGGGAATTTCCCCACTGTCGAGAAAAGAAAAAGCGCGAACGTCCTCGGGGATTGTCTCGCGTGTAATACAGTATGTCGTGCTAGGTAGGGTTTATATAGTACAGGTCATATCATCCCGACCGCGAATGTAGTAACCGCATGGATTTTATTTAGTATGGTTGTTGAATGATCGTTGTATTCCGGGCCAGAGCTGTATGTATTCCAACCATTCGCCGAACCTGCCTCGTAGGGCAAAAGGCCTGTACAACCCCCAGTTTGGCGAAGGCGCATCCTGACAATGGGAAGCAGCTTCTAACCAAACGCAGCGTCCGGAAGCGAGCAACCGAACGCAAAGGGTGTTCATGAGAGGGCGCTACACCCCCCCCACCCCCGCACCCACCTCGAGCACCCCTGAGTATCGGAGCTGCTCGATCACCAACGGGCTAGACCACCCCGCGGGAGCTTTGGCAGAGTTGGGCTTGATGCACTTGATGTAGTGCGGCTCCGTCAGCTCCAGCTGGGCCACGAGGTCGTCGAGTTGCCTGAACGCATCGATCGTTGGTTGGTCGTTGTTGGTTTTCAGCAGCGTGGAGGTCGTCGGTGGTGCCGAGCTTCGCAAAAGTAGTTGATGCATGTGTACCCTTGCGTTCACCCTGCCTCCGTTCTCTTACAACACCCCTCCTCATTTGGATCTGCATGTGATAATTTGTTCGCCGCTTTCTCTCCAGCTCTCTGGCTTTCTCAAAGTCATATCTGAGGTGACGCATGCAGGAAATATCACCCCCCCCTCCCTACCAGAAAATCTTACCCCCCCCCCTCCCCACCACGGTGGTTCAGAGCCTCCTTTTTACCAGAAGAAGGGCTCAGCGCCAATAGGTGCCCCCCCCCCCCCCCGCCCCGCCCCCCGCCCCTCACCACCCTTACCACCACCATCACCACCACCCCCCCCCCCCCTCCCCAAGCACCACCACCCACCCCCAAACACCGGCACCATCACCACAATCCCCAAGCACCACCACTATCACCACCACCATCACCACCACCTCCACTATCACCACCACCACCACCACCACCACCACCACCGCGACTACACCCCCTCCAACCACCACCATCATCACCACCCCTAAGCACAACCACAACCACGACCACGACCACCGTCACCGTCACCATCACAAAAGGGGCTCTCAGAGCCGGACCTCTACCGCATCCGGTGCGTACGCACCTTCGGAACAAGCTGGAGACCGTCGTAGCATTCGCGAACCGGGTGTCCCTTTCGCTTCTCTGACGGCCCAAGCGCCCGAAAGACGAGCGTCGCGCGAGAGGGGCCACGGCCGCCGCCGCCGCCGCGGGCGGAAGGTCGACCTTCCCACCACCACCACCACCACCACCACCACCACCACCAGAGCTTGCCTTTGCCAAGGCTGGTGGGGTTTGCTGCTGCATGCCGCCAGGGGAGGCGGCGGCAGCGGCGGTACCCGCGGCGTCCTCCGCCATTTCGCGCACGAAGGGGTCCTCAGAGTCCAAAAGAAGGGCTCGAAGATCGTCCTGCAGGCGGGAAGCAAATGATTTTTCCCGGCGGGGGCGAGGGCGCATGGCGGATGGCGGGGGGCGGGGGGCGGGGTGTGTGTTTATTGTCATGCATGGCCGCAGGCGTGTATATGAAGGGAGGCGAGAGGGGGGGGGGGGGTCGTGTAGCTAATTTATTTTTGTATCTCTTGAGGTGTTGTTCCTGTACATATATGTTTTTTGGGCCTGTCCCGTGAGCACGGGGGACGAAGTTGTGACGACGATGAATTCATCTGGGAACAACAACAACAGCAACAACAAATGGAAACCTATCAATCACTACGGCACGGTCGCGTACACACAGGCGAACAAAAGCCGTTCTACGTAGTAAAAACACACAAAACAATGTTGGACCACTTGGCACCAGTCTGACCTGAAACATCGAGTACATTTCGATTTGCTGGCACCATCTAAAAGTGCCTTATGTTTACGACCAAACGGCACGTGGAGCCATCCTTTTGTGTTTATCACAACAGCACACCCCTAAATATGACAACCGCCAGCACAGAAAACGTGTACACACCCCAGATATGCACAGCAGCATCCCTAGTGCCACACACAGCTCGCGAACATGAGGTTCGACGTATTTCTTTACATCTCGCAGCTGATGTTTGTAGTTTTTTATTCATATGTATACAGGTGAAGTCACCTGCAAAGAGTCGTTGTTTTTGTTTAGGAAGCCGGAAACGTTGTAGGTGACACACCCCGCGAAATGTTTCACGATGAACTGGTCGCACTGCATCCGGGGCTTCTCGTAGTTGGGATGCGGGTTTCGCCTGTCGTGCTCCTGGTGGGAAAATTAAAGAAAAAAAAACGTGCGAACAAACGAACAAACAATCGAACAACCAAACGAGCAAACAAACAAACAAGCACGCAAACCAATGAATACACAAGCACACTATTAATAACAAACAAACGAATAGAAAAACAGACAGAACAAGCAAACAAACATACTGACGAACGAACACATAAAGAGGCAAACACAGCAAACAAGCAGAACAAGCAGAACAAGCAGAACAAACAAACGAACAAACAAACAATCAAAACAAATAAACCAACAACGAACGCTATTCCATTTGCCACCTGACATCGTGTAGCGTTGTTCCAGTCAACCATTTATTTGGTGTTCAGGGATCAGATCGGAACCGGGGTGCGGCTCGTTCCAGTCACACCCTTCAACTCGAAGGGTCTAGGTGGAGTGCTTATTTCCGCGTTTTTTGTTTGTTTTCGTCCCGCCGAGGCAAGGTATTTCTGGCATGACAAGTACATATACATACTGTGAGACCCAGCTCTCTGCAGTCCAACCCCGCGCCAGAGTAGCGGCGGAATGTCTGCCAATAGCGATGGGGGGGGGGTGCACATTTTTACCGCTTATTCGACACAACGGTTGGGAGTCACTGTTGTGTGCATACGATGAGAATGTAGCTATCGCTAGCCCAACCCTGACCCCCACCTTGGCCCAATCAACGAAATGGACGGGGTTACAGCAGTGGTGTACCCTTTTCAAGATAATCTGATTTTTCAGGCCATGTACAGCAGAAAAAACAGAACCGGGTCAATCGGTTTGTCACGACCCTAACACACCTATTACGGGGGACCATATTAAATAGGACCTACGGCACACGCAAAAAACTACATATCTCGTAAGTTGTTTCCCTACAATACGTGGTCCTATTTACTATTTGGGCCTATTTACTATGGTCCCCCGTAATAGTTGATTTTGCGCAGTATCTGGGATAAATGTTTTCAGTAGTAAAATATTTACGCTTAACATCAGAGATAAAACCGCGTTTTTGGGTATGCCCCGGAGTGGTCTTACAATAGATACCCCGCTGTAGTCATCTTCGGTTTGCACGCAGTAAGCGTCAAAATAAGGGGCGAACCCTGCGTGGCTGCCATAGCTCCCGCCGGGAACGAAGGACGGTAGGCGAGCCTAACTGACGCGTTGGCGGGAGGGGCTGCTGCCGAAAACTCTCCGCCCACACCACCACGAGTTGTCTACTTCTCTACGGGCAGCACTCAGCCCAACCCTCCTAGGAAGCTACGGGGTGCGTGCGAGTGGCGCGCTAACACCTAAATACATAAAAAAAACAATAACCGACTTCGCAAATATTAGCTGTGGGAAATATTTCGGTCTCGCGGCAGCTGGGGTGTGTGTGTGTTTTTATATCTATTTTTTAGATGTATATATCGGCATCTTAGAAATATAAGACGGACCTGCTGCGACTGGTGCCCTATGTGCGTATGGCGCCTCGCAGAAACCAACATTAGCAAAGCCCAGAGCTTATCCCCTTGGAATATGCACGCGCTTCGGGGGCAGGAGCGCCCACCACTAGAAGAAACCGGTTCGGGTTGTCCTTGGAAGCGTGGGTGGGGCCTCCCTGCGCAAATTTCCGTCTATTAATATATATATACATAATATATATATTGTATTTCTTATTATTTCCCTTGCCATCCGACAATGTGCAGCATGATCTTCAACATTGATCACTCATAACTTTCCTGAAAGAAGAAAACCTCGGAAACTATTCATTCTGAATGTGGGACATTACTTAACGAAATTCGCCGGCTTGAATACCCCTAGCATTACTATTAATGGTGTTGTTGCGTTCGCCATATGACACTGATGGCAGCATGAGCTTCAACGTTATCACTCGTGAGCATTCCTCGAGAGAACAAGAAGAAGAAGAAGAAGAAAGAAGAAGAAAGAAGAAGAAAGAAGAAGAAAGAAGAACCACAGTACAAAAAAAGGAATACATCTATGTTCTATGCACGAAGGTCTATCAAATATCTCCCTTCTCCTGCCTTACCCCCACGAGGTAACTCTACGAGATAGCGCCGGCATGCAGGCACCAGCTGACACTCCCGGCACTACTCGTGGCGTGGCGGCAACCAGCACTACTCCGCATACGACGTCCCACACTTGGCTCATCCCACCTGTGCGTAGTGATTCGACGAGGCACTATATCGGGCAGCGGGCACTATTCCCCCGACACTCTAGATAGAGGGAACCCTACTGTTGTTTCCACTACTGTTATTATTTCCTCGAGGCAAACATCAACCATGGGCTATATATAGTGCTACTACTTCCTCGTGGCAGAACATCCACCAATGGGGCCCGTTTCGTCTCGCCTGGTGGTAGAGGTCGAGTACGCTCCGATCGTTCAGCTTGTTCAAGGCGTGCGCCTTCCGCCCTGTCAGCATCTGCGGCGTCGGGGTTTCCGGAAAAAAACGCGAACGGTGTTGGGGCACGGGGGGGGGTCGAGCATGTTTACACCTCAGATTGGGCATCGGTTCCTTCTCTTTGATCGGTATATCTCTGTATCGTTCAGGAGCAGAACTGTTCCTGGCATGTTATGACTCTAACTCATGTTGCCGCTGAGGGAGCCGTAAAAATCTCATATGACCTAGAACGTGTTTCCTGGGCTGGGTCTGTGCTACGCGGACCCTGGACGACAGAAAAGTATCATAGCGGCAGGTGAGGAACCACAGGAGATGATCTACCGTAGATACATAGATATATCATGATCTGTCCGCCCTACGTGTGAACATGTTGAAGAGCGCTGTTTGCGTACCGTCTCTTCGTTTCGAGCTGATATCGCACTTCCTCCTGTCCTCTTCGAGACAACTACTTAGTACTCTGTGAGATAAGTAGGCCGGCGTCGACGGTCGGAAACACCGTGTGTATGGCTCGGCAAACGGACAAGGCGCATGCGGTGCTCTATAGGGAAGAAGTGCATGGAATTCTAATTTTTTGTTGTGATTGCGTCCTGCCATCTGACAAAGTACAGGTGGCATGAGCTTCACCCTTGATCACTCATAGACGATCAATCGTAAGCCGACGACCAAGGGAAGCCGAAATAACTGGAATTATCGTTGCGGCGGTGCACTACGAGTGTAAAAGAGGAAGCGGCTCCGCGTTGGAGCTCATAAGCGAGATCATGGGGCAAAGCTAATACGGATATATGTGAAGCGAACGGATCTATGTATGTGAAGATGATGCGCGATCCCCAACCGTAACTAACGCGTGTTGTCCTTAGTGACGCATTCCTGTCGCTATGGTCGCCAAACAACCCCGTAGACAAGAGCTCGGCGGCGTTGGAGCTAGAAAGCGAAAACAGGAAGGGAAGAATTTTTGTTTTATGGATGCGTAGCGAACGAATCTATGTGTGGGGAAGATGGGCGACAATCAGCGGTAACAAGCGATCGTTGCCCACAGTGTAGCACTTTTGCCGCCACGGCCGTCAAGCGACTTCGTAGAGGAGGCCTCGGCTTTCACGTCGGAGCTGAAAAGCGCAATCCTGAAAAAGAACTGACGGACAGCGAACCGATCTATGGCGACGATGTGCGATCCCCAACGGATCCTAACGCATGTCGTCCGTGGTGGCGTTTTGTTGGTTTTGTCGCCATGGCTACCAGGCGGTCCTCGTGACTTTTGGTTTGGCTGGAGTTCGATTTCCGGAAAAAAAAACCATCTTGTACAGCGAGGTTTATTCATGCTTCCATTTCGACGACGAAAATTATTCACCTGGTCTTCGAGGATGATCATGAGACCGAGAGGCTTCTTCGAGATGAGATCTATCACGTCCTGGTTGTCGCGAAACAGGATGTTTGCCACGTCCACACCTTCGGCCTTGTACTCTTCCTGTGGCAAGGAGGTTAACACAATGGTGCTGGCGGTTGTTTCTAGCACGGCGGCAGCAATCCAGGTGGTCTCCGCTCATCGTATATGGTATTTACGAGTGCTCGTACAAAAGCTGGGAGGGAGACCATCGTTTTTGTTTTGGTCGACCCACCTCGTATACACAACAGTAGATTCAGACGGCACCTAGAAATGCAGCAAAGAGACGGGAGCCTCACCGTTTGCGACAAAACAAGCTTTGTCCACACGGAAACAAGATTGTTCATCACTCGAACTTGTTCTGAGAGACACATATCAAGTGGCGGGGACTTCGCGCGCAATAAGGTGCATATATAGACCTAGACAAACATAAGTTACTTTATTTTGGTAGTGCGAGCGTTGGGAGGACGGAAGCGGAATAATCAGGACGAAGCTTTTTTGCGTAGTAGCCGCGTCTAGCACGCCACGCTTGTATAGCCAGAACCGTTGCAGCTGTTAATCTATCTTACACCCAGAAGCCTCATAGAGGTACGTATGTGGGGGTGCTCTGAAAAAAGGCCACTAACGGCAAAATAGGAAGTATGGCGGCTAAACCTCGTGTCTGTCGATGGCATTCTACTGGGCGTGCTACGTAAAAATAAGGGCCCCTTCCCGCAACTCCTTGCCTGCTTCCCGCACGAACCTGCTCCAGCACAAATATGTAGTGGTTGAATTGACGCTGGAGGACCTCGTTGGCGAAGTTGATGCACAGCTGCTCGAAGCTGTTCGTTGCCATTATCTCGAAACCGAATATATCCAGTATTCCGATGAAGGACTCGTTCACGTGCTCTGCCCCCACCTCGCCCCCACGCCCCCCCGCCCCGCCTCCTCCCCCTTCTCCTGCTTCGCTCCCCTCACCTCCTTTTTCAGTCCTTGAGGCTAGGGAACCATCCCCGCCTCCGCTGTGGGCAGCTGCACGAGGGTTATGAGACATACTCTCGCTGCTTCCGTCGCCCGCTTTCCCGGGCGGGTGGTCCTTGGCCAGGCCTCGGACGTGCTGCCGGTGGCAGCGGTTGATGAACGCGATCATCCAGGAGAAGAGCTTGCCGTACGTGTGCTTGGACAGGGCCGAGAGGTTATCGCTGGCCTCGCGCGCAGTGAGGGCGATCTCGTGGATGGTCATGCCGGGAGTCATCATGGCCCTCCAGGTCACCTTTCAACATGCAGACGTTGCGCAGCACGCGATGCGACGGAGAGAGAGAGAGAGAGAGAGAGAGAGAGAGAGAGAGAGAGAGAGAGAGAGAGAGAGAGAGAGAGAGAGAGAGAGAGAGAGAGAGAGAGAGAGAGAGAGAGAAAGAGAGAGAGAGAGAGAAAGAGAGAGAGAGAGAGAGAGAGAGAGAGAGAGAGAGAGAATTCCGCCGTCGCTTCAACTCATACGGTATATAGTTTGGGAGCAACGAAGCCTCTCTGCTGTGATCAGTGGGAGACTCTCGCTCAGGGCCACTATCTACCCCTGCATTGATCCACCCGAGATCAACGCGGCACTTACCATGAGGCATTTCCGAACCCCGGGGACGCCTTTCTTGCGTCCCCGTCTATTGGCTTCAATATCACTACTGTAAGTACGTTTTGGGGAGATTCTACTTGGAAATAGATTGGGGAAATGTTTGGAGTACCGGAAGGGTGGTTAATTGTATTCCTTCCGGACAGATCATGATCGAGGTAGATCATCTAGCTCCAAATCTGCGGACACAATATGCTGTGCAGGATCTGTATAGTGCAGATCAAACAGATCTACCCCAGGAAAGCATGTGCTACAGTATTCACACAGATTTGATGGCGTCCCAATTCCAGCGACGTAAAAAGACCGATGACTGTAGGAACGTGATGTTAAAATGTTTGTTTGTCCTTATACACCTTTTTAGCGGCTGTATCTCGCGGGGAACTCAAAACGACATTTTCTGCTGTCAGGGTTATTTCGTATTTTGCGAGAGCTTTCCAATGCAGTTGGTGGTTCATACGGGATCTGCCGTGATTAGCGATTTACTTTCGGCGTGTTTCCTCTTTGAAGCAAGCGCGTTACCATCACTACGCACATTAACAGCATGGTGATGTCTACGTTGCGCACGTCGTCACGCCGACAGATCGCGATCTACGTAGATCGTGTAAATCTAACCGGCGGTTTATGATACCGTTGCACAGGATCTTGTATGAGTAGCAATGCAGATCCAATCCTCAGAAAAACGCCTCACAGGTGACATCCCGCAAGGTAATACGAGCTCCCTCACGGCAGCATGAGCTACAGCACTAGACAGATCGCACAGAATCAGGAAGGGACACACCGTCTGCTCCGAAATATCTAGGCCATGGAGCAGGGATCGTGAGTCTGTCCGGGGCGTGAAACGTCAGTTGTGACGCCACATACATCTGGTTCACCGGTATGCCACTCTGGGCTGAAACCGTAACAATCGTTGGGGCCATACTTACGAATAGCGCACCAATGGTTGGGGGTATACTTACGAATAACAATGGCTGGGGGCATACTTATGAATAGCGCACCAATGGTTGGGGGCATGCTTGAGAATTCCCACTGTCCATAACTGAGGCGTTTTACGATAGAGGTCCACCCTAACCTTTCTGAGGCTCCTCGCTGAGAAGGGGCTCGTCGAGGGTCACTCGTCAAGGCTCACTCGCCGCTCAAACGCCCGCCTCATTCGTATTTGTTTTTCGAAAGCTTTTGGCGAGGTGACACTCAAGGCCTATCATACGCAGGCGAGTTTCAAATCCCTCGGCTATGGGGGCGGGGGGGGGCATTCAGGAGCCATCCCCGGGAGACAATTTAGGTCGCGCGTCTGAATGTTCTTGCCGAATCCACCCTCCGGCACAAGAGCCATCTCCCACAGACCAAGCGTGAAAGAGAGACAGCGAAGCCCCCCGGTGACAGAGTCTCTCTTGGCGAAGAAACGCTGTCCCCATCCCGTCGCTACGGCTCTCGCGGCCCTGAATAACAGACACCGACCCCTATAACCCCCAACGTTTTGAACTTCCCAGTCTATTAGCCTCGAGCTTCTTTCCTCTCGAGTTCATTCAGACCTTTCTTCCCTCGCCAACTCGCGTCGAATAGCCTCACAGCCCTATGAATAACCCGCACCCTAATTCCAACCCGATACGCAAGGCCTGAAACCCGGGGATGGACCTTAAGTATCCCCGTGGTCGTGATATATGTGTCGCCGAGCAACGGCACGGTAGGGTCGGTGCTTTATTTTCTGGGCTCTTCGCCTGAGAAGCTGAATACATCAAACCCAGACCGAAACAGTTCGCAAAAAAACTGATTTTCTTCGCGCAATACAACCCGGCCGATATTTGTATGCGCTGGTAAGACTATTCCCAAAAATGAGTATGCTATTAATAGTTGACAGCATCACAGAAACCGGCAGTCGCTTACTTGAGGGGTCCAACCCGTCAGCAATCACATTCAGGCAAAAAACTGCAATCCCTTCCGTGTGATGAGTTCCGGCCTACGTCGTCGGGGTTGTATCCGTTTTCTCTGTGCGTGTGCGTGCGTGTACGTACCTTCTTTACCAGAAGGTCCACATCCAGCCCGAGAAGCCCAGCCGTGTCCTCCAGGCTGGCGCCCGCCCTTGCGCCAGAGCTCCGCATCTCCATCCTAGCCTTGGCTTCTCCCTGGCCGGGGTGCTCCGTCTCCTGCGGATTCACACGTTTCCACACGTCGATCAGATCAGATCAGATCAGAATAGAGCAGATCAGATCAGCTCAGATCAGATCAGATCAGATTCCGATTGCATGATGTAGGTACGTACTTCGGGGCAGCTACAGATTCCCGATTTCTACGTACGACCTGCAGTCTCCTTTTATTTTGTGATCTACAGTACAAGATCTTTCGGATGGGAGCAGAATAGGTATCAAGAGATGCCGGAGTTTTACGCAGTTTCAACTGTGCTAAATATTTGTCGAGGAATGAAATGCTACTGTACTTGAAACGCCAGAGTGAAGCATTTATTTTACAGCGAAAAGGCTGTCACTAGGATTCGCGCATGAAAGACAGTTGTATCTGCTGTCGTCAAGTTGTGTGCGAGCATTGATTGGGAGGTCTAACGCTTTTCGGGGACGAACGGGTGCTTACAATTCGGAGTGGAACCATTGCCTGCGGCGCAATACCTGTCAATGGGAACTCGCGCAAGAAGGATGTTTGAAACCTTCGTCCACTCGTGTGTGCACGTGTGTTGGGATGGTTAGGTCAATCTCGGCCGACGGTTCGGTAGAATCGACTTCAGCTAAAAGCTTCGAAAGGGTACAGTAGTGTGTACAGCAGTAGCCCCTTTTTTCTGTTTTCGGCGCGGTGCAACAACTTCAGGAACTCGCATTCAGTCGTAATCCTTACAACAGGCTCTACAGCTCAAAGCTTACACACCTCGGCCACCTCGCCGTGACCTAGATGCTCAAGGGCAAGCTATATAAGTTCCTCATATGTGTGATCTGTATGATCTGTATGATCTAGCTCATGTTGCCGGTTGAGAGCCGTATATACAACCCGCATGATCTAGGGCACGTTTTCCTGGGTTGGACCTGCGCAAATCTCGCAGATCTGTGCAGATCTCACACAGCATGGCAGATTAGGTTCCAGACGCTCTAGGTGATCTAGATGGTGATCTCTCTGCGACGTGTGCAGTATTGTCTGTTTTAAAGCGTATCTTGAGTCTGAGCGAATAGTCACACCCTACTGTAGAGCACCGTCGACACTACACACCCTACTGTAGAGCACCGTCGACACTAGTGGACGCCGCAGTACATACACCACGAAAACAGTGCACTCAGGCGGCGCGCGAAGACAGTGACTACGGTAGAAAACGTTGAGCTCTCGCGAAGCGCTCGATTTTTTCTCATTCTTTTCCAGAACGAGGAGGTTGCCAACGCGGAACAACAAGAGTATTTATTTCCGGAGAGTATCTGGTCGAGAGGACGAGAGAGGGAGAGCCTTCCAAAACATACTGTTCGACTCTATCTACTACACCCCTACGATCCTTGGCCATTGTCGAGAAAAGTATCAATAGCGCTGAAAACACGATGGCGCTCCTGTGCAAACTCAACGCTCTTCAGGGTACTCTCAATCTAAAACAAACGCTTTTTTTTCTTCCTTCACTACAGTAGTTGGGGGGAGGAAGGCTCGAGGAGAGTGAAAAGGCTGACCGCTGATCTGTCCTGCCCTCCAGCGTGTGCTTGATCAGGTAGGGGATAGGGGACCGTTTCGAGAACGATCACCACCCCGTTCCTGGATTGTGCAGATGTACTTTCGGACCACTTTTTCTTTTCAAGTAGTTTGGGGTGAGAATGGCGGCACCACCTCCCGCAGCCGGTGGCCCGGTGTGAGCAGCCGATAGGGGTACGCCCACGGTAACGTTTCGGAGGTCCTTCTCCCCGCGTGAGGAGGCCAATTGAAACCTCGTACGTACGTGTCGCGCGCACAACTTTTGAGAATAAACATAGTGCCTGGTCTGTATCTGGTACACTAAGCGCCGTTGACAGACAACGACAAATGCGGTAAAAGCACAAACGATAACCCAAAGATGTTTTGAGAAACGTAAAACGAATACGTTTTGTAGGCTCGTAGCACAAACGAGATTCCAAAGGATACTTGTAAAGCACAGACAGGATTCCGAGGACGTTCGTAAAACACGAACGGGATTCCAAAGATGTTTGTGAAGCACAAACGGGATTCCAAACATATTTGCACAGCACAAACAGGATTCGAAAGACATCTGTACAAACACAAACGGAATTCGAAAGATATTTGCAAAGCACACACGGGATTCCAAAAGTATTGAATAGTTTCTCAACAATGAAGAAGTTCGACCAGTCGGACATGTTTGGGCCCAGGCACCCCCCCCACCCCCCCCTAGCCTACCAAGGGTGAGCATCACACACATATTATTCGACACACACATGCACCACAACGCACATAGACACCCGCGCACCTCGAATCGGACATTTCCCAGATGAAGCAACGCCGCGAGGACCCTAAACACGGCCGCCTTATCGTCTTCTCCAAACCCGAGGGTGTCCATCGCCTTGTCCGTCATACCAAATTCCTGACAAAATATCGGGTGCGTATTCGAAACCATTTAACAAAAAACACTGAGCTGGGAGATCGAAGTTTTGCCTATTAATAGGACCTCATACTTGGTACACGCTAGCACGCTTCGTGTGACGCTGGCGATACTCGCAGGGGGGGGTTAAGTTGTGGAATGCTCTACAAAATCTGGAATCATTTTTGGTAGCCTGTCACGATTGTCAGCCGCCAGCCTACGAGGGCAAGCAAGCACTGAGTGAAAGGGGAGACAGTGCGACCTCGTAGAATACGTTTCTCGGGAAGGCACGAGGCGGACGACATTTTTCAACTAAAGAAAACGTATGCTTCGATTACATACATCCGTTTCCCGGTATGTTTTTTTGTTTTGTGTTTCTCCCCCGCAATGCAGTGGTGGGAGCGTTGCACACGACAGAGAGGTAACGTTCTGCTGCACAGCAGGTCATCTATATCCATGTAGCGTGCACGTTTGAGGCGCTGTGCGGGACCCGTACGGCATAGACGCAACCCAACGGTATGCAACTCCCACGCGGGTACATTCGCTGGGCTATATATACAGATCATACAGATCATACAGATCAAACAGATCATATATAGATCAGGGATAAATCTGGTCCAAACGATCTATGTCATCGATCGGGAACCGTCTATCTGTCATGGGTGTGGAGCGGTCTGTGACGCTACAAGCAATACTTTCCCGGGCCCAGAGGAACAAGGAATATACCGCACAACGGGTGCCGTTACGCAGTCCGGAAAAGTAGCGATCGCTAGGTGTTATATATGGTACCCCACCGATCCTACTGTAATGGGTCTGAACACAGTGAACATCCGCCTGCGGTAAGTGGTGTCGCAGCGTTAAAAACGATACCATCGTCGCGAATACTACTCTAAAAACAGAACCCACCGTACTCGTAGCGAACAAATAGTGGTGCGACGCCCCCCCCTCTTTCGATTACGCGCGGCGAACACAATAATCAGAACCAGATACGGATGTCGACGGGTAGATGGAACGGTACAACATGAAGAACACACACACACCAAAAATAACGGTGTGTAATTGAACATAGGGCGACACATAGTTTTTGAGTCGGTCGTGGATTCTGATTCTTACTATATATGCCCACCCCTTGAATAGGGTTTTGATCGTTCTGTTCGCTTTTGTTTTGTTACCTGGCCGTCGTCGACCTCGTCCGAAACGACGACGCAGTCTCCCTGCGATATCATGTGGAACTCCTCCGGAGGCCCCAGGAAAAGTCCTTCCGCTCTCTTCGTGTCCAGTCCCGCAAGGAGCTGCGAACACGATGGGATGAAGGGTGGGTCGGCGAGGCGTTAGTCGATGGCGCGAGCGGGGGTGGAGCGGTGTGGGCGATGCCAGTTATGAAATACAGAACAATACACCTGAAAAGAGGATGTTCGATAAGAAAGGCAGGCTGAGAATCGCCAGGAAAAGAAGAAATTCGGGGAGCCGTCTTTCTGAGTTAGGTGTAGAACCTTTTCTATGCTCAAACAAGAAACCCAACCTGGAACGCAGTTCTTCTTGTTGGTTATTACCCGGTAATATTTGTAGGTGTCCGGTACTATTAATACTGTACTTGGGATATTCAGTTTCGCACGAAGTGTGCACACCTCGGATAGATCATCTACGCATATATCATCTAAAGACAGATCATCTACAGATATATCATCATCTACAAATAGATAATTTTCAGATGGATCACCATCTACAGAAATATCATCTAAAGATATATCATCTGAACATAGATCATCTACACATAGATCATCATCTACAAATAGATCATCTGCAGATTTGTCATCTGCAGATAGATCATCCACAGGTATATAATCTACAGGTTGATCATGTACAGGTAGATCATGTACAGGTAGACCATCAACATATAGATAATCTACAGATATATCATCTACGGATAGATCATCTATGGATAGACCATCATCTCCAGAGAGATCATCTACAGATAGATCATCATCTACAGACCGACAATCTACAGGTATATTATCTACTGATATATCATCTACTGATATACCATCTTCAGATAGATGATCTACACATAGATCATCTACAGACTGATGATCTCCAGATAGATATCTACAGATACATCATCTACAGATACATCATGTACAGATACATCACCACCTACTACAGATCATCTAGATCCTACAGATCATCTAGATCCTAACCTGCCGGTATGAAATGATATGCAGGATCTGCATAGTACAGGTCCAACCCGAGAGCCATGTAATAAATGATGCAGATTAAAACAACTCCCACCCGGCGACAGATCAGGACTACATCTGACCTGAAAGATCTACGAGATGAAAAAAGTGGAAGTCGATCATCTCTACGAGGTGCAGAAATGTAGGAAAAATCGGAGACGCTTGGAATTCGGGTGGGATGCGTTTTTCAACAGATGGTCAATCGGTTGGACGGGCTTGACGCGGTGGTTGTGCCTTCCGTTTTTTTCCTCAGCTACACGAGACGCCATCGGATGACTTTTCGACCACGTGTCACCCCACGACAGCCCGAATTCCCCTCTCTCCGAAGTGCAACCTTGTGCATATACCCTGCTAGGTTTGCCTAGCAGGGCTTCCCGGTACACTCTGAGGTGTTCAGCTGGTGACCATGTGACGTCATAAGCTTGCCTAGCAGGGCTTCCCGGTACACTCTGAGGTGTTCAGCTGGTGACCATGTGACGTCATAAGCTTAGCGTTCGGCGTGACGGTAAGAACGAACGCTCAAGGCAGTGGCCCCGATTCGGTAGAGCCTATTAATAGTACAGACATCCAGCATGGACGGTGAGGAAAAAAAACGTTGTGGCCCCCGTGGTACTCTCGTGGAAACCCGGGTGACAAACCTAGCGATAACACCCCCCCTTCGGACTAAATTTCGAAGCTGATTTTGCCTCGACAACGGCGGAGGCCCAAACGCCAAGCGGTGCATCTCTGGTGGGAAGATTTCTCCGAGGTGTGAGCCCCTGGGTTTGGAGAAACTTGGGTTGTGCTGTCTTATTACCCGTGTGATACGACATACCCTACTAAAAACCTCCCTAGGGTGTGTTTAATGTGGTACTTGGTAGGGTATACCAGCACACTCTGGGGTTCTCCGGTACCAAACCTGGTTGTGTTGGGTATATGTTCGGGTGTGTACCCGGGTACATACCCTAACACGTGGAAACAATCTTGAAACGTTTGCTTCGGTAGGTCGTTGATGAAACACTTTCAAGCCCGCTCTGTCGCAGACGTAGGTTGTGAAATGTTTTTTTTTTGCCAAAACCAAATATAGAGGAGTACATGACGCCATCCCCCGCTCTGTGGAACATACGGGAAAATGAAATGAAAAGCGAGAAGAGATATGTGTGTCGTTTCCCTCTATCTCATAAAGCTAATGTATCTACACTACGAAACCCAAGTTTTTAAGCAATGTATTAAATACTTTCATCCCCGCCAACCCCTACTTTTTGTTTTATCTCCCTTTTTTTGGATGAATAATATTTTGCGAGCTGCGTGTATTATTATTAACCTGGAACCCGAAACCCGTCTGCTGGCGTTTCGTTCGAGCTCACTATCATCATCTGCGTGCATTAATTGTAACAAAACCCCCGTATGTACCTGGTAGAAAACATGATACCCCCGCTCCCCGGAGTCGACGGTAACGAGGCGGGATTTCTCGAGGAGGAAGTGGTCCGTCTTCGCCCCGATGAGGCGGAACTTCTTGTCGTAGAGGAGCTTTATGTACTTTCCTGTGTGTGGTTGATGCAAACAAAATATGTGGCAGAAAAATACGAAACGTTACAAAGCAAAAACACAAAAAAGCGCGATAGTGCTAATATGCTTTCTTTGCTGACCAGCCGCGAGTTCTTCTCGTCGTACATACTGAAGTATGATACGCAAAATGAGATAAATGGGATGCACGTGTGATCAATGATCAAATGGCTACGAAGGCAAGCAGCAAACGAGTGCCCGCCCCCTCCCTCCCCGCTGCACATACCGAATCGGCTGGAGTTATCGTTCCGCAGAGTCTTGGCGTTGCCGAAGGCTTCCAACACCGTGTTGCTCCTTAGCAGGGCGTCTTCGATTCTCTTGGCCATGCCTGTGTCTGTGTCCTTCGTTTCTGGGGAGGGGGAGGGGGGCGGGGGGGGGGAGAGGGCATACTCACGCGTTACTTGCCTTAGTCGTTTGAGCATTGAACATGCGTCCCTTTCGAAACGGACGGACGGAGGGGGTGAAGGTGTATTTGATATCGTGCAAGGCCTTAGTCGAATGACCAGAGATCCTCGCATCCCTACAACGCCGTGACGGAGCACGTCGGGTTTTCACCCACCAGGCAGACATCGATTGATTGCTTGCACCAAGCGCGAAGCGCCGTGAGGTGTTGAGCGAGTCGCACGAAGAGTGAGCTCCATCCTACTAAGAGTCGCTTGTGAGGCAAACTTGCTCATGGATGACAGCTTCAGTGAGTTCATTTAACTCTCGGTGTGGCCACCTTCAGAAACTGCAAAGGGGGTACTATGTAGCTGCCTCGTAGGTGCCTTACCGTGAAACACCACTTGGTGCGAGCATTCTCCTCATGCGGAGAAAGGGATCTCCAACCCGCATACATGACCTATAACTCGATCGTTGACTATGATCGACCGCATATAAAACAGCGGTAACCTGGTTGTCTAGCTCACGCAGTGAGCGGGATGTTCTACAGTGTTGATGCCAACCGGCGCCAACCCAACCTACATTTAATAGGGGAGTGCAAAACAGAAATATGTTGCAGAGAGAGGCGACACATTCTTGGTCAGCTCTGACAAGTCGTGCTAATGGCCCTCTCCCTCCCTCCTCTGCACGTTGATGGAATCGATGTTTCCCACTTTTTCACTGACTATTGATGAATACGAGCCTCTTCCGTACCATATGCAGCGTCGCTTAAACTTCCAGTTTATTTTCCTGGTACAGAGTGGACTGCGGTGGGCAGGGGTACCTTACAGAACAACAGCGCCAACAACAACAACAACAACAACAACATCGAATAGCAAATGCATGCATCGGCTACCGACGGCCTGAAAGACAAACGAGATCCGTTCGCAAGAGTGTGGGTCTGTCTACTATCTGCACAAGAGGCGACTCGAACGGTGTGGGTATTAAATAGGTACGCGGGTTGGTTACCGCCGACCAAACACGTACCCCGTTTCGAATATACGCAGGCGTTCTGATGTACAATGCCTAAACTCATCCCCTCCCGGTCTCCGCTTCCTTCTCTCCCTTCGTCTGGGATGGATCTGTACTTGCACAGATCCAGCACAGCACCCCAGAACGGTAGGTTAGGATATATCTGGTAGATAGTACAGATCGTGATATCTCTGTCCGCCGTCTGAAACACGTGCATACAAGCCCCATTCGTACTGCTGTACGTATATAGGCGTTTTGATTCGAATTGACCCCACACTCACCCCCCCCCCCGATCTCCTCCGCCTCTGAGCTCTTTGAACTCCCCCGCCATGAGCTTTGAGACCGTGATCAGATACCGCATGGTGTCTTACGAGGCCTAATACTCCCACCACTAACAGCCACACGTGTGTCGGTTACCGCCGATTAAAAGATACTGGTATACCCCGATATATAAAAGTACTTATTTTTATACCTAACTACATACTCACCCTCCCCGCCTCGTTCCCCGCCTCCAGGCTCTTTGAACTCCCCCGCCATGAGCTTCGAGGCCGTGATGAGGTACCGCATGACGTGTTTCGACGCTTCCGTCTTCCCCGCACCCGATTCCCCCGAAATAATGATGGACTGGTTGGTCCCTCGCCTCTTGCCGCGGGCATACTCCTTTCCCAGACCGGTCATGTACCTTTTTGTCAACAGATGGAAAGCAAACGCAGACAGGCGTTCGAAAAACAAACAGACGGTGCTCGGTTGATTGAACAACCCTTAATAAAATACAATGGGGCGGGCACAAAAAGTGCATTGAAGGGTTGTTGTCAAGCAGACGGGGCGAGGACGGGGTTGGTAGGGGGGGGGGGGGGTGAGAAACAGATACGAGAGGAGTCCTGTGGGTTCTCTTTTTATAGACACGTTGTGCACCTTGACAAGGTTAAATTCCAACGCAGGCGTTGGAAAAAAAGCTGGGGCCCCATTATTTAAAGAACCCTACGTACTTGAGAAAATATAATGGGCCGGGAAAAGACATGTATTCGTTGCCGTCGACTAGAGGTGGGGGGGGGGGGGAGTGGGAGGGCGGGTCAGGGGCGGATACGAGGAGTCCTGAGGGTTATCTCTTTTCGAGACCCATCATGTAACTGTTTCGAGATAAAATGCAGGCAGACGTTCGAAAAAGAATCAATCGTGTCGCATGACGGGTAAGTATTGCCCCCCTTATCGTCCCGTGTGCCCTCCTTCGCTTCTCGCCGAAAGGCTCGATCAGCGATGCATACTCGACGTAAACTGGGTAGGAAACGAATGCATATTCGACGTACACTGGGTAGGAAACGAAGCGCATTTTGACCCTACACTTGGTACATTGATTGATTGGGCTCGGGTAAAAGGAGTTAGGGTCAGGGTTAGTAATAATTCGAACCGTACACAGTAGTAGCGGCTCTCAAACATAGTGTCGAGTGAGTGAGAACAGCCCTATCGTGTACATTGGGTGATAGGGTTGGGGTCACAGCAAGGGAAGGAGGAGGAGGAAGACGCCCACACTTCGTATTGCCGGGCTATGACGGAATGCCCTCTTCACGCCAAGAATGGTTATGCGTGGGGCAGGGGAATGCCCGCTTTGTTTTGATGATGGGTATACGCCAGGCAGTGGGAATGCCCGATTCGTGCCGGCGATGGTTATGCATCCGGCAAGGGGAATGCCCGCATTGTGCCGACGATGGTTATGCGTCGGGAAGGGGGAATGCCCGCTTTGTGCCGACGATAGCTATGCGTGTGACGGGGGGGGTTGTTCTATACGTATCGCACACAGCAATGACCCTCAACCTCATAGTGCCGCATGAGTGGAAAATGAACTTCCCCCTCATCATACATAGCACTCGTCCCGCGTGCGCTCTGCCTTCTCACCGGAAGGCTCGATCGGCGACCGAAAAGACGTGTGGCTTGGACAGCTTCTTCACCAGGGCCACCGGACGTGAGTACTTCGCGCTCCCGGTGCCTTCCCTCTCGTCCGCCTCCTACACACAAAAAAACATACAAAATACAAGAACAATCCACGGAACATAAGGGGACACACACACATTATATTGTTTGTAGCGCGATTGGCGTTGCGATGAAACATAACCGGTTACGTATCATCAATGGGTTGCCATCGGACAATGTGGTGTGCAGCATGAGCTCCAACGTTGATCGCTGATAAGCATTCTCCGCACAGGAGAAGGCGACACAAGCTTTTAAAAAAAACCCTATAAAACCTATGTACAAAGCTTAACTCCCTTCTGTAACCTACTGGCGGCATCAACATCTTTACGCATTGACGCCGGTCTTTTTGTTCGTTTTTTCCCTCCTGCTCCTCTTCCTCCCTCGTTACACCGCCTCAGAGCTTTGCTCTCTGTCTCTCTTTGAAATATTTGAAATCAACTCCCCTTGTCATATAAATGTCTAACATCGAAAAACATACCAAGTGTTGTCTCCAAACTCTAGACTCGCAAACCAATCATCTCCTTAAAAACTTTAGACTACCACCGACAACGTGCAGCAGTGTGTCAAATGCAAACAAATGACGAAGAAACAAATCAAGAAGAAAGACATGTATGCAGCAATGGCTCCTGCCACCCCAACACGCCCCACGTGCACGACGACGGCAGATTTCGGAGAGAAAAACCTGGCACCTTTCCCGGGCACAGCGCGAGAGGGGGTGCACACATATGGGTGCACCGTGTTCACTCTTTTCGGGCCTCTCCCCTAGGAACAAACCCCCGCGGCGCCTCAAGCAACGCAATTACGATCGGACATCCTGCCTTTCCCATGCACAAAGCGAGTCCGGGCAGCACACACCAATTGGACAAGCCTACTGTTGGGTGGGAATTCTGCGCTGGTCATACTCTAGCTGGTCGATCCCATTGGGAGCGATCGCGAAAGCGTACCGCAGAAGTAGGTAGAACTTGTGTTTGCATATGTTGTTGGTAACTCCTGTGCTATAGACTACGATATGTGTGCGTGGAGCCTGTGACAACAGGAGGCGGCTCAGTTGCGTTGTTCTCTCCTTTTTTACGAAATAAGGGCCGCGTTGGATAGGGAAATGCCCATCATCCCGTCCACATACAAACAACGTCCGGCTACAAGCAGGTCTCCCGAGTGCCTTTCCCTCGCGCCTTTCCCTCGCGCAAAAGCAGCGACGGGAGGTATGGTATCTAGGCGCAACACAGCTTAGATCGAAATGTGAAGCTTCACAGCAGTAACTCCTGACCGCCCCCGCCCCCCCCGGCACCCTCCTTGCCCAACACAGCTTCAATCGGACAACCTGACCTATCTTTCCCGAGCACAGAGCGAGTGCGGGCACCAGTATATTGGGGAATCTCCCTGCCTTTCCCTCGCGCGCATAGCGAATAGGGATATCAGTACATTCGGGAGGATATACCTGGCTTCCCGTCGCGGGCAAAGCGAGGGCGTGCATAGGACGCGGGCTACGATGGGGGTAGCATGTTCCCGCCAAAATATTTCTCCCTCCGCTCCTTGTCGTGAATACTATAAAGGGAGAATTTTTCGACAAACAAGTGACTATTAATACAGCAAACGACCACTACGTCGTAGGGGGATGATGAGGCGTTCTACATTAGGGGTTTCGCATTTATTTGGGGAAACACGCTTTCTGAGCCACCACAGCGACCTTACCGGGCGCCAGCCGGAAGGAGGAATACGTAACTTGTGATCCGTGTGGTTAGGCGTAATGCGTACGTACACGTACGGGAGGCGTTTTAGCATCAGTTGTATTCACTTGTCCGTCTGTTCCCGTTGAGGTTCCGCACTATACCTTAAGGGGGAACATAGGAGCCTCGGAGGAATTAGGGTGAACGTCTATCGTAGAACGCCTCATTGGTGTTCGAGTTGGACAGTGCAAGGAGTCGCACGGTATAGGCGCAACATGATCCTGCCCGTGCTATCGTAGCACGTGCATTGATAGGTGCTGCCCAGCGAGCGGAGCCGGCCGCTTGGCCCCGAACGAAGGGGCGTGGAGACGGCCCGCGTCGAGTAGGAGTGAGGCGCTGGGGAGGTTACCGATCGGCACGAGGGTCAAACAGCCGCTTGGAGGCGGCAGGGGGGGCGCGACTCGGCCCGGTCAGGTATACGATTACTGCTCGCTCGCTGCGCCCCTCCGCTTCTGCCGCCCTTTCGCCGTCTCGTTTAGAAGCAATACATAGCGTCGGCGTTTAAAGCGCATATGTGTAATGTCTGTTTGTGTAGCTGTACCGCACGGTTATATAGCGGGCTCTCGTCCTGCATTGACACAACAAATCTGCCGGAGGAATAGGCCCAAAATTGGTTCGCCTCTGAAGACATTGAACCAACCGAAGTGGATGTTTTTAAGCGGAAATTTCGTTGCTGTCGATACTCACAGTAGCGTTCATAAAGTATTATCGGAGGTCGGGGCCACGATGATTTACAAACCAACCAGCAGTGCGGGTGAACGAAATATAAAAAAAGAGCGATGGCTTCGCACTGGGGTGCGGTCGTTTGTCAGAGCTCGTTTTCTCGACAACAACATAGGGTACGTAAAGCCAGTTGCTGTATTTTCGGAAGGTGCTTTTCCTGTTGCTGCCAAAGTTTTCCGATTCCACCTTGTTTGCTGTTGGCAACCTTCCTTCCCGCTGTCAGAAAAATCGAGCGCGGGACATCGATCGACAACGCCTGTGCGAATTCAATCAACGCTCTTCAGGGTAGTGCGAGATGAATTAGATAACTCCAAAAAAATGGGCTAGAAGAAGTGAAGGTAACCGGTTGAAAAAAAAAAGAAATATATCTTGCTTGGTGCAAACCTTGGCATTTTCTCGACGAATACGAACCGGCTCGACTCAAGCACACGCGTCACGATGTATACAGGCGAGAGAACAAAGTATTTTTCTGGGGGCCCTCGGTTGAAAAACAAAAAGCGAAATGCCTCTTGACACGAACGTTGACATTTGCTCTATCAATCGAATCGAATCGAATCGAATCGAATCGAATCGAATCGAATAAGGATGAAGTCGAACAGGCAATCAGTAGAAAATCCACACGATCTCTAACACAATTGTTGACACTTCTCCCGGGGAATCGCATCGCATCGAATCGACTCGACTCGACTCGCCTCCCTTTCTCCGTCGCTCTCCTCGAATTCGTCCCCCGGCTCGTCCTGCATCTGCTGCAGGGGTACCTCGTACAGGAGTGGAATGTTCTTGTATGGGTTGATGCTGATCAGGACGTCGGCGACATTCGTGTAGATGACATCCTGCGTTTTGTTTTTGTTGTGCGTAGTTTTTTTTTCGAAGGAAGGCGCCGAAAAACGAAAAACAAAAATCGTCTCAGCGGGGGTGCACGCGGAAGGAGGCGCCAATTCGATATGTGATGACCTAAAAATATTTTTCGCCGTGGATACTCGCAGACGTGTGTGGGTATGTATGAGTGGAAGGAGTATGGAGTGCCATTTTTCACGAGCAAAAACAACTACCATGGTTGGCGACGGCACTTGCCTGGATGGGAGTCAGCCATGTTTCTCGATAGTGCCGTTACCAACGATATTGTCGCTAACCACAATCGAAGGCGGAAGGAATGGCTACTAGGTGCCATATTTCCCACAACCCGAAGCTTGCGATGTGACACAACGTTGTGCCACCTGTTGTCTATAACCCATCACCGCCGCCACCACCACCACCCCCACCCACGACGACTACCCCGACACCAATAGCACCATAACCGCCACCCCCCCTCCCACAACCACCACCACTACCACCACCGCGCCACCTCCACCATCACCACCACCATGACCACTATCCCGACGCCACAAATACCATTACCACTAACGTCCCTCCCTCCCACAATCACCACTACCATCACCACCGCCATCAATACAATACAACAACAACCCAAAAATGATAGTAAGCCACAACGGCGAACCAAAACCGACGGTAACCATGAAAAAAACATACTGACTTGGCCCGGAGACCTCTCCCGTGCTAGAATAAACGCACGCACTGCCTATGTCAGATTCCTGGGGCTACGAATGGGCACACTACACTGACTACTTCCTTCGCTGGACTTCAGGGCCAGTCAATAGTTGGCTTACTACACAACACTGGGGAATGCCTTGGTTGGATTTCACGACTAGTTAGTAGTTGGCTTACTACGCTAAGGCACGCCTTAGTCGGTATTCACGACTAGTTCATAGGTGGCTTACTACGCTACTGTAACTACTACGCTAGGGCATGCCTTCATCGGAAATCAAGGCCAGCTGATAGTCGGCTGACTGCACTAAGGCATTCCTTAGTCGGACTTCACGGCTAGTTCACGGGTTGCTTAATGCACTAAGGCATTGGGCATCAATGCTAGTTAATAGCTGGCCGACTACAACTGAAGAAGGCCTTGGTTGGACTTCACGGCGAGCTCATAGGTTGCTTATTATGCTTCTTAGAAATAATTGGGTGACGAAGTAAGCCGACCCAACCAACCGGACATATTTTAAGTGTTCACACTTCGAATCTATATAAACCGGGCACTCAAGGCAACTCGAGCGAGAAAAGCGACAGTCAGGTAACACGAGACGCAGAGCCCCGCAAAAACACCGCACGCAAGCTAAAACACTGTAAACAACACGTGCTTAGCCAACTAGTACAGTCATCCAACTAGTAACAACTTACAACCCTACATATAGTAACGTTTCCTGTTTTCTGACCTTGCGAAACCGCCGTAGCAGCAGGTCTAAGAGGGGCGCCTCGTGCATTTGGTTCATCTTAGAAGCGTCGTCCAGGTCGAGCGCATGACTTGGGTCGTACGGGTGGGTGTCTGCCTTGGGAACCTAGTGTTGGACAACACAAAGAGTTTCACAAGATCGGACAGATCAGATCAGATCCTCACACCTGTTTCACAGATCGACCAGATCAGATCACATCGAATATATAGATCAGATCCCAAAAACGTTCATCAAACGTATGTATGAACCCCAGGCGTGTTTCACACTTCGGACATGTGACACCCTCAGGGGTGTTTTATTTATCGCATAGATCATATCAGACCAGATCAGATCAGATCAGATCAGATCAGATCAGACCATACCCCCATTCGTGTTTCACACGAGGTATTGGATCCCCATTTGTATTCCATGATCTAGATCCCTCGGGGACAGGCGCGTACTGCAGTGGATCCCTGTGTTATCGATGCTGTCAGTTCGCGTTCGGCAGTGTAGGTTTTTTACGATCGCGGCGCGAAGGCGATCTCATCGACCCGGTCAACATATATACATACAATCGACACAGCAGCAGCAACTAGCAGCAAGTACGTAGTACAGTTGCGGCCCCTATATAGTGCCGGTAAATTCTCGCCGGCCGACAATACCGGCACTATATGTAGCAGCAAATGGTACTACTCCGCACACAGCCACACTGGTGAATCCCACTTGTGCCAAGCGATTCCACAGGCATTACACATAGCGGGCAACCGGCACTACTTAACGGGGGCTAAAGAGGGACCGACCTCAACGGGTTCCCTTCGGCCTGGCTTGTCGACCAGGAGGGTGTCACTCGAGGCGTTCGACTGCCGCTTCCGGGGGGACAAGCACTCGTTCGTCTGCATCATCTTCGTCGCCCTCCATACCTGAGTTATAGGGGCCGACAGACAGACAGACAGACCGACAGACAGATCATTCAACAGAAACGATGCATTTTTTTTGTCGTCATGTCACTGGCGCAAAATGAAGCATACACGCGCTATACACGTACCAGCATACAACCCGGTACCCATGATGTAAAATTTAATCCTTGCGGAACCAAATATGGCTAGGTTAGTTGTACAAGGGAATACCACTCCGGGGGAAAACACAATGACCACTTCGTCTTCAGATTAACGTCTACACAATCCTCATTTCTCGCCTAGGGTGTTGTACGGGTTTGGGGTTAGTAGGCCACACTAACACTGTACGAGTGCCTCCTTAAGGTACGTTCTTTTCCCGGCATTTTTTTCCAGGCGGCCGGGGTTAAGGTAAGCCAAGGGTTAGGGATAGGGTTGAAAACTCACACATCAACTCTGGCCTGGGAACGTGACCCCCAGAGCTGTGACGCGGCGGCATTTGACGACCAAGATTTACTGGCAATCAGTGGGTGCCGTTGGTCAACTGCCGGCAACAGGTTTTTAGTCGGCAAGTCGGTTGGCGAAGCCAGCTGAACGCCAGCCGACTTGCTGACCTAAGAAGCGAGCCAAAATAAGCCCTCCCCGCGGGGGGGGCTCGCGCCTCGCCCCCCCCCCCCCAAAAGCGTATCCTGCATTCAACAATACTTCCCACAAGTATGGAAACCCAGTGAACCGGGTAGTCGGCCCCTCCGGGAAACGGCGAACCATTAGTCCGACTGAAAATTGCAGCATTTGGCGACTTAAGTCGTGCCGACTCACAAGGTAAAATAAATCATATTAGTCCCGTTAGGACTCTGATATGAACGCTCAACGGAGTATGCCTCAAAGATCGTTGAGGTGGCACACACAGGGGCAGGGGTCGGGGTGCGATCGTTTCTCAGCGCTCCTTTTTTCCCCGGGCAAACGGCAAAGGCGCTAAAGTCGAGCATTGACATTCCCGAAAGGCTAGATCTCGACCAGACACGAGATACGTCCGAGAACGCTGCAGCAACCCTCTTTCAGGACCGCAGGTCCCATTTAGGGGACAAACCATTCAGATTATGAGCAGTTCGTCGCCAAAACGGGACTGCAGGCCGCCCCAAAAGAGTTGGTGTTGTCCGATGTTGGCAACTCTCCCGTTCTGGAGAGATCGAGAGACGAAAGACGTTCGTACCCCTACCCACTACCCCTGCTCGCATCCTTACGGCACTTTCCCGGCAAGAGTGGTCTATGTACGTATTTGAAACCGCTGTCTTGCAGCTATTCGCAGCTCGGGGCAGACGATCAATTCTCGCTGCATCATATATTACCGGACGCTTCGAGGTGGACAGATATATCTATTCCCTGGGTTCGTAGAGTCTAGCTCATGCTGCCGGGTGGGACGCGTGCAACATGCTACGGGTTGTATTTCACGCACAAGAGGCCATACGTAAAAACCCGGAGTACCCGCGATCGAAGTGTCGCACACAGCTCGACAATGTGAGCTTTCGACGAAATCCCTCGATCTCACAGCTATTGCAATTTTTTATTTTGTAAATACGCACTATCTGACATAGGCTTCCTGGGTTGCATAATCACTACAGTATACCTGGTACCTGGTAATGAGAAGATCCTGCCCAACTTCACACAACGGCAGGCGAGGAACTACAACAGTAGAAAGATGATCTACAGTAGAAAGATGATCTACAGTAGATAGTGATCTAGATCATGACCTGTTTGAGGCGTGAAGCCGTAGCTGTCGAAAGCCTAAGGTCTGCGTAGCCCTCCGGCGTTGACGCAGTTGGTGTCCCTACTCCACTTCAGACCCGAGGCGTCCCCAAGAATAGACTGTGCTTGATTTAATCAGTATGGCCGGGGTGTGCGTTCAGTGCTTATCACCTGTTCTTCGTTTTCATTTTCGCTTGCGTTTTTTGGTTTTCGTTTTCGCTTTTTCGTTTTCGCTTTCGTTTTCGTTTGCGCTTTCGTTTTCGTTTGCGCTTTTTCGTTTTGTTCGGCCGGAGCATCGCTTTACATTGCCCCGAGCTATTATAGCGCGCGACTTATTTGCTGGGAACTTAACCCATCCAGCACTAACCGCACCCACTTGGGTGGAAACCCACTTGAACGCACGTGCTCGCAGGGTGGGACGGGATATGCAGCAGGAAAAAGGATTCAGCGGAACATTTTCACTTCTTCGCACGTAGCTTAGAAGGGTTTCGCCCATCCCCCGAGCAGCACGGTCTTCTCGTTCTTCCTTTATTCAGTCTATTAATACGAGGGTAAAACCACAAGGGGCGGGGTGCTAGATGGCCATCTGAATATGCGGCGTAAAACAAGCCGTACAGGGTCCCGGAAATCTCGCATTCAGTTAGGGGAGGGGGGCGGGTGCCCTCTCTATACGTACTACTCCAACCCGGAGGAGAAGAAAGTCGGGCGAACACAACATAAATTTTAGGTGCAACTAGAAAGAAAAAAAAGCGCACGCATGATGTGGTCGCAGATGGACGTTTTTGTAGTGCCCCCCCTCGACAGTAGTGCCGGTATGTAGGCGCCAATCATTGACCCCGGCACTGTCGCGGCAACAGGCACTGCTCCGCGCACTGCCACATTATGAGCAGTTATTCCCATCCTTGCCAAGCGATTGCGCAGGCGCTATATATATAGCGGGCGAACGGCACTAATCAACCGGCACTATAGGAGGACCAGTACTGCTGGCACGTACAAGTATGATACTGAGGAATGCAGCACCAAATTCCGTGGTGGTGACTGCAGCACCAGCCCACACCGCGTACATCAAAACAAGGACGCCGATGAGAAACCCCACCGTATTTGACACTACAGTAATATCTTCCAATGCCTCTGCTGTAATATTCAGAGTTGATTGATGGGTATGGAGAATGATTCTGCAAGCACAGGAACGTAGTACTCCGGGCGGAAGTGGGGAATGTAAGAACCGTTTGGCGTATACATTCGCCTTCAAGCGGTCTTTAAATTTACGTCCAGAGAGGTACGTGTGTCTTCCGTGTGCGGTCTTGTCCCAATCATTTTTACAAAGACAATATTTCGTATTTCGAGCCACAGTAGCTACAAGGGCGATGGCGTAAAAAGTGAGTGCAGGAGTAGATCTACCCGCTCGGAGTCCACTATTAATAGATATGGTGTGCGCCTTTCTCGGATCGTTCGCACTAAAATATACCAGGCACCAGATATCTATTCGAACTTGCGTGCGCAGTAACGGCACCTTCTCCTCGTCCGGGACCCACACCAGGTCCCTGAACTTCGTCCCGTCGTCTCTTCCATCTCCCTCGTGGGTAGGAAGGACGAAGCCCCCCCCTCCCGCCGCGTTCATCCCGCTCATAGACAGGGAAAGCGGACCCCCGCCCCCAGAAAGCCGCGAGCTGGAGCTTTTTCTCCGGAGCGAATCCTGCATGCTGTTTCAAATAACCGGCGCGGCGATGGGGCACAACAAAAAAGAAGTCCCGGATTAACACTCCATTTTTTCAACTTTGGCCTTTTTAACCAGGGGGGGTAAACCATCCCCTCCCCACAAAAACATGCTAAGTCAAATACATTTATTTTCTACACTTATTCCTAGATGAAAAGCCGGAGGTTTTCGTGGGCACAAGTAATCGGTTTGAAACCGAAAAAACGAGGCAGGACTCTTCCCTCCACCCCTGCTGACGATTACGCCGTGGCGCACAAGCACACACAACCGATGTATGAGCTCTGTAGAGGGTGCAGTAGAAGGTACAACAGCATCTGCCATTTTGCAGGCTTGGCCGGATACCCACTGTCACAAGGGCCATCTCCCGCAGACAAGGTGCGGTTTATCCTGTCTTCGCCGAACAGCGAGCGGTTTGCGGTCTTCGCATGACCAGTTCTCTGTGAGAACTAACGAGAGAGTATCTGCCTCTGATTCTATCAACATGGATGATCGTTCTGTATGGTCCAGCTCTATCATTTCTGACTCAATGACCTGCAAAGACTGCAACCTTCTTCGCGGACTGGTTCCCGTTGTCGCTGGCTGGCATCACATACCTATCACGCAAGTGAACCAGATTGGGTCACAAGGCAGGCCACGCAGAAGGCTGGTCACGGTAAGCGTTGCACACTACTAGCCTATTCTCCATCCCCACGACCGAAGTGAAATCGATTGAAAAGAAGCGCGTCGCGTTAGCTGTGCTATACGAAACAACAAGAACTGGGACGAGGGAACGTTTAAAGCTTGTAACGCGAGTCAGCAAAAGGGCTTTCCTGAAAAAAAAGAACTTTTTTTTCATTTCGGCCCACCAGGAATGGGGGGAGAGTGGTCGGGGGTTTTGTTTTTGGTGCCCCCCTGGGCGCGGTGGAGTACACGAAAAAAAAAGTAAAAGAGCAAACGCAGCCATACTTGCCACCATGTCGGCACTAAAAACAAGTAGCACTAAGCGGGATAGGATTTCAGTCAGAAATGAATAAATCATGATTTTTTTCGTTTTTATTTTACTGGTTTCGCCCCCCCCCCCCCCCGCCCCCGCCCCCCCCGGCTCGTATGGGACTCGACAAAAAAGAGAAGAGAAAGAGTGGGGGTGTCGATACTTTTTCCTCACGCACCATTGCGTTGCCTATTTGTTCATGTTGTGGCTGTTGTAGGTCAGGGGCTATTCAATGTGAGTCAACGAAGGAACATATGGATGAAGCAAAAGGAATGCAAGGCCCGAACCACAGCGAGGGTGGGCGAGAAGAGACTGGTACGTGACCCCGGGTTTGAGTTACGACTACTACAACAGAAAACGAAGAGTTCTTCACTTTCTGTTCCTTAGTCTTTTTTTTAACAACGCTACACATTGTCGGAAGGCAAGCATAGTAATATAGTATTAATAGGAGGGAGAGACAACAGAAGGGCGACTCCAGTTAATGGGAAGATAAAAACAAAAAAAATGGGCCTTGTGGCATGGACCACAGTTCCGACCTTGGGCGGGCGTCCCGACGAAGTAGCACTCGCGTCTCGTTGTACGGCAGTTAGTTCGCCTGCCCTCCTCGCTCGTACGTGCGTTTTAATCGTAGGTGGAGTGCACGCACGAGAAGCCGAGCCTGTTTTTTTCGTCTCCAAAGGGTATCTGAATATCAAAAAGAGAATAAACGTTTTGGGACAAAAGCGTGGGAGCGAGAGACACGTAATCGACGTGCACATACCCCGGTACATTTTTATACCAGTATTTTACATGGGAACGTTTTTTTTATATGTTTCGAATGAACTCGTTCGTACCTGTACGTCGTATCTGGGTTTAGTTTTTTGGTGGTGTTCACCGGGGTACTTCCTACTGACTGATGGATACACTTTTTTTCATTCACGCGCCGAGTGCAGATGCTAACTGTTGTTGTTGCTGCTGGCAGTCTGCCCAGTTGTACGTAGGCCAGTGTACGTGTTGATATCCTGTAACCAAGGGGTGGAATAAAATAGTTTCTCCATACACCCGAAATGCGTGAAATCTGCCTGAGGTATGTACTTCAGCAAAGGCGAAAACTATGCTACGTACGAACGAATAGACTACGCACGAGCACGGAGTAGTACGAGTATGTTCTGTGTTCTGTGTTGGTCTGACTTGCTGACCAATCAAAGTTACGACTGTTTCGTCCTCACCGCAAACAAGAAGCACAGACCGGAGCACTACTGTACGTGCGTACCTACGGGAGAAGGATTGTTTGATTTTGACTGTTTTAACAGGTTGTTGTCCGTGCTCTGTGTTCACCCTCTTCTCTACCAGGCATCATAGAGGCGCGTGGACGCAGCAACGCGACACTCTACTTGGAGGCGGCTACCCGCCATCTGAATCACTCCCACAACAGTACGCGTGTGCTGGCGAATATTGTCACGTTACTACAGTAGTACGTACTGCTGTGTCTACTGCTCAGTAGATCGGGGTACACAATTGCAACGAACGATGCTATTTCTCGTTACGACGGCCCGACGGAGAACATGATGATGTTCGTGATGTTGGTGCACCGATGTTTGATCGGCGCCGTTGCTGATGATGTTTTAATGCCTCCCGAGGGAAGTTGTATATCGGCAAGCTACTGAAAGCCCCCCTCTCCACAACATGGCTATGGAAGATGTGTAGCTGTGCTGGAAACGCGCCTAGCAGAAGAAGCGTTCACCGTCCGGCAGTGTTGTTTATGTTCTGTTCGCCTACATATATACCTCGTACCACACCAGATTTGGTGCACGCGAGGCCACTCCAGATTATTTGTGATGTATATGCTCACGGTAACGATGATATCCGTGTTCATTACCAGGTACATACGTGCACCCGTTAGTTCTTCTACGTTTTCGTTATGGGCACGCTTGCGAGGATCTCTATTATGCGGTAGCCTGCCCACATCCCGTCGTCGCAAGGTCTAGCTGTGCACCCGCTGCTGCATGCAAACGCACTTCCATAACACAGATACATTATAGGCACCCGTCCGCTCATGAGCGACATAGCACACATGGACGTCTTTTCTCCCTCTCTCTCTCTGCAAGGTGGATATACACGCCACGCCTACGTCATACGAATCATACAAATCCTCACCTTGGGCAGCTAGATCTTCATCGTCTCGGTCCCGACCGGCGGCGGCGCTCTCTTTCTGTCTTTGTTCGCGCAGGACACTGCGATATCGACGATAGCTATCTGTAGACTGCCCCCCCAACAAGCCACACGCTATGCAAGGTCGTCAACCAACCCTCCACGCAGAAACTCTCTGGTGGGATCCATAAACGTTACCGTTCGCAGGTTTAAATTTTCCAAATTTCCGAAATTACGCCGCATATTTACACGTATGGAGGCAGTGTGTGGGCGGAGCTACCTCAGAGATGTCCCCTACCTACAGGAAACACAACAACACTGCTGCACAATAGTCGAGGCAATGCTCCAGGATCCCCGACGCAGCACTGCTGTCTCTGTTTTTTGCCCTGCACGTAAAAGGCTGCCGAACCGGGAGTGACAGCCGTGGTCGGAGCGGCTCGGGAGGGAACAGCTTGTGCAAGGTATGGCTAACAGCAGAACACTGACTGCTGCCTGTGTGCTTGTTTGTGCTTGTGTTGTGCTGATCCTGCTGTTGCCGTAATTCGCGATGCACGTTGCTTGTGTCATCAGCCGGATATACCCACGAACATAACAAAGACCTTGCGAGTGGTAGCAGGACTCTGCGGTGTCGGCAACCGAAGCGTTCTAGCGGTGCGTGCGTAGCCACACCCACTCGCTCGCCCAGGGGTCTCAACCGGCCCGAAAGGAAAGGAAGCAGCACGTGGGCGGTCGTTTTTTTATTTCAATTTTAATTTTGCGATGCAAACCATCTCCTTGAATTTCGAACGAGAAGCTTCGAGCATTCGTCGTTGGACACCCGATCCCCATGCCGGCTGCTCGTGCAAGCTCGCCGCGTAGACCACTGTCTGTCCGCACCGCACGCAACCCCGCCTGGGCACCGAAATTCGACAGGCGGCAGCGACGCCAGCGGTTTTCATAGATGCCGGTACGTACGAGCGGTTCCCTGCTGAGACAGAGAAAGAACAACATGTCGACATGTACGATTCAATTTTTTTATTTTACTTTCGACTGAGTTTGTTTTGACTTTTTGAACGGGGGTGGGGTACGGAAGGTGTTTTTTTTTTTTTTCCAAACTTTTCATCTTGCATGCAGCTTGACGAGTCAAACCTCTCACTCAGGGGTCCGCATCTCGAAAAACTATCGCGGGGGGGCATAGTTAAAGGACCAAATATTGTTAGTAAAAATTGTTAAACATATAGGTTTTATGTACACCATAGGTCCTGTTAACTATGGCCCCCCGTAATACATGATACAGCAACAGCAGTAGTCTGTCAGTCAAACAGAAACAAATACCTGGTGTGTGCGTATGCTTGTTTTTTGTTTTTGCCTCTGTTTTACTTGAGGTGAGGTATTTCTTCCACTCCAGAGTTATTGGAGCCTGTCCTGCGACCACGGACTGCATTGCATTGTGAGTTAATGTGAGACAACAACAACAACAACAATCATACCTGGTACCTGGTATGTATATTGTACTCTGCTGTACGACATATATACGAGTTCGTATACTCGTAATATGACAAGTCAAGTGTGTCCCTTTGGAAATGCTGTATCTGACCAAAACAATTAAATACATTGACCTTGGTTTCAATTTAATTATTTGGTACTGGAAATAGAGGTAATTATTTATTTTCCGTCTTCGGGCACACGAATAAATAGAAGAAACATTTGCACTCTAATTTTTTATTTAAAAATGGCCCTTTTATGTTTACGTACGTGACCAGTCTTTACCGCCAGCCGCACCTTGGACCTGTCTTGCACTTGACGACCCTGCTTTGCTGCGTCCTCTCGATCGCGATTCAACTGCTACAGCAGAACTGGTCCCAGGTGCACTGCTGGGCTATACGGGAACAACAACCCGTGTTGATCTAATTGGTCAACTTCTCCCGTAGATACAAAACACATATTTTCTCGTACCTCGGATAATACTCCGCTTATGTTTACGCATACATACGTGTTGGTACTCATACGGTATTCATATATATATCCTGTCCTGGAATATAAGAAACACGTTTCGACTAATTATATATGTGAACAGTCGTTATGTTTGCGGGCATATTGGTGTGGTATCCTTACGTACGTTACATGCACCAGATAACAAGTACAGCAGCAGTACGTACTACTGCGCTGTTGTTGTTGTTGTTTATCGCCACAATCGTACAATGCAGTCCGTGTTCGCAGGACCAATAACTCCGGAGTGGAAGAAATACCTTCCAACAAGATACGATATACCAGTACCTGTTCTACCCGCCGAAACTTTTCCTCGCGAATTTTGAATCGGCAAGAATGTTGTTGTTTGTTGTTGTTCTCACATGAACTCACAATACAATGCAGTCCATGGTCGCAGGACAGGCTCCAATAACTCTGGAGTGGAAGAAATACCTCAAGTAAAACAGAGGCAAAATGTACCGCCCTACGAGTTTTGCTATCTGCGTCTGTTTTAGTTTTGTTTTTGTTTTTGTTTTGCTTAGCTTCATCTTCTTTTTTTAGGTTTTTGTCTGCTATTAATAGTCTCCTTTTTGCTTCCCTGGTGTCCGCAGTGGTGGAGTGCGTATGCTTGTTTTTTGTTTTTTTTGCCTCTGTTTTTTACTTGAGGTATTTCTTCCACTCCAGAGTTATTGGAGCCTGTCCTGCGACCACGGACTGCATTGAATTGTGAGTTAATGTGAGAACAACAACAACAACAAACAACAAGTAGGTAGAGTACTGCAGTAGGTACCAGGTACCAGGTACGCACCAGGTACACTTACTTGTTGTTCTTCTGTTTCACCCGAAAACAAGGGTTCTTTACCCTGGAGGCAACGAAATTGAAACTTGAAAAGTTTCACGAAGTACCCTCGGGTACATTGGTACCACACGTACCCTCCCTCGGGTACATTCGTACCACGAGTTCTAGTATTAATACCAGATATACTGTACCTGGTAACAAATAAGGGTACCAGCTGCCTGCGTGTTAGCTCACGGCGTGTGTGCACTCTCGTGCGTGTTCACCTCTCTCTCCTCGTGGGTGGGTGTATGTATGTACCAGGTATACATCGTCTACCCGGTAGTACGTACCTGGTACCCGGTATGTTGGAGATCATTTCATACCAGATACCTGGTACGCACGTACGATTGTTGTTGTTCTTACCGTCACATTTTTTTATTTTATTTTTTCCTCTTCCCATTCATTATCTTCGCACATCTTCTTCTCTCTCTCCTTCCCACTCGTAACTCAGATCTGGGGTCACATATCAGGCTCTTCTCCCCCCTTCCCGCTACGGTACGTGCCTTCATTTTTATCGCGAGAAGATTTCAGCCTTTTCTTCCCTCGTCGACTCGCATCGAATTGTGCCTACCCACGCTGCAAGGCGCTCTCAACAATTGAATCCTTTTAATAATTTTGCAAATAAAGTCAAAGTCCGACCCACCTGGGGCTCGAACCCAGGACTCAAACAAGTAGAATTTGAGGTTAACCACTTGAACCACCGGGGCGACCGGCTACATTGTCATATTAATATTAATAGTAATGAGTGAGACTGTTGTTGCAGTCCGTGGTCGCGTGGGCGCAGGACAGGCTTCAGTTCTCTGGACTCTGGAGTGGAAGAGTAAGAATACGTACCTCTCGGGATTTTTTTAGTTTTTTAAATGCACCACATGATGGCTGAAGCACAAATACATGTACATCCCAGGCATATAATAAAGTGAGGTCCGCGCACGTACGTACGTATCAGGTACCTGCGGTACGCCGTAAGTCGCCACAGAAAACGAGAAGACCGGGTACTCGTAATTGTAGTAAAGACAGGATAAAAAAGCAAGACAGCAAATAGAGTAGACAAGCTTGGCACAGAAGGGAGGTAGCATGGGTTTCCTTTTGTTTCCGAGGTTTTCTTCTTTCGGGAAAGTTATGAGTGATCCATGTTGAAGATCATGCTGCACATTGTCGGATGGCAAGAGGAATAATCATACATATGCATAGTAAAAAAGCAACTCGACAGACAGTCGAGATCGGAATCGAAATCAGAAATCAAACAGGGAAGAGAGAGCGAAAAAAAAAAAAAAACACGCAAGAAAGAAAGCAAGAAAGCCTACCCTAAAAGGAAATACATACATAAGAGAATACGCGGATTTTCGCTGATTGCAGGCTCGCGAGCTACGCGAGGGGTATAGACCAGAGATAAAACCCCAAAACGAACATACTTACTACGCTACCAAGAACACCAGCGAAGCGAACAAGAAACTAACGGAACAAAAAACGTAGAGGAAAATACCAGGTACCGGTATGATTTAGATCATCATGTGAAGCAGGTCCAGGACGCTTAAACAAAATAACGTTTTCCAGGTATTATTCTGCTGTATTATGCCTGGTAAAACAAGAAGAAAATCACAGCTGTGAGATCGAAAATTGCAATTCGCTCAAGCTTGGTGCGATATGATAACGGTAGTCGGTACTTGGATTGCGCTCTGTTCTTATTCGAGATAAGGCTTTTTCCTCGCTAACTTCAGTGTAACCGCTCCACAGACCGGGCAGTGCAGTAAGTTACCATGGTTTTGTTCTCCGAAAAGTGAAGGAAGGCTGGCTCTCTTCTATCTTGTACGCACAGCTGCAGTTTCATGTTCGTACCAACTTTTAGTTCATTTCTCGTCCACCCCATTTCTTAAATTGGCCCTCATTTTCTCTCTCCTTCCTATTCTATCCATAGTTCCTATTAAAAATCGTAACTCAGATCTGGGGTCACGCAAGCAGGCTACCCTTCCCCCCCCTCCCGGCCTGAGGAGGAGGGAATAGATGCACAGATGTGCCCGTGTGGCAAAGCAATAGCGAGTAGAACTCTCATATGCCCGTAGTAGGAGAATGTGCATTATTCACGGAGGAACGGGATGTGTTAGGAGGGGAGATGAGGGAAAAAGACGAAAGTGACATGGAGGAGTTTGATACACCAGATAGCAGCAAGAACACGATCGCTATCCTAGGAGATACATGGTGGCCACAGGCGGCCAAACAGGAAGGGGATAATATTAGCGAAAAAAGTATATGTAATACATGAAAACAACGTACTTAGCGCCCAATTGTTGGAGGTTCGTCTATTAGGAATAGTAATGGTGCTCCGTCTCGAAAGGGATGCGTGGTCAATGGCCAAATGACGAAGGCAAGCAGCAGATGAGTACGCCCCCCCCCCCCGCCCTGCTATATACTTGCAGTAGTACTTGCCTTGATTTTTTTAGCGCGAGACTACTTCAGCTCATTCCCTCGTCGACTCGCGTCTACTGTAAATGTACGTGTTATCGATATAAGGCTCTTTCTACGTCGTAACCTGTACGAGAGAACTGGCCCGTTAGTACGAGCGTACGAGCACTATTAAGCAATAAGAAAGAGGCGGTATACCCCTTTAGGAACAGTGTTCGGGGTGCTCGCTAGTACAAACTATTTTGGCTAGGGCTGTGGGTTGGCTAACTAGTAGTCGCCAGCTAGTCGTTAGTTGGCCAGGTATTCTAGTTAGCTGCGGCGATGCCAGCTTTCCAACTATTTCTAACATTAGGGTTTCGTTGCTTGTAGGGAGGATTGTTTAGTACGGGGCACGTATTATCCGGCATCTCCGAAAGGTACTACAAGAATCACTTAAATACACGCTGCGAGCATGGCGCATCAGCCCATCGCCATCGACTATGTACGTACCTTTCGATTCTCGATAGTATATGGTTGGTGTCCAGTGGATGATGAGCCCCTCTGGCTCGGGTGTTTTGAGCGATGCTCGCCCTGAGCTGCGTGTCTATTCGACGAAGACCGTAAGGGCCAGAAATTAACCCTCGTAAAGCAATACAGATTCGTTTTGTGTGTTGGTTGGACTCATCCATTACCACGATACCACGATACCACGGAGCGTATGACATGGTATCTGCTACGAGTAGCTCGACTATGAACCGTCCGTGATCCCCTTTAATCGCCGGCTTTGAATACCAGGTACCAGGGTAGTACTTTATCTATGTTCCTGTCTCCTATCACGTAAAGAGAGCCTCAGTCTGTTTGTTTTCTTCCTTGTGTTTTGTGTTTTTTTTTCTGGACTGTTACTGCATGCCGCACCGTGACGACAAAATGTAACACCAGCGAGAGACCCCGAAACGGGGACGGCTTTTCCGCACTTCTGAGGCATCCCGATAACGCCTGATGAACTGAGACGAACTTGAAATTTTACGCCCAGAGTTGAACCGGGTTTATTTATCACTCTTCAACCCTTTTAGGACCGCAAATGCAAGCTGCTTGAAAATGGAGTGGTTTGTCCCCAAAATGAGACTGCAGTTCTTAAAGGGTCAAGTGCACAATGTGATGTGGGGAACAAGAACGAAGCCGAACAATAGCGTATTTTTTTTCCCTCCGCCTGACTTTAGTCGACAAGCTGAACAACTATCACGGGGGCCATAGCAAATACCATGGTAGGGGACCAATTGTTGTTGGTAAAAATAGCAAAATAGATTTTGTGTGTACCGTAGGTACCTACTTAATACGGTCCCCCGTAAAGATAACTATTAATAGTAGTTGCCCTTTGTCGCCACGGGCAGGAGTAGCACCCAATACTTACCGTATGGCATTTTAGTGTGGTCGAAAACCCGTACCTGGTACGATTTTGTGATCGCCGTTCTGAAGCCCATTCGTTTGTATGGAATCTAGTACACCATCCTAAAATCGACACAAAAAAAGCTCAACTACTCTCGGGTACGTACTCAATTTTCCGGGTTTAGCTAGTGTACACACTCGTTGACGGCGAGTGACTCGGACGGGTATACGTACGTAACTCTATTTGTTTATTTTTATATTCGCAAAAAATACAAAAATACAAAAATTTGAAAAATAGCAGCTGACAACGGTTGAGGTCAAGGAAGAGGACGTCGAGGTAATGGTAATAAAAAAAATAAAAAAATAGCAGCTGTGAGACCGAGGATTTTGGTCGAAAGTCATGATGTTTGCAAGCTGTGTGTGATACTTACGGCTTGTGATCGCGCGTTTTTTCGGGTTTGATATGGCCTCATGCAAGCTGTGTGTGATACTTGTGACTTTGATCGCGCGTTCGTCGTACGGGTTTTCTATGGGCTAAAAGTGGAGGAAGAACCGAGTCCGTATAATATATTTATACATGGCGACATGCGCACGAAAGTACATACATATTGCCCACCACCGGTCCGAAACAATCAACAATAGAACAAAGAGTGAATGGAATACAGCAGTGCTCGTAGCAGGTGAGGTTCGTGTGGTACATGCAAACAGTATGGTATACAGCAGTATCAAGATAAATTAGGGGGAGAAAATAAAGTCGATATATTTACTCAAAACTAATCTTGGCAGGCTTTGGTGTGATTATTCGATCGCGCTTCCGACTGGGAGTGTAGGTTTCAGAAGTGTCCACTGGTAGGAAATATTCCAGGTATATAGGGGCGACGTGGGGGGGGGGGAGAGGAGAGCGCCCGAGATGAGAGGTTTGAGAGTACGAGCATCACGAAAATGCTCCTGGCTTGGTTTGAACTAAGCAGCGGTACGGCGGCATATGCCGGAAAATATTGTATACCACCTGGTGTATATGTGCATGTACCGGGTATCGCATGCCCATTGCAATGCCAAATCTCTCCTTTCCGTATTTTGCTGCAGTACGATGTGATAACTCCTTGTCGTAGGTTTTGAGGCCACAGAGCTTGTACGCACCGGGTATGTATTACACGATACCAGATACCAGGTATATTTTATTAATATTACGGGGGACCATAGTTAACAGGACCAAATATTGTTCGTAAAAATGGTTAAATATATTGTTTTGTATGTATACCATAGGTCCTATTTACTATGGCCCCCCGTAGCAGTACTTCTCTATAAAGTACGCGGGATGAGTTATCAGTACGGACGACTGGGTGTGCAGGATGGCGACGGGGAGAAAGAACGGTTTTTACTGTACAGTGTGTAAGGACCGCTCGGGTCTACGTAGTCCCACATGATGCTCCTTACATCTCCTTCTCTCGAGATAGAGGGTGATATCTCCTATCCTCTCCAACCAATCGACCAATTACCAAAATCGGTGCCAGGTGATTGATGCCAAATTTTTCTGTCGATCCTTCCTTCCTTCCGCCCGTCCTAAAACGAACACATCAGACTGCATCAGCAGCAGCAACAGTCAGTGCTACTGCATGACTGGATGCATGCAGCCCTGATGCCCTAATCCCCACTCCTGTTTTTGGCAGAGAGCAGTTTTCCAAACACCAGTAAATCTTATATACGAGTACTTTTTGCATCAAGGTACTAAACTCGTATGCACTCGTACGTATGTATGTTGTACCATGGTATGTACTACCCACATGCAACGGTTCGATGTGAAGGCACAAAAGCACCTGTTGGCTACGACAGCATTACTGCTGTACACTATTCGGGTCCAGTATACTGGCATCTGCCTCAGCCAGTATATACTACACTGGCTGGAGACACCAGGCCCAGCCCTACTATTACTAGGCTATCAGGTACATGTATAATTTTTTGCATGCGTAGGCTGTTGATACTTGCCACGCCCATCTAGACCCACATCCCCATGATGAGAGGCCCTGATTGCAACACCACCTTGCGAGTAAACTCGTACAACACCATCTTGCGAATAAATTCGTGCAACATCACTGCGACCTGATTGGTCGAGCCTGGCCTTCCGGCCAATCAGGTTTTTTTCGTAGGATAAATGCCACCGAAACACGCGACGGAGCCGCGCGATCGCCCGTACAGACTAGCGACAGGGTTATTAGACTAAAAGGTAGGGGTCGGGTGGTGTATGGGCCGACGCGCAAATACACCAAGATGTATTGCAGGACTATAGTTGCAAGTTGGTGTTGCGAATAGAGGCACGCGTGACAGGGAGAGGCTCTAACCGGAACATCTCCTACCAGGTACCTTTCTATTGTAGTCCAGTATATTTTCAAAGGGGTTTTGCTAATGCAGGCACTCGAGACTATTCGCAAGGTAGTGCTTCAAGTAGACACGAGCTTTCTATGAGACTCGTACACACACTAGCCACCACCACCGCCGATTGGTTGAGGCTGGGACCTTTCGGGCGGCTGAAGCGAAAAACGCCTCCGATACTTGCGCGACAGAGCGGCCGCGCCGCTCCTGTTAGGGATAGTTGTTTTGTGATTATTTTTTCCATCATCACTTTTACTTTCCAGCGATTTTCTGGACTAGCCGTGGTCACAGGTGTCGTCCCTTCTCCCTCCCGGTACGTCCCTTCTTTTTTTTTTTATTGCGCGAAAGGCTCAGCATTCCCACTGCTCGTCGATTTTTCGATGAATGTTGCTGTTGATACGTAGGCTCTGGGTCTGGTTGAATGTGGGCGTACTACAGCAGTAATTGCAAAGCTGTGAAAAAAATATAGAAGAAAGTGTGGCACGAGTTTACTCTTGCAAGGTTCGTGTGGCCATCCGAGAGGCACCCGGTGCCACCTGTATGTGTCCGACTATAATAGTCGAGCTTCCTTGTTTGTAGGAAGGCTTTCTGCTTTTTTTTCATGCGACTCTACTTGTGTGCAACAAACATGGAGACCAAACAATCGTGGATATTTTGGGCCTCGACGTGACGCCTTTAGGGGGATCCTCCGGAGGTGCCCCCGACGGCCCCTTCGGGGGAGCTTCCTCCGCCCCCTCCCCCCCCCCCCCCCCCCCTCCCTTGGCCGAGGGGGGGGGGGGGGGGGGGGAGGGGTGTACTCATATCATGCATGGCCGTAGTCATTAGACGATAGACCCCCGCATGCCTACAATGCTCAGACGGGGCGTGTCAGGTTTTTACGACCACAGATAGGCGTTGCTTGCACCGACCGCGAAGCGAAACCACGTGGGGTGTTGAGTGAGTTGCTGGGAGGCTAATGTAATATGTTGTGGTTCGTTCCGCTCGACGGGTAGTTGGATGGCCTCGCCATCTAAACCAAACCAATATCGCTCTTGGACTGTTTATACATCAGTATGAAGACCAAGCGGTCTTCTACGTGCGAGTTTATATGCCATGCCGATTTTGTCGGTCGTATTTCACCACAGGATGAGTTCCAATTCGCCATCTGACGGTCGCAACGCTAACTACCCCGCAATAAAACCGGCAAATTCGTCCGCAGAGGTGGTGTGTTGTCTTCAGTGTTGTTCGTATACGTTCGCGTTTATATGATTCCTTGGTATATATACAGGGAGAATGCCACAACTATTATACAGCAGTCACCTTTTATGGCGTACCTGGTAGGTGGCTAATTTTATTTTAAACCTGTAATAATTTGTAGATGACAGGGTATAGTATTCATATACCGGCTTTATATGCGATAATAAAGTAAAGTGAAACCGACAAAAAAATGTTTTTTTTGTTTCATTTCTGACAAGACCCCCGAACCCCGTTTTTTTTTTTTTTAAATTATTTTTCGGGAGTGTGGCTCCGTTTTCTCCTCTCTTTTTTTTCGTGTACCCGTGTCCCGTGTGACCCTCCTTCCCGTGCATTGACTGCTATGTACGGTGGTGGAAGTAATTGGCTTGCAGCATTTTAGTCAAAATCATGAACACGGGGGTTCAACCGGTCGGGCGGTGCGGAGAGCCGCCTTCAGACCTTCCTCCGACTTCACCCGCAGCCTGTGTTGCGAAACGAAAACCGAGAAAGCTTTTTTCGGTCGGGTTTTCGGTCGGGTCTCTGGTCGGATTTTCCCGACCGAAATCGACCGCTTTTCGGTTGTTCTTTCGATTGCTCCACAGCGACCGAAAGCGGAAACGGACTCCTCCTTTTTTTTCTTCGGTGTGTTTTTTTTTTCCGTGCCCCCTATGTACACCGATAACGCCTACCAGGGTACCAGGTACATATCTGTATGGCAACCCCGAAAAATTGACCGCAAACCGACCGACACTGTGGACCAATAAATGAAAAACGGATCGAGACATTTTCCGAGTCGGTTCACAACCGTGATGCCAACACATGCACCAAATCCTTCGAGATATCATCCTTTCGGCTAGCTTTGGGTGAGGAACCGACTGAGAAACCGATCGATATGTGTTCGGTTTCGTTTTTTTTTTCGTTTTGTTTAGGTTGCAAAGCCAAAACCGGCCGAATCCGATTCGACAGGAATAAGAGTACGAAACGCCAACCACCGAATCTTTTTCGTGTTTGGGTTCACAACCGTACCGCTGTCCACGGCTCTAAAAAGGGGCAGCAGCGCTAATTGAAATTCTAGAAATCAATGGCAACCCACACGATTTTGCCGCCTCACTCAGCTCAAACGCCTTGACCCCTTTAGAACCGCAGTCCCGTTTTGGGGACAAATTACTTAGAATTTGAGTGGTTTGTCCCCGAAACGGGACTGCGGTTCTAAAAGGCCCTCACGGCATTCCCCACCACTACAAATACCACTGTCTGTCCCGACACTTACCTGTCCCGAAACTTGAGGCCGTTTTTATTGAAGGCCGGTTGACCCGAGTTTTTTTTTTTTTTTCATGATTGTTCTGTGGACTTATTTCCGGCTCGTTTGAAATTTAACTTCCCTGGCATTTCGCCCTCTCTTAAATTTCACATATTCAGAAACTATTTCACTATGTTATGGACAAATTATGTCACGATTTTAGGGAAATTCTGGCTCTCCAACAATAACGGTCCTAAATATACCTGGTAGATGAGTACACAAACGTTCTGCAGGGTTTCAGGACAGAGTGGTATATTTCTGGCAACCGCGTGAGGTAAAGTCGCAGGCAGCTCTCGTCGCTCGTATTTTGTGAACACAAAATATTTATAAAATGAAAGCAACAGCTGTGAGGTCGAGGATTTCGTCGAGGCTCGTCAATATGTTGTCGTTGAAGTTATTAATATTGCAGGGGACCATAGTAAATAAGACCAAATAATGTAGGTAAAAATAAAGAAGTATACGAGGATAGGTTTTTGTCTGTGCCGTAGGTCCTATTTAATGTAGTCCCCCGTAACAGTAGAGGTCATGCAATAAGGGAAACGTCGGTGAATAAAGGTGCCCACAGCCTAATAAATGTGGTCAACTGGGTTTTATCAATGCCATTATTAATATTACGGGGGACCATAGTTAACAGGACCTATGGTATACATAAAAACCTATGTGTTTAACCATTTTTACTAGCAATATTTGCTCCTGTTAACTATGGCCCCCCGTAATAGTACATTTATTGTTTGTTGTTATTATTGTTGTTATTTGTTTATTTTTTGACATTTTTTCCTCCTGTCACATGTATTATCTTCTTTCCTTCGTGTCCTATTGAAATCGTCGTAAGTCAGTTTCGGGGTCACGAAGCAGGCTCTTCTCCCCCCCCCTCCCCACTGCTATGGCGGGTGTCCTGCATTTTTATCCTTGAGACATACTTCAATTCTTGCCCCGCTCGATGTGGACATCAGTGTAAACGCGCCATAGCGTTTAGAGTTTCGCGGTTTTCGTACACTAGTCAATAGTACCAGGTAGTGCACAGTGGTGCATCCCGAAGATACCCTATACGCTCACACGCTCATAAACTTTTGCGCCACGACCAGTCTTGACGGTAAATAAGTGGTAGCAACAATTAAATAAGAATTGAACAGCAATTGAAGAACAATTGAGCATTAAGCAACACTTGCACAACGATAGGACAGCAACTGTCTGTACGACATCAACCACTGCTGCGTCGTATGCGCACTGAACTCTCGTCCTTGTGGTACAGTTGAAGAACAAGTGAGCAACAGTTGAACTGCAATTGAACAATTGAACAGCATTGAATGGTAGCAATTTGGAGAACAATTGAACAGCATTGAATGGTAGCAATTTGGAGAACAATTGAACAGCAATTGAACAACAATTGCACAACGATAGAACAATTGGGCGACATCGACCACTACGTTGTACGCATACGGGTAAGTGTCAGCCTTGTGGTACAGTTGAAGAACAAGTGAGCAGCAGTTGAACAGCAATCGAACAACAATTGGACAACATCAATCACTACGTTGTACGCGTGCTGTTAAATGTGAGCCTTGTGACACATAATTGAAAAGCAAGTGACCAGCAGTTGAACAGCAATTGCACAACGATTGAACAATATCTAAACAACAACATACCAACAGTTGGACAACAACGACCGACCACTACGTTGTACGCGTGCTGGTAAAATATTAGTCCTGTGATACGCTCAATGACTTGTAGATTGTATGACACGCAGACACGCCTCCGCCGCCGAGGCTTTCGGCCGCCCTCACCCCCCCCTGTGCCCCCTGTGCCCCCGGGGGCTGATGTAACTCGGTTGAGACCTATGCACATGCCCCAGTATCTCTTCACCAACGAGTGCAAGATAATGTCGTAAGCTCTAGAATTGGAACAACACCACCAATAGCGAAAACAATGGCAGCACCACCCTATTTACGGGGGGGGGGGCATATTAAATAGGACCTACGGTACACACAAAACCTATATATTTCGCTACTTTTTCTATCAATATTTGGTCCTATTTACTATGGCCCCCCGTAATACAACAAGGACACGACAACGGCATCAGCGACTACAACAACAACACAGGACCAACGACGACATCAGCATCAACATCTACCTAGTACGGGGGACTACAGTAAATAGGACCACATAATGTTATGTAAAAAAAGCGAAATATATAAGTTTTTGTCTCAACCGAAGGTCCTATTTAATATGGTCCCCCGTAATAAACACCAACAGCACCAACACCAACACCAATAAACATGAGACTACAATACGAACCACCCCCGAAGTCTTCTCACGTTTTAGCGACCCCACCCCCGGAGTCTTCTCACGTTTTAGCGGACCACACCCAGGTTTTGCAAACTTGAAATATTGACTATCGAGCCTCGAAACACCACCGGTAGATACCAATCGACTCTATTTGGGGGAAACATACGGTACTATTGATAGTCGCAGCCAAATGTTAATGTTGTTTCCAAACGTAGTCGGGGGTGCATTGCTGTTTGGCCCCGTCATGGGCTCTTATTGCCACGCCCCCCCCCCGTTCCATTTCTGCGAGCCCAACCCCCCGCCGCCTCCCGCCGTCGCTTGGATTGAATCTGCCTTCCATCTTCCTTGGGGTTGAATTTCATTGGATGGAGGGCTTCGACTGCAGCCATTTCAAAAGAGGGGAGCGGAAATAATAATGTTGTGCCTAATATTTACACACCGGCTATCCGCTTTTGTGATACTAACCCCCCCACCCCCCCGCCTTTATGCAAGTCCGCCTCACAAGCGGTCCTTACGAGTATTAATAGTAAGATGTAGCTTATCCTTCATGCGACTCGCCGAACACCTCACGGTGCTTCGCGCTCGGCGCAAGCAATGCCTGCCCGGTCGGTGAAAACCCAATGTGCTCCGTCCCGGCATTGTAGGGATGCGAGGGCCTTATGGTCTTACGACTACGGCCATGCATGATATCGAGTACACCCCCCCCAGGCTTCCGCACAAGGGGGATGATCGTATCACGTAGTCGAGGCACCCACGAGGCAGTTACGTAGTAAACCCATTGCTGTCTCTGGAAACTGGCCTCACCAGAAAGTAAATCAAGTAATTGATGATGTCATCCATATGCAACAAAATCCGCCTCTAAAGCGGTTCTTAGTAGGATGCAGCCCCCCCTTCATGCGACTCGCCGGACACTTCACGGCGCTTCGCGCTGTTATAGGTGCAAGCAATATCTGCCTGGCCGGTGAAAACCCGACGTGCTCCGTCCCGGCGTTGCAGGGACGCGAGGGCCTTCTGGTCATACGACTGCGGCCATGCATGATATCGAGTAGACCCCCCCTCCCTGGCTAGCAATTTCCAGACAATATTATGACCTAGGGCTCGTATTACCGCCAGAAACCACGATGCACCCAAAAACGCATACCCCCCGTATTATTATTATTATTATTATTATTATTATTATTATTGCAGTAGTGGCCCCTCTATAATGCCGGTGTGCGTCAGCCAGCCAGCAATACCGGCGCTATTTTTTATTTTTTATTTTTCATTTTTTTTATCACTTCCACTTTCCAGCCTAACTCGTAGGAGGTTTTACCCTCGACGACCTTCTAGACAAGCCGTGGTCACAGTTGTCTACCCTTCTCCCCCCCGGCACGTGCCTTTATTTTTTGTCGCGCGTAGGGTCCAGCATTCCCCCTGCTCGTCGATTTTCATCGAATGTAGCTATCTCACGCAAAATCGCGCTTTCCGCGAATCAATTTCTTTCATGCAAGAAAAAACCCTTGCGAGCATGCACTGGGTGGGACTTGAACCCACGAAATTGATCTTGATAGGCACGCGGACCACCTACCAAGCCACCGGGGTAGCGGCAGCCGGCACTACTCCGCACACCGCCACACTATTGATAGTTGATCCCATCTGCGCGAAGCGATTTCACAGGCACTATAGCGGGCAAACGGCACCATATAAATATTTACCACTACTGTACGAGATACGCCCCCCCCCCCGCTGTAACGCTTGGACCCCCCCTCCGCCCTCGCGCTTCCCTCATCTGTCGCGTTGAATTTATTGGGCGGGGGCTACCTCGACGGCAGCCAATCACCATCAGCGAAGCGGACACATAGTAGCAATATTTACGGTGACATCATCTGGGCGCGATGCTGAGGAGATTGGTGCGCCGCTTTAACGAGGAGGGGATAGGGGGGGGCAGCGCTACTGGCGTCTTCCAGTCGGGCATCTCTAAGCAGGCTGCCGAGGAAATCGGCCTGGATTCGGATCACGAGGAGGTGTGCGGTGGTGTGGGTTGTGTTGGCTGTGTTGGTTGTGTTGTTGGTGGTGTTGTGGTTGGTGTTGGTGTTGGTGGTAGTTGGGGTGGAGTGTTGGCGGTGTAGGCGTTCTTGGTGTGCGTTGGGGTTGGCGGTTGTCGGAGCGGGGGTGTCGGTGTTGGTGTTGTTGGGTGTTGGTGTTGTTGGTGATGTTGTTGGTGCTGATAGGGTTGGTGGTGCTGGTGGTGTTGTTGGTGGTGGTGGGGGTGTTGGTGATGCTGGTGTTGGTCATGGTGTCAAGGGGGTGTTGGCGATGGTGATGCTGAGGTGTTGGTGTTGGTGGTGGTTTGGTGTTGACGGTGCTTGTGATGTTGGTGTTGTCGTTGTTGTTGGTGGTGGGTGGCAGTCGTTGTTGCTCCTTATTCTGCCCTATACAATATATGCGTACATCCAGGTGTAGGTGGGGATGCTGGGGAACGGGAGCTCATGTGCAGAAGAGGAGGAAGGTGCGAGGGTTGAAGAGATACAAGAACATGCTGTTCACGTGGGGGGTTTAGTCGAAGACGACAGGCAGGCTGTGTTTGGTGGAGGAATATTGAGATTGAGAATGAAGGGCAAGGCACGAATCGTAGTGGGAGGGGGGAGGAGAGTCTGCCGTGTGCCCCTGGGTCTGAGTTACCAGTATTAATAAGAGGGAGAGAGAAACGAAGGGCGAAGGTACGTAATGAAATCGGTGGAGTCAAGAAAGCTGGGGAAAAAACAGTGCAGACGGTTGTACAGAAGTGGCGAGGTTTGAGTATAGTAGAGCAGAGAGGCCAGCGTTCAACAAACGTTCCAGATTGCGAGATTGTAACTTGAGTCTGCAGCTTATTGTAGTCTGTGCTCCACGATTCGGCGAATGTAGAATAAAAAAACAGGTAAGGCTACTATTAACACTACTACTACTACTACTACTACTACTACTACTACTACTACTACTGCTACTTCGCGTACATACTGTAGACAGTCGTGAGCATGAGAAGACGACGGCAGCGGTTGCACTTTGCCTCCCGACGTTGACGTCGCCAGTAAGTTGCACGTCGCAACCTGCAAGCTGTAAGGCAAAAGCGGTTGAAATTTTGCGTTGCGTTTTCTGCGATCCTAAACACCCAGATCGCACCTGAGTTTGAAAGTACCGGTAGAGGCTGGGCTTTACCTCAGGAACCAAGGGTATATCAAGAGGTTTCGGTCTTACTAGGTTCCCAAGGTGATCACTGCTGCCTGTATGCTGCTCTAAATACTTCGCCGATATGAACCAGCGCCTTCGTAAGTCGCGTACAGTAGAGGACCGGTACAGCAGTACCTCAGAGTATGCCTGGGTTACCGGATATCGACCTTTACACCCCCACAGAAAGACCGGCGCCCGGCGTAGGATGTCGAATACGATCCCCCCAGGCGCCCTGCAAGCTGTACGAAGCAATACCGCCAGTGTCTATCAAGTACTGAGTATATCAGTATACCCAGTGTATTGCGTCGCCACGATCAACACCTTGGGCTGTACCAGCACCTCAAACTGTGCCCTTCTGACACTGTTCAGAGTACGTCGTAGGGCCGAATCGCGGGGCACCCATCAGTGCCTGTATGCAGTAGTGCGAGCTGGTTCAAGCTGAGTCCAATAATTAGTCGAGAGTCGGAGGTCCTCACCGTTTTGTAGATGTGTTGCACACGTGTTCCGTAAGCCCCTCCCGACCCGTTAAACGAACGGTGTGCGTGTGGTATTTTTTTTTTTGCTTTTCTCCAGATATTTTGATCATTTAAATTTCTCCCTTGTTTTTTCAGTTATTTAGAATCCCAGATTCCTGGCGAAAAACAAACACACATGCACCAAAGGGGCTCACAGAACATGCGTGCGTAACTTGCAAGATCAATCTCCAAAAAACGCTTCAAACATTTGGACCTTTGTGTGGCAGAAGTGCTAGATGTACTGCTGAGTTGCCTCGCAACTACTGATCACCAGGTGCGTACGTGACCAGGTTTTGACCTCGAACACTCGATTTGACGTTGATAGTGGTGCTGCGCAGTCAGTTCTTCGAATGTCTGCGCGAAACGATTTGTAAGCGGTACGCACCTGGCCCCGGTTCGCTCAGCAAAAGAAAAAATTTACGCGAAATTTCCTTCGGAAACGCCTAACCATTGTGTTGACGTCTTTGGAGCTGGTCCGGACACAATTTGGCCGCCCGCCCGACCCCTGTTTCGTACCAGGTAATCGTTAATAATAGGTCTTCAAAAACGAAACACGGGGTATGTCATCCTCTTGCCCTGGCTGGTCATTACATCATTTTACGGTATTTATTGTGCGCAGTGCGCAGTGCGCAATGTACTACCAGTATATGTTACCCTCACGTATATTGCTACGTACGTGTGGCGTGCGGCATTCGTGGCTGGCGAAATATGTGTTTTTTTTTCTCGATCCAGCCTGCGCCACAACTGGCAGCAATTGTATGTGCGCCATGCCCAACGTACTGCTGTACCGGTGCGTGTACTGCTGGCACTGCTGTTGTACTGCTGGGTTGCACCTGGCACTGCTGTTGTGCCGCCCGCTCGCTGTACTGCTGCTCGTTGTGAAGATCTCTTGCGCAAGGTTAGGGTTCGGCGACCGCAAGAAGGCTCCGCGCCCCGCGCATGCATGCTGCCACGGATTCGGAAACGGGTATCGATAGACGGCAGCTGAAGTGCCGAATGCCCTCCGTAGCGCGGGTCGAGTAGTACCACCGGAGTGGCAGTGTGCTATTGGTAGTGCCTGTTGCCGCTATAGCATCGGTATCGCTGGCCCGTCCATACCGGCACGATAAAGGGACCCTTTCGTACTCCGGTCTTACTTGTATTGTTGTGTTCTCGTACCCGGTACGCTGACGCTTCACTTGCTTGACACTTGAATTTGCGATTTATTTTTATTTTTTGGTCTTCCTCTGTCTCACAGTCTGCGACCACAGAATCAGTATCTCTCTAATAATAGGAAGGACTGGGTGTACTGATGACGCTGGGTGGAAGGGGCGATTTAATGTGAAGACAACAACAACAACAACAACAACGACAACAATACGGATGTCGACACGATGCGGGGATTTAGCAATACGGTTCGGCGCCTATACCGCGCGTACATACATACGCGCACCTGCCCACCCGCCCACGTAATATGTTCCGAGCGAAAAGTTTCGGCGTACTACTGGTACACTCATACGTGCCACTCTTATCTTTCCAATGAATGTAGGGAAGGTTTGTATTTTGAACATGATAAACCCAAGCGATCCTTGAGTTTCAGCTGTTAATTTTTGGTACACACCAGGTTTTGCCGTCACAGCTTACAGTCCGTACTGTCGTACCTGGTAGTAAATAACACCACTCCATGCTCAACCACGACGCAGCTTGCGAAGCTGGCACGCAACTGGCAGCGACATCACGAGAACAATGCTCCGCACGCACGCCGCGGGGCTGCTTGCAGCTGGCAACGCTCGCCGCAATATCGATCTAACGGTATAGATCTTGGCCGTTCAGGCGAACTTCCTTTTTTGGTATGCCCGAACAGCATAGACGGCATTTTTAAGCACAACGACCAGCTGGCACACCAACCAAGTAGGCCTTTGGTCAGGGGCAGGGTTAGGGTTAAAGTTCCCGGCCGGGGTGGGGTGGTGGCCACCGTCCACCGTTACGGGTTAGCCAAACCCAAAAAAATGATCTCATCGCCATGGAAAAATGCTTTACAGGTTCTTGACAAAACCCTACCTCGTTTGAGCTACATGTTTTTTGTTCGGGCACGTCTGTGAGGACGTTCGCCTGGACGGGCAGATGCTCGTACGCTATTACTAGCTGCGTTGAACAAAATCGCGCAGCTTGCAAAGTTGACGCTGTTCATAAGAACCATAAAAACCACTCGCGCGCGTGCGCACGCAGCTTGCCAAGCTGCTCACGAAGTCAGGATCTCACATTCTGTTGCCATATTTTTGCACACATCACGCAGCTTCCTATTAGACAACCTGCTTACAAAACTGAGTGTTATGGACCGATTTGGTTGCTCTCGCACCTCTCTCTGATAGGTGATGACGTGAGGACAAGGTTGTAGTTTTTTTGTAGTTTTTTTGTTAAAAAAACAATCGAATATCAAAATAATACCGAAATACAAGTTTTAGGTAAAAGCTGCAACAAAACGTGCTGCTGGCGTTTCGCGAAATACAGCAAAACAGCGAAGTAATTGCATCCCTGGTTTCCATTGTGTATTGTGTAGAGCCGCTGGTACCTGGTAAATATACCCAATTCACCCAATCCATTGTGTACTCCCGGGTGGCCTGGTATAGTAGGTGGTCCGCGTGCCTAATAAGGTCAATTTCGTGGGTTCAAGTCTCACCGAAAGCATACTCGTAAGGACTTTTTCTTGCATAAACATCGTTCAGCGGAAAGCGCGAGAGCATGAGTCAGCAACAATCGATGAAAAATCGACGAGCAGTGGGAAGGCTGAACCCTATGCGGGATGAAAATGAAGGCATTAACCGGGGGGGAAGGGACGACACCTATGTCCACGGCTTGTCCAGAAGAAGATGGGGGGGGGGGGGGGGGGGGGTGTACTCGGTAGGAGAGGCGTACTCGATCTCATGCATGCATCGCATGAAGGGTGAGCTGCATCCTACTACGAACGCTTGTGAGGCCGACTTGCACATGGATGACAGCTTCAATGAGTTAATTTAATTTCTGGTATAGCCACTTCCAGAGACAGCCATGGTATTACTATGTAGCTGCCCCTTGGGTGCTTTACCGTAAACACTACTTGATGCGATCGATTCCCTTGTGCGGAGAAAAGGTTCTTTACCTCACACAAATGATCGAACTCGACGACCAGCTGTGGGCGATCGCCAAAAAACAAAAAAGAGGGGGGGGGGGGAAGGAGCCTAATTTATCCCGCTCCCTCTCTACAGTACACTAGTCGTAACTCAGATCCGGGGGCATATAACATTAGGCTCCTCCCCCCCCCCCTTCTATTTTTTTTGGAGGTCGCCCACAGCTGGTCGTCGAGTTAGATCGTTTGTGCGAGGTGAACAACCTTTACTCCGCACAAGTGGGAATGATCGTATCACGCAGTGTTTATGGTAAGGCACCGAAGAGGCAGTTGCATGGTAGTCTCTGGAAACGCCTGCACCAGAAATTAAGTCAACTCATTGGAGCTGTCATCCATATGCAAGCCCGCCTCAAAAGCGGTTCCTAGTAGGATGGAGCTCACCCTTCATGCGACTCGCCGGACACCTCACGGCGCTTCGCGCTTGGTGCAGACAATGTCTGCCTGGTCGGTGAAACACCCCGACATGCTCCGTCCCGGCAATGTAGGGATGCGAGGGTCTATGGTCATACGACTACGGCCATGCATGAGATCGAGTACATATCTCCTATCGAGTACACCCCTCCCCTCCCCCCCCCCCCCCCCCCCGCTATCCCCCCGAGTACACCCGCCCCCCCTCCGTACATATATATTTGGTTGGGTTGGCGTCGTTTGGCAACGACACTGTAAAACATGCCGTAGTGTATATGGTAAGGCACCCACGAGGCAGTTACATAGTAACCCCATTGCTGTCTCTGGAAGTGGCCACACCAGAAATTAAATCAATTCATTGATGCTGTCATCCACATGCAAGAAAATCCGCCTCGAGAACAGTTCTTAGTAGGATGCAGCTCACCCTTCATGCGACTCGCCGGACACCTCACGGCGGCGCTTCGCGCTTGGTGCAAGCAATGTCTGCCTGGTCGGTGAAAACCCGACATGCCCCGTCCCGACATAGTAGGGATGTCAGGGTATATGATCATACGACTACGGCCATGCACGAGATCGAGTGCATCTCTCCTATCGTGCACCCCCCCCCCCCCCCCCTTCGGCCATGGTGGCCTCCGCCTCATGACGAGTCTTCTCTCTCTGGTATACTTTTCTTTCGTTCATCCTTTGTCAACCATCTTGCGCCGGCTTACCGCTGCCGCTGCTGCTGCTGCTGCTCCTGCTTCTGCTCCGCCTGTCCTCGCTTCAGAGTTTTGTATTTTTTTAATGTTGTCTTTCTCGTTGTTGTTGCTTTGCTGGCAAATGCTGCTGCTGCGTTGTGCTTTTGTTTTCAGGACGATGAGACGGAGCGATGGGTCATGGAGGCCGGCGAGGTCACTGCCCCCACCGGGAATGTGGACGGCGACCCAACGGGGGTGAGTGATAGTCTCGGAAGATGCCCCCCCCCCCCGCCCCCTGCTACTTACGCAGTTTTACGTATACCAGATATATACCAGATTTATAGATGTGGCTCCACCGTTCACATCGGTAGTCTAGTGGGTAGTTACATTCAAAGCCTACTACGGGGAACCATAGTATGTAGGACCTACGGTACACACAAAAACCTATCTTTTTACCTACTTTTTACTAAAAAAAAATTGGGTCCTATTTACTATGGTCCCCCGTGAATCAAGTTCGAGTCCCACCGTAGGTAAATCTTGTTTTTTATTACGGGGGACCATAGTTGATAGGACCAAATATATTGAGTAAAAATGGTTAAACATATAGGTTTTTATGTATACCATAGGTCCTATTACCTATGGCCCTCCGTGAAAGTTGCAAAGAATAAAAAAAGGAACCAACTGCTTAGAGCGGCCTGCGTAGCGTGGGTAGGCACAAATCGACGCGCGAGTCGACGAGAGAAGGAAGGAAGGGCTGTAGACTCCCCGCGATAAGAGATGCAAGGCGCGGATCGAAGTGTGTGTGTGGGGGTGTACTCATTATCGCGCATGACCGTAGTCGAGTGACCGCTTAGACCCTCGCATTCCTACAATGCCGGGACGGAGCACGTCGGGTTTTCACCGACCAGGCACACATTGCTCGCACCAAGCGCGAAGCGCCGCGAGGTGTTGGGCGAGTCGCATGAAGGGTGAGCTGCATCCTACTAAGAACCGTTTTAGAGGCGGATTTTCTTGCATGACAGCTTCAATGAGTTGATTTAATTTCTGGTTTGGACACTTCCAGAGACAGCAATCGGGTTACTATGTACGTACCTCGTGGGGGCCTCACCATATACACACTACGTGATACGACCATCCCCCTTGTGCGTTGAGAGACGACTTCCCCCCGCGCGAAAATGATCTAACTTGACCGCCAATTGTGGAACCGCCAAAAACAAAACAAAAAAAAAACGGTACCCTGGCTATGTAGCTCACGCAATGAGAGGCGTGTTTTACAGCGTCGTTGCCAACCGACGCCTTCCCAATCTATCTACACCAGGTATATAACAGGGGGAGCGGTGTACTCGATAGGAGAGATGTACTCCATCTCATGCATGGCCGTAGTCGTATGACCAGGGGAGGGGGGGGGGGGGGGGGCGGGATAAGAGCCTCTACTGTGTGGCCCCGTACTTGAGCTACCACACAGAGACAAAAGGAGGGCGGAGATAGTAGATGGGATGGAAACAAGCACAAATAAAAAGAGCAAAAGCGCCCGAAGTAGCTCTGCACACCTTCCAACGCCCACGTTAAACTAGACCAGTACCCGCAATCGCTTTCTCTGAGCAGAAACCTTGTGTGTACATATTGTAGTAGGTTGGCTTGTGATCGGTTGGCAACGGCGTCGGAAAAGACCTAAATCACTGCGCAGGGGCGCGACAACCATGGTTACCCTGTTTGCTTGTCTTTTGGGCGGTCACCATGGCTGGCGGTCGAGTTACATCACGAACCGCGAGGCAGAACTGTCGAGTCGGCTTCTTTTTTTCTTCTTCTTCTTGGTATTACGCCTTTTGCTGAAAAGTGAGCCTACAAAAATAATTCTGCTACGTTTCTCTTGTCCCTGTAGTTTTACGCCTTTGGATGAAAAATGAGCCAACTATTGGGGCTGTGAATATTTGGCTGGACTTCCTAGCCTGCTATTAGCTGGCTGGCCAAGCCGGTCAACTAACCGACTTTTTAATTAACTAGGAATAGTCGGCTGGCGCAATGTAGCTCATTCATTTTACATACGAAACATACGATATGTAACATAAACGCAAACAACGGGCTTCGGCGCTGCTGCCTTTTTTACACCGGCACTGTCGATTCATTACTGGGGGTGTTGATGCGCCGCTAGTGATCAGTAGAGGCCTGACCGGTCTCTCTCTCTCTCCCGCACTGCTTTGCGAGTGGTTCCTTTCGCGAGGGGAAGGTTGCACCTCGTGTAGCAAAGAAGGCTTCCATACACAAAGAAATCCGGATTGACGGAAAGTTGGCATCGCTTCAAACCAACTAACTACAAACACCCACATAAAGTAGTAGCTGGCGGCCTTTATTCATGCAACTCGTAGCTCTTACCAACTATGTTGCCTGTGCTCAAACGCCCAATTATGTTCTAGCGTTACGCCCCTTACAACCGCCCGATCGAGCCGAGATAGGTTCGAGCGTATTGGATACCAGTACAAGCTTTAGAGTACGCCGCCCTCCCCCCCCCCCCCCACCCTGTTTTCCACAATTCTTGTATCACGCATGGACAGAATGGGCGGAGAGTTTGGGTGCCAGACGCGGAGAAAGTGTGGAGGGCAGCTGCTGTTGCGTCGGAAAGCGCAGACGGGAGTTCGTACTCCGTGGTGGCCGCAGACGGAAACGGGGAAGTCGAGGTGACTATGTTCAGAATGGTTCGCGGTTCTTTTGCTGAAGAAGGTTCCTTTTGTTTTTCTCTGTCGTGTTCATGCTATTTTCATTTTATTTCATGTGTATTTCATTTTGCTTTTCTTGCATTTATTTGTATTTGTTTTTTTAGCTGTGCTTGTGTTTGTGTTTTGTGTTTGTATTTGTATGTCATCGTTTCGGTTGTGCATTCGTTTACCGTCCCTTTTTTGCTGTTCTTCCGTCCTTCTGGAATGTGTGACACCGTCTACAAAAAAAACTAGCATTTCATATTGCCTCATTAGTGTTCAGATGTCGCAAGACGGCACTAGACGGTGATTGGGTTGATGTTACACGTAGGTGTTCAAGCGAGGCCTAACGTTACTGTATGCAAATGAGGCGTTGTCATCAAAGGGCATCTTCTCCGCTGCCCCGCTATACTTGTTATTGGTCGGCATGTGCGCGGAATACGACCGATCGATGCTTGTTATATACCTGGTATACGTTTTTTATGTGAGGCGTTTTCATAGGGAGGGGTACTGCTCCGCTTCCGCCCCTTTAGTCCCCTTTTTCGTGTTATTGTTTTGTGTTGGCCATGTTGTACCGAGGCGTTATTTTTCAAAGGAGGCGTCTGCTTCACCGCTTTCACCCCCTTTTCCCATTTATCTTAAGCTAGATGGACAGCCTATGGACCACTTCGTGGCGCCTCCTAAATCTTCGCCATTTTTTTTTTTTTTTTTCAGATCCCGGTCGGGAAGTGCGCGGATTACGATCCCAGCCACGCTCTCGACCTGGCCGATGCCTCGCGGATGAACCAGATGCACGAGGGGCCGCTGCTGGGCCTTATCAACAGGTTAGAAAACCCAAACCCACTGTGAACGCGATTGACTTTGAATACTTACTGTGTAAGTTTGTCTCTGGTTTTCTCTTGATCACTCACGCACCGTGACATCATATCACTATTACGGGAGACCATAGTTAATAGGACCAAATGTTGTTTAGTAGAAATGGTTAAATATTTAGGTTTTCATGTATACCACAGGTCCTATTCACTATGGCCCCCCGTAATACTTGCTGTACATGAATATTTTTCCTTGCCTCTTCTTGCCGAGGTTCTTGGGCGGACGGCAAGTATTCCTGTTCCTCCCCCAAGAAAATTTCGTAGTAGACTGTAACGCCTCCAAGTGCAATGGAGGGGGGAAACGGGGATAACATAAGGCACGACCTTTTCCCTGCCATCAATGGTCGCCGCGCTGATTGGGTGCACGTGTGATGTGTATGATGCTCGACGCGTACGTATGCTGTGTTTGATGCTCGACTGGTTGATCATCCCTTCAGGACGTAAGCTTCTTCCGATCCACTACACGAGTGGTCCCTCTATGGTGCCGGTACGTAACCGCCAGCCAAGCAGCAATACCGGCACCATAGCGGCAACCAAACCGGCAGTATTTACTCCGCACACTGCCTCACTGGTTGATCCCATCTGTGCCGAGCGATTTCGCAGTCACTATTATAGCGGACGGCCGGTGTTACTCAACGGGGCGCAATAGAGGGACCACCACTACTACTTGCTGCACTTGTTGTTCATTGGGACAGCCCCACAACGGCGGGGTAGCGTACATCTTACCGCCTATCCTGCCTGTACCCCCTGTCTTGCTCCCCTGACCCGCGTGCCCACTGCTCTGCCTGCCTACCCAACTCCGCCCACCCTTCCCACCGACCTGCCTGCCTGCCTGCCTGCCTGCCTGCCTGCCTGCCTGCCTGCCTGCCTGCCTGCCGACCCGCTGCAGACGCTTCCTCAACAACAACATTTACACCAACGTGGCGGACGTTCTGGTGTCCATCAATCCCTACACAGACATCCCGGGTCTCTACGAAATCCCCATGCCCGTCGCGAAAAAGCCTTCGAAGCCTCCAGCGTCGGCTTTGGCGACCAGGAACGCTGCGAGACCTTCGCGCGGGAGCAGGGTGGCCGAGAGAACAGCCTCGCTGCTTCGAGAATATGGGGGCGACATGAGCGAAAGAGAATCTGTCGCTGATTTTTCTCGTGCTGGTGGTGGTGGTCGGGGTGGGGGTGGCGAGCCGGACCCTAAATCGCAGCTGACAGCGCTGAAGAACGTGCTTGGGAAGCCGCACGTGTATGGCGTCGCCGACAGGGCGTTCCAGTGAGTGTGTTCGTTCGTTCGTTCGTTCGTTTTTTTGTTTTTTTTTCACAAAACATGGTTGGAATGGTAAAACGACTTCACGCACCCGACAGATCAGATATGCCCATTTCATGATCTACAGCGGCATACATCGTAAAATACAGACATGTTTTCCTGGTAGATACTTTGGCAGATCCCCGAATTAGATTGTCTGGGTGAGAGCCGACAAGGACGTTCCAGTAACCTTCTGTTTCCCGGCATGGTTGGAACGCTTTATGACAGTTTCAATCGTCCGACCGATCAGATCTCCATTTATGATCTACAGCAGTACACATATAATATCTGGTGTATGCAATGTTAATATTAATAGACGTTTCGGGTAGATACTGCAGACCCCCGGAATAAATTGTCTGAGAACACGATGCCGGTCATTTCTTTCTTGTCTTTTTTACGTGTATGGCATCATCGCCGCCAGTGCGTTCCAGTGAGTTGATTGGTGCTTTATTCAGGGATGGTTGGACATCGTAATGGCTTCACGTTTCACGACTCGGACACATAGATCATGACCTATCTATCTATCTATCTACCGATGGATCATTTAGTTCCTCATCTGTCGCTGTGATAGGTTGTGCAGGGATCTGTACATAAGAGATCATCCTACCCAGAAAACATGTGCTGGTATTGATACACGCAACGCGGCAACGTAGAGCTAGGTCATACAAGGTCGCGAAATGTATCTATCTGGTTTGAATGATCTGGGCAATGAAGGGGGGATGATCTATCTGATCTGTCCAAGGGTTAAAATAGTTGACAAACATCGCACGAATCGCGTGTCACATTCACGACCTGTACAGCAGTACCGGGTAGCAGATAGATAAGTCGGGTAGATGCTGCAGTTCCCCGAATTCTCTTTTCCGAGAGCGCACGATCTCGATCATGTTTGCACGTACTCTTATTACATGGGATCATCGCCGACGAGGCCTTTTTCGTTACTTAAGGGACTTTTGTTTTTTCAGGAATGTTTCGGAATGGCGATGGTTGACACTATCGAATGCATGATATCTCCATTCCATGATTTATAAAGCACAGCTCTTGCGGCGCAGATCGATGGCCTGCTTGTTTTTTCATCCGTACGATACACGTATAGATTTTTGCTTGTTGCCGGCTGAGTTATATCTATTTACTGCAGGGCCGCAGCTCTTCTTTTGCGCATGTTTTACCCGGGGGTGGGGCGAATCCGTCTGCGTGATTTACGGCTCTTTACTCCTTTGGGACCCCGAGACAAGCGACCAGAACAATGGTTGGAACTCTCAGTGATGATCAACAGTGTATATACGAGCAGCTTGAGGGCCTATTACAGGGGACCATAGTAAATAGGACCTACGGTATTCACAACAGATCTATACATTTTACTACTTTTACTAACAATATTTGGTCCTATTTACTATGGTCCCCCGTAATAGTGCGGGTCGGGAGGTCAAGTTGCGCCTGCGCCGAACGAAACTCCTTGCGAAATCATTGGGTCGCCAATATTTGTACCATCCCCCAATCACCCGACTCACGCAGTCAGCGGCCGTCGCTCGCTGTATAGCCGCCACCTTTCGATCGTCGACAATTCACTCCAAACATTCCCAGCAGGGTTGGAAATCCCGGTCGCCTGATACGCAGAAGACGCGTGTGCTATATACCTATATCTCTATACGTATATAGGGTGAAAAAGGGTTTGCGTTGCAGGGGTACGCAGCACCCAAGTGTGTGTTTGCCTTCTAGGGGCGGCACCTAACTCTCCTGGGGCTCCTCACTTGACTACAGTATAGGAGCTCTATCCCTCACCCAAATAGTTTATTTTTGAGATGAAGCTTGAACGTGAAGGAAAAACCCGATGAACTGCCTTAAGCCCAAAGCGTACGAGTACGAGGGATATTAACAGTGATCAGGAACCGGTGTATTCGCGTATTTTTACTAAGCATACCTGGCCCTGATTGCTTCTGTATGTTCCCCAGGAGTATCACGGATGCTCGTAGTAATCAGGACCCCATCATTACCGAAAAACCTATATATTTCAGTAATTTTATGAGGCATATTTGGTCCTGATTACTACTGTATGTTCCCCCCCCGATAGGTTTACCACGAACGGTACTGTGAAAGTCTGATGGCGTTCCCATTTATATTGGGTTCAGAAGCCCTGTTAGTCCCAGTGACACGAGTTGGTCAAAAAGTGCCGCAGCTCTGTGGCGGCACGCGCCCGGAGAAGGTTTCGAGGAAGTCTCCGAAGAAGGTCCTCCTGCTGTCTTTGTAATGTTTGGAAGCGTTGGGCGGGGTGGGGCGTTGTTGTTTTTTTTCATGCTGCTGTGGCGCACGCCCCCCTTTCCTCCCACCCCTGATGTTGGTTTGGTCGGTGCTTGGCTGGTGGTGGTGGTGGTGGTGGTGGTGGGGGTGGTGGTGATGGTGTTTTTTGGGCGTTGTTACGTTGACGTTCGTTGTTGGTGGTAGGATTTGTTGCTGTCGATGTTGCTGTTGCTGTTCCGGTCATATCGTTGTTGGATGGCTTGTCTGGCGTTTGCTTACCCCCTCTCTTGCGCTTGTTGTTGCTGTTCCTGTTGTTATAGTTTTCGGTTATCTACTAATAGTTGTTGTTGTTGTTGTCTTCACTCCATTCACGCAAATTATTAACTCACGCATGCTTTCGACCATATTTTCCAGCACATATTTTTGTTTTGTTTATCACTCTATTACCTCTTACAGTACTATCATACCTTCCTGAACGACCCCCCCCCCCCCACTCCCTTCACCCCCCCCCCCCCACCCCCCCCGCTGCAAGAATATCCGCGTCAAAGTCGGCAGCTCGCCCTTCATGCGACTCGCCCAACACCTCACGTTCTGCTTCGCTCTTGGTGCAAGGAATCAATCGATGTCTGCCTGGCCGGTGAAAACCCGACGGGATGCGAGGGTCTATGGTCATGCGACTACGGCCATGCATGATAATGAATACCCCCCCCCCCCCACCCCTCCCGCTCCCCGCCCCTACGTGTATGCCGGTGTATTTCACGCGGCGCACCGGTCAGGTACATGGCGGAGACGCGAGGGAGGGAGGTGAACGGCAGAGTTCGCCGGCGAAACCAATCGATCCTGATCACGGGGGAGTCGGGTGCCGGAAAGACCGAGGCGTCCAAGCACGTCATGCGCTTCCTCATCACGGCCAGCCGCGCCTTGGCGGGGGGGGAACCGGTCCCGGTCCCCGCCCCGGCGTTGGGAGAAGACGACGACGATGATGCCTCGGTCCACGGTCGCGGTGGTGAAGGTATGCGATCGATGAAAGGGGGGTATATATATATATATATAATAGTTGTGATTTTGGGCCAAACTGCTTCTGGGTCTGACTTTTTTTTTCTTTTTTTTTTCGTTTTTTTCGTTTTTTTCGTTTTTTTCGTTTTTTTCGTTTCTTCGTTTTTCCCGTTCTTTTTTAAATTTTATTTCCGGTTTTCTTTTCGTTTTTTTTCGTTCCCTCCCCCCCTCCCCCTCCCTATTTTTTGTCCTCACCCTTTTTTTATCTCTCCTCTCCTTTCTCCTACAGTAGTCGTAGCTCAGATCTGTGGTCACACATACAGCAGGCCCGCCTCCCCCGCTCCCCACTACCACGGCTCTTGCCGTGCGCTGTGATCGCAGAGAAGACTCGCGTCGAATTGTGATCCTCCATCAAAACTGGGGGAGAAAGTACCCACCAAACAGAAACAATTTTTCAACCTTTTTTTCATTTTGCATTTTGTTTTTGCTGTTGTATGTATCGGTTTCGTTGTTTTGAGGGGCGAGTGGCAGCAGCTCTAGCAGAACGTCAGATCAACCAGGTGTAAAGGAAGATAAGCCCATTTTTTGGGGCGAGAGGTAAAAAGAATAGGGCTCCTCATCTCACGGAGCCCGAGAAAAAAATCAGGTGTCATGTCCCCTCCCCCCTCTACCCCCCCCCCCCCCCTCTACTTTGAATTGAGGAGCGAAACATTCTACGATGGTTGATGAGAGAGAATGTATCTCCACGAGAAGGTTAGAGACCTGACGAAGTCACGGGACTATTCGAAACGAATCGGTGAGGGTTTCGGTCTGGGTAGGCGTGTGGATCGTGGTGGAGTTGGGGGTTGGGGTTTTTGGGGGTTGGGTGGTTTTGGTTTCTGTGTGTATTCTGGGGTGGTGTGGTGGTGGGGTGGGGGGGGGGGGGGGGGGGGGGGGGATTTCGACCTCGACGGTGGAGGGGTTTGTACTTTTTTTTCGTGGCGGAATGCTTTCTGACCGGAGTAACACCTCACTCTTACCTGGTACCACTCTGTACCTCAATATAGTCACCGTTTGTATACTAATACCCAGTGTAAATGGTCGTTATATTGAGGGACAGAGTGGGGTTGTTTGGGCAAAACTCCCGGCTGTTGGGTGTACATACGATGGTTTTTCTCTATTTATGAAACAAAAAAAGAAAACATGTGTTGTGAGATCGATGATTTCGTCGAAGCTCGTCATCTTGCAAGCTCTGCATGTAGGATACTTCGAACCACGGGTTTTATATATGCCCCTCGTTCAGGATGTACATCCCGCGTGTGAGGAAGACAAAATAATCTGAAGCACTAGTATGGCGTACCTGGTACGAAATTTACACGTTTGAGGTCATTCATCATGGACGTGAACGCGTTGATTTTTTGGTCGGGTTGCATTGGGTGAACAATCTTTTTTTTTCTCGAAGTAAAGCGTTTTTTGCGGGGGTGAGAAGCTCAGCTCAGATAGTAAGACACCACCCCTTTATGCCGTGGCGTTATTTTTCGGGGGTTGGGGCTAGGTTGGGGGTTGGTTGTGTTGGGTTCTGTGCACTTGGGCTTGGGGTTTTTATGGATGTGGAGGCGTGCTTGCTACGATAGGGGCAGCTTTTTTCAACCAACCTATTTCTGGCTTCCTGGGCTCCTTGACCCAACGTCGTTGGAGTATACCGATATTAACTCTACAGCAGTGCTTTACCCTATCCTTTGTGATGTACCCTGATATTGACTTGAAGCAGTTCATCGGGTACGAGCATTTTCATCTTTCTTCAGAAGTCAGTGCATGGGAGAGGTGTAGAGCTCCCATGCTACAGTCAGGCGAGGAGCCTCAGAAGAATTAGGCGCTACCCCTAGAAGGCAAGCCCTCACCGTAGCACGCGTTGGGGCGGGGGTGGCGGTGGGGGTTGGGGTTGGGTCGGTTGGGTTCTGTACTGTAGGGTGGCGTAGGGTTGGGGAGGGGTTTGGTGTTGGGTTGGTTGGGTTGGTTGGGTTCGATTCTCCGGGGTACTGGTGGGGTGGAGTTGGAGCCGGACCGTGGAAGGGTTGGGGGGGGGGGGGGGGGGGGGGGGGTCGTCAGTAGCCCGGCCAACACCTGACGTTTCGCTCCGCGCTCGGTGCAAGCAAGGTCTGCCTGGTCGATGAAAGCCCCGCGTGCTCCGTCCCGGCATTGCAAGTAGGGATGCTGAGGTTTTTGGACATATACACGACTGCGGCCATGCATGATGCCATGGGTACACTTCTTTCCCCCCTACCTCGTTTGCGTGCACACAGCACAGGATACTTACCAAGAGATCGATCACTTGAGAAATGTAGGCTTGAGATTGTCAGGAGAGTAAGAAAAGTCGGGAGTATTTGCACTGAATGCAGTAGCATAGAACACGTCCATTCTCAAGATTACAAGTTCACCCTAGGCCGGTGTTCCCTGTTTTCATTTGCTGTGTCCTGTACTGCATGTGTGTGTTATCTTTGTTGTTGTCCTCGCATCAACTCATCGCCAAAAAAAAACTTGTCCATCGTCACAAGATATGGGCTATAAACGAAACTCTGGGGTGGAACGATGCCTAAGGGGGAAAAAAAAACGGTACAAAGCAACGTGCCGACAGATACAGGCCAGAACTGAAGCACATGGTACACACCTTTAAGCAAGACAAAAAAAAGATAGGAAGGAAAAAGATGGAGAAGAAAACAGGGGGGGGAAGAACAAACGCCCCTTCGCTCGTCGCTGTTTTGCCCCCCCCCCCCCCCCCCCCCCCCCTCCCCCCCCCCCTCCTTGCATGTGCGCCGACTCGCGGCGGGGCTTCCGCAGTCTCCGCCGACATCAGCGCGGCCGCAGCGGCTAAACACATGGAAGACGTCCTGCTGAGGAGCAACACCGTCCTTGAAGCGTTTGGGAACGCTAAAACCGTCCGCAATGACAACTCCAGCCGATTCGGTGAGGAGGACGAGGGGGGGGGGGGGGGGGGGGGGGGGCGGAATGGGGGACGGAGGACAGAGCTGTTAATTTACACCGTGCAAGTCCGTGTTTTTTTTTCTTGTATTGGTCTGTGTATTGGGTTGTTCCAATTTGTATATACGTGCGATACGTCCAGTTGACTACAGTAGGTAAGGAAGAGGAGGAGGAGAAGGAGGAGGAGGAGGAGCGCGGGGGGGGGCTGCTGCTTTGATATGATACCGTGCACGTTCCTGTCTATTTTTTTTCGTGTTTTTGTTGTTGTTGTTTTGTTTTTTGCGCGTGGCTCGTTGCGCGTGGCTCGTAGCTGTTTTTTTGTGTGTCTGCTTTGAAGGTACGCGTTGATTTGATTATTCTAGCGCTGCGAGGGTTTTCCTCTACGGGTTTGATTTTTTTCACGACAGCTCCTCGTCGCGGACTGATGATGTTGGTGTGCTTGGTGGTTGGCGATGGGCGAGGAGAGATGGTAGATGAACTTGATTAGTGGTTGATTGTTGATCGTTGGTAGATTGATGCTTGATTATTTCGGCGATCTGATGGTTGATGGTTGATGGTCGGTAGCTGTTGGTAGTGACTGACGGTGACACACAAACGGAACGGCAAGAAACCTCGAGGTTTACCTACGCACGCGGCTGGTTCCTCGTCCGCTCATTACGTTTCGTCTATTACATCTCTCTCGCTTTAAAAAAAAACAAAAAAAAAAAACAAGGCAAGTACATCAAGCTCCTGTACGACGACGACTTCCGACTGGTCGGGGCTAGGACGGAGCACTTCCTGCTGGAGAAGTCCAGACTTGTGCAGCTCGAGCAGAGCGAGAGAAGCTATCACATACTGTATCAGGCGAGTGCTTTTGCCTTGTTAGTGCTGTGCTGTGCCTCGCCTTGCTGATGCGCTGTGCTTTGCTGTGTTTTGGTGTGTTTCGCTGTGCTGTGCCGTGCTGTGCTTTGCTTTGCCTTTGTGCTTTTTGCTGTGCTTGCAGTTATTGGCTATGCTTTGCAATGGTTTATTATACTTTGCGTTGCTTGATCCTGCCCCCCCCCCCCCCCCCCCCTTGACCCCTCTCTCCATCCTGTGGTTTGCACGCCTTCTCAGGTTGCGAAAGCCTTGCCTGCGGAGGCAAAAGAGGAGCTGTATCTCACGGGGGGGGCAGAGTCTTTCACGCTGCTCAATCAGGGCAGCTGCCTAGAAGCTTCGGTGAGCGCGACTAACCCCCCTGTCTCGATACGTCTCACAGCTCCTCGGACAGGTCATCGATGGTTCTCACAGGTCACGATCTACACTCGTATTTCAAAGCAGATCTTGTTCCCGATATTTCTTGATCTAGCTCATGTTGCGGGGTGGGACCCGCACGATAGCCAGCAAGACGTTTTATAGGGATAATAATGAATAGGACCAAATATTGTTGTCACGGAGGCCCATAGTAAATAGGCCCGAAACCAGCCCAGATCACCCGTTTTGGCGCGTGTATGTCGAGAACTACTAATAATGCGTCGACCGAACATGTTGTCTGTGCAGAACATGCGGTCGGTGATAGTGTTCCCATCGATGCTACATTTGTATTCCTCATTATGAATACATTCGGAAGCCTCTCTCTCCCTGTTTTTGGGCCTACCAGGTATGTAATAGGTGCCACAGAAATGTGCAGGTTTCCGTGTGTACCGTGGATCCTATTTCCTATGGTCCCCCGTAAGTAGTGGCACATGTTTGTTGGGTTGGATCTGTACTACAGCTGTACGCAGATCCTGCACAAGCTCGCGGCTTCGACAGGTGACCTACGGGTGGAACCGGCACAGTCTGCATTACTTTTTATACGTACTGGAGCGGGGTCTGCATTACTTTGGATCTGTGCTACAGCAGAACACAGACCCCGCGCGCAACGTGTGACCACGATGGTGCTAGCTTTTCGGAGGATCCTCATTTGATTGTACGTTTATAGTGTATTGTGGGAGCTCTCTCTCTCTCATTATCTCACCCTAAAAACGGGCAGAACATAAGCCAAGGGGAGCGATGCCCTGGCCTGGATGTGCAAGGAACAAGGCATGCCTTACCGTAGAACATGATTGCGGGATTCGAACGATATCGGGTGCCCTTAAGGAGCCCCTTCAGCCAGAAATGTTTTCGTCAAATATCGTTTTGATGCCCTTAACGGAACCCGCTAGTCAGATTTTTTTTCGGCAAAAAGTGTTCGGTGCCCATGAGGAAACCCGGCAGTCAGATCCTTTTTCGTGAAAGAGTGTTCGGTGCCCTTAAGGAGCCCATCCACTGAGGAAGGTTTTCGTCAAAAAGTGATCTGTACCCTTAAGGAGCCCATTCACGCAGAAATGTTTTAATGTTTCCGTCAAAAAGTGTTCGGTGCCCTTAAGGAGCCCATTTAGCCAGACTGCTTTCGTCTAAAAGGGTTCGGCGTCCTTCAGGAACCCCGCCAGCCATAAATGTTTTCATCAAAAAGTGTTCAGTGCCCTTAAACCGTTTTTTTACCGCAGTCCCGTTTTGGGGACAAACTACTTGAAATTCGAGTAAGTTGTCCCCAAAACGGGGGACGGCAGTTCTAAGGCCCCGACGGCAGTCCCAAAAGGGCCCCGTCATTCAGAAATGATTTCGTCGAAAAGTGCTACCTCTATGTCACAAACGCGCCTCCCCTCACAACGGCAGTGGAGGAACTACAGTAGGTGATCTAGATCGTGATCTATCTGATCTGATCTATTATGTCGCGATCTAGATCATGATCTATCTGATCTGATCTGATCTGTCGCATCATTTTTGGTGCCGCCCTTGTGGCACGTGGTGTTTATTTATACGGTAGTGAGAGTTGGCCGAAGGCGTTCGTCAGAGCCCCCTCCTCCCCCTCCTTTTTCGAACATGTGGTGGCGCGAGGAGGGCCGAGTCTTTCACCCTTTGCCGAACCGGGGCAGCCGTCTAGTGGCTTTGACGGGAGAGAGGTCGTCCCCCCCCCCCCCCCAGGAGGATATCCAGTACCCCCCCCCCCTATTATATCAAGGTGTCGGTTGGCAACGACACGGTGAAACATGCCGATTACTACGTGAGCTAGACAACAACGGTACCGTTTGTTTGTTTTTTGGACGGTCGCTCACAGCTTGTTGTCGAGTTAGATCGTTTGTGCGAGGTAAAGAACCGTTACTCCGCACAAAAGGGAATGATCGTATCGCGCAGCGTTCATGGTAATGCGCCCAAGAGACAGTTACAGAGTACTACCCATTGCTGTCTCTGGAAGTGGTGACACCGGAAATTATATTAACTCATTGAAGCTCTCTTCCATATGCAAGTCCACCTCACATGCGGTTCTTAGTGGGATGCAGCTCACCCTTCATACGACTCGCCGGACACCTCACGGCGCTTCGCGCTTGGTGCAAGCAATGTCTACCTGGTCGGTGAAAACCCGACATGCTCCGTCCCGCCATTGTAGGAATGTGCGGGTCTATGGCCATACGACTACGGCCATGCATGAAATCGAGCACATCTCTCCTATCGAGTACACCCCCCTCCCTCCCCTCCCTCCCCTCGTACCCGCTTTTTCCCGGTGTTCGATAACGTTTGGTGGCGGTTTATGATAGTTGTATATACGGCTCTGTTCAGCATTGTTCAAGGGGCCGTCTGGTTGTGTCTGTACGACCACTCCAATGATGCAGTCCGAAAAGGCAAATAGTTCTGTGACTACTCTAAAATGCGGAAACCATTTGCCTGAGTGTTGACATGTAGTCTCAAACGGGGTACCACTGTGTCCCAAATTCGAGGACCGTCTGGGTACCCACATGAACACCACAATGGTCCTCACATCTGTGGACATGATGGTCATGTGGCATGGGCTGTGCCTGCTTTCGGGAGACCCGCAGTGAGCGCGGCCGATCCCCCGTCCTCTCCGGTCTGCTCTGTAACGCGTTGTGGGGGTACCCCTGTCTGTGGGTTTTCTGGGGTTTTGTACTGTAGTGGCATGTTCTAGGAGACGCCAGAGAGTACGCCCCCCCCCCCCCTCCCCCTCGTCGCACAATGGTCGTATTATGTAGCTTGCCCACTGTGCATGGTCAAACACCCACGACCCACGAGGCAGTTTCAGAGTATTCCCATTGCTGTCTCTTGGAAGTGAGCCGCACCAGAAAACTTGTCAATTTGAATGGACGCTTGTCATCCGATGCAACATATTACGCCTCAAAAGCGGTTCTTTGCAGAGAGAATGCAGCTCGCTCTGCTTCGTACGACTCGCCCAGCGCCCCACGGCGCTTCGCGCTTGGTGCAAGCGCGCAATGTCTGCCTGGGTCGGTGAAAATCCGATGTACTTGCTCCATCCCGGCGTTGTAGGGATGCGATGGTCTGTGGTCATACATACAACCGCGGCCATGTTATGACATGCGTACCCCGTCCCCCGCCGCACGTCGGCCGCCAAACTATGTGGTGTGGTGCGGTGTCATCTCATGTCGTGTGTGATGTGGTCTATGGTTTGGTATGATAAGATGGGATGTTCACACTTTTTCCTGTGGGTTCGTGTCTTTGAAGGAGGACGTGGACGACCACGAGGAGTTCGACGCGGTAGACAAGGCGTTGTCGTCTCTGGACTTCTTATCGAGCGAGAAGAAGGACATGTGGCGCTTGCTGGCGGCAGTTCTGCACAGCGGCGAAGTCAGGTGCGGCACTTGTGATTATAGTATTACGGGGGACCACAGTTAATAGGACCCGTGGTATACATGAAAAAAACTATATATTTAACCATTTCTACTAGCAATATTTGGTCCTATTAACTATGGTCCTGTACGGAGTATTGTTGGATATATTTACGTACCAAGGTAGTCTGTGGCAAAGCTATTTTTTGCAACCCCGTCGTTACTGTACATGGTGGTGTTTCCAACTTCTGTACATATGTACGACCGTACGTATTCGCTCGTACTTGTTATTGATGCGAACACAAAAATTGTTGTTGGCATCCCATCGCGAATACACACTGAGCGTAACTGATTTTCATGTTACGATGTTGACCATTATACCAGGTATATTATTTTGATTACTCATGATTACACTTTTTCTTCTTTCTCCTTCGTTTGTTTGTCTGACTTGAAGGTTCGAGGACGTGCCCGGGAGGGAGCAATGCAGCATGAAAAAAGGAGGGGATGGTTCCTACCTGTCCCCCGGAAAACTTGCCTCCCTGTGGGGAGTTGACGAGGCCGTGTTTGCGGCAGGGGTCATGCGGAGGACCGTTAAAGCTGGGGGTACCAACGCTTCCGTCGCGCTAAACGCCGCCCAGGTAAAAGAAAACCTCCTTCTCCACCTTCCCGCGAATTGCTTCCGTTTTCGTATATACCTGGCGTATATTGTCGTCCCGGTTTTTTTGTTTTGTTTTTCTTTCCGTCCTTTTTCCCCGTTTCAAAATGTGTATGTGTGTCTTTTTTTAAATGTTTGTACTTTCGTTCGTTTATTCCCCCCCCTCCTATTCACATGTTCGTTTAATGTTCAATCCTCCCACACCTGATCCGTCTCGAAAGGGATGCGTGGTCAATGGTAGAATGACTAAGGGTGTGTCTTAGCCCCCCCCCCCAGAGAGCGTTTTTATTTTTTTTATTTTTTTTTATTTTTTTTAAGGGTGTGTCTTAGCCCCCCCCCCCAGAGAGCGTTGGAACACACCGAATGGAATATTATTTGCCGCATGAATTGATGTTGATTGGTTGTGGGAAACGAATAGATTCAGTGCAGCCCGAGAAAAACAGTATATCTAGGATGAGGAAGAAGAAGTGTTGCACTCCTTTTTCTTGTTTGGGAGGACCGAACGGCCCGACCGAACGGGAACAAATAGCAGATTATTCGATGTAGATGGACATCACCGAAGATTGATGCGGACACCAATTTGCTTTGGCATGTGCAAAGGATACCGTTCGTGCCGATTCGGCTGGCGAGGCCCAGGATTCTGCATGGACCCAAACACGTTTTTTTAGGTAGGAACGGAACGAATGACCACGAAGAGCCTCGTTCCGTTCCGCTCGTTCCCATGCTCTTTGGTGGGAGTTAAGACACACCCTAAGGCAAGCAACAAATGAGTTCGCCCCCCCCCCCCCCCCCTCTCCCTCCCCCCCCACCTGTAGGCGACTTTTTGAACTGTCATTAGTTGACGTGACTTGACATGACTGGGGTTGAGCTGGTGTGGTTTTCGTTGATTCGTTATTTTCCTTTTTCCGAGCTGAAAGGCGAGCGAAACCTCCGGCCGAGCATATGGTAGCGGCAATACCTACCGGACTGATTCGGACTGGTTCGGACTGGTTGGTGTATTGACTTTCTCGTTTTGTTATTATGCGTATGGCAGCGATATTCAGGAATAGGGCAACCTGGACTGACTTGGGCGGATTGGTGAGGTGGCCTCATCGGTTTCTGTTCACCTCCCCCCCTCCGGCCTTTATTGCTTGTGATTTGCTTTCAGTTTTGTTTTGTCATGTTTGTATTAATAGTTGCGATCTTTTTTGTTTCGTTTTTTCGTTCGGCTTTTCGCTTAAATGTTTGTGTGTGCCCGCCTCGCCTCGAGATTGTTTTTGCTGACGTGAGTTTGACTCGATTGGTCTGGCTTTGATTGAGTTTTGGCTCGCGTTGACTCGATTCGATTATTTTTTTCTTCCTTCCCTTCCGATCCTTTCCCTTCCCTTCCCTTCCCTTCCCTTCCCTTCCCTTCCCTTACCTTACCTTACCTTACCTTCCCTTCCCTTCCCTTCCCTTCGCTTCCCTTCCCTTCCCTTCCCTCCCCTCCCCTCCCCTTCCCTTCCCTTCCCTTCCCTTCCCTCCCCTTCCCTTCCCTCCCCTTCCCTTCCCTCCCCTTCCCTTCCCTTCCCTTCCCTTCCCTTTGGACTTGACATTGCTTCGGAAAATGAGCAGGCGAAGGACAACCTCCTTGCGCTGCTAAAGCACATGTACCGCCAGCTGTTCGCGTGGATCAACTGGAAAATCAACGTGGTTTTCGACGTTCCATCGGGCATGGAGGCCGATATGAAGGGGAAAGGGACCGAAAACACTTTCATCGGCATCCTCGACATCTTCGGTGGGAAGGACTGTCATACTTTGCCAATTTTTTTTTTTTTTTTTCTTTGTTCATTTTTTGTCCATTGTTCCGATATTTTCGTCGAGAAAAAGGCTATCTTTTTGCCCATTTTTCTCCGTTTTTAGTATTTTTTCCTCTCATATTTCCAATTGTATTCATTTTCCCCCCAATGAGCAGTCGGTATTGATACTGTAACTACTTGGTTATTTCCAAAGTCCATCGGTAGAGAATATCACACTTTCCGGAAGTATGCGGACCGTGTGAGTATTCATATGGACATGCGATAAATTTCCGATAAGATGATACCCAAACGGTCCATACATTTTTTTGTTTGTTTTTGCTCATCCCATTCATTATCTTCGCGCATCTTCTCTCTCTCCTTCCAACTCGTAACTCAGATCCGGGGTCACATAGCAGGTTCTTCTCCCCCCTTCCCGCTACGGTACATGCCTTCATTTTTATCGCGAGAAGATTTCAGCCTTTTCTTCCCTCGTCGACTCGCATCGAATTGTGCCTACCCACGCTGCAAGGCGCTCTCAACAATTGAATCCTTTTTTTATTTTTGTTTTTGCAAATAAAGTGAAAGTCCGACCCACCTGGGGCTCGAACCCAGGACTCAAACAAGTAGAATTCGAGGTTAACCACTTGAACCACCGGGGCGACCGGCTTTGGAAGAATCACCTTGAACCTGTTTAGGACCGCACTTCCTTGATGGGGGACAAAACACTCGGAATTAGGGTCAAATTTAGGTACATATGCACTGCAGTGCAACTCACACGTCCGATAATGTGATACCCAAACCTTCCATACATGAATCACCTTTGACCCTTTCAGGACAGCACTTCCTTGATGGGAACGAAACACGTAGAATTAGAGTCAAATTTAGGTACATGTACACTGCAGCACTAAAACGTTTGCGCACCTCGGACAGACAGATTACGATCTATATCATCTATCCACTGTGCATCATCTTCTATCTACTGTAGATCGTCTAGATCGTCTTCTGTCTACTGTAGATCGTCTAGATCATCTTCTGTCTACTGTAGATCATCTAGATCATCTTCTATCTACTGTAGATCATCTAGATCCTCTATCCTCTGTAGATTATCCTGATTATATATCTACTGTAGACCATCTATCTACTGTAGATCACCTAGATCATCTATCTACTGTACTTACTCGCCTGCCGTTATGAGAGTTTGAACAGGATCTGCATAGGGCAGATTGTACAGATCCCACCCAGGGGACATGTGCTACTGCTGTCGATCATGCAGCCTACTGCTGTAGCAAATAGACGGCTTCCGTCCCGACAAGATGAGCCACTAAACTGTTCGTAGGTCATACGAAGTTGGGAATGGATCCGCCTTGAGATATCTACTGTATAGTAGATCGTCAAGGTGACATCGAAGATCTGAGCATGGATGTTGAGGACTTGTGTGGATATCCAAACGGTCATTTCTCCGGGCAGAGTGGTACGAAGACATCACGAAGTTTGAAAGAAGATTGCTCGTGGTGTATGTGTACATTTTTTTTTTCTTTGCTATTATAACTCCAAAACAGCTGTGAGATCGAGGATTCCGTCGAAAGGCATCTTTGCAAGCTGTGCGTGATACTTCGATCACGCGCATGAAGGATTGTTTATGGCCTCATGCAGGAAATACAGTCCGTGTATGAGGAGGACAGCGTCTTGAGCTCTTGTGTATGCCCGTATATACGAGTCGTGTTTATCGCAAAAAAACACAAAAACACAAAAAAAGATTGCCCTCCAAATGAAACATGGCTTTCGTTTTTTCTCTTCTTTTTTTCACTCTTCACCGGAACCATTTTCATGCTATGAATACATGCCATCCGATTATTATGCTGAAAAACACAAACTAACTGAAGGTTTTGAGATCATGGCCACGAACAGCTTCGAGCAGCTGTGCATCAACTTCGCTAACGAGGTGCTGCAGCGGCAGTTCAACCACCATATCTTCGTCCTGGAGCAGGTGCGGTATATGCGCGTGTATGCGGTGCATGCGCGTGTGTGTGTTTCGTCTTTGTTTCTGCTGTGGTCGACGTGAGATGGTTGATGTGGTGTTATCTGCCGCGGTGATTTGTGGTGGATTGCTATTACGGGGGGCCATAGCATATATACCGGGTAGGACCAAATATTGTGAGTTAAAAATAGGTAAATGTATAGGTTTTTGTGTATCCTATAGTAAAACACCTATTGGTATTCAAACGATATTGGATTTCACAGCCCGGTCAGTCCTAAATATTTTGGCCAAAACGTGTTACCGGTATCGTAGAACGCGTCCGTTATGAGATGTAGTGCAGGATCTCTACCGCGCAGATCCGACTCACGAAGTACGGGATAGATCATGTTGATCACACGACTCCCACCCGGCGACCTCTAAGGTCCTGTTAACTGTGGTCCCTCGTAATATTACAAAAAGTATACCTGGTACGTTGTATATACCTCGTTTAGGAATACGGTAGGTATTTCATTTGATGCGAATATCTCCTGAGGCCTATGGATCGTTTTTTGGATGTTGTCGTTGTTGTTGTTGTTGTTGTTGTTGTTGTTGTTGTTGTTGTTGTTGTTGTTGTTGTTGTTGTTGTTGTTGTTGTTGTTGTTGTTGTTGTTGTTGTTGTTGTTGTTGTTGTTGTTGCTGTTGTCGTCTACTTTTGCGATGGTTAACGTGATGGTTGATGTCGTGCCGTCTGCTGCGATGCTTGTTTTGATCGAAGCCCGTTATTTATTTTTTATCCAAAAATCATTTTTTCATTTTTTCGTATGAGATAAGGAGCCTCCCCTTAAAGCGCAACAGCCTTGGAAAATAGAACCCTAATAGAAGTGCCCATGAGAAGACAAGCCGGGTTAAGGCCGTTTATCATAGAGAGGAGACAAGGTAAATCGGGTTTTGTCACGAAAAAAAAACAATCGGAATTAGTATGATTTTTTTCACGAGACAAAAACTACTTGAAATTCGTATGTTTTTTTTTTTTTTCAGAAGTGGGCAGAAGTGGGCGGAAACATAAGGACACTTTATACATTAAGGTAAAGACCAATCTGTTCTAATATTTTCGGCGGGAATCATAATGTTCATACCATATTAGAGGTGTTAATAGTACCACGTTTTTGGGCTCGTCACGGGAAGGTCTTGAAGTGGATGCACATCTGTAGTAGGTGCAGCCCTATGCACCATACCTCGTCGACTGGTCATCGAGTAGTCTCACCTTTGATCTAGATCTTTGGACGCAGATCTAGTCTATTTCTGATCTTGTATGATCTGTATGATCCAGCTCATGTTTCCGGTTGAGACCTGTATAATATGCACGATGTGCGGTATCTATATCTAATTTAGAGCGTGTGTTTACTGGGTTGGACCTGTACTATTTATGCAGACCCTGCACCCTGCTGTTTTTTCTGAGCTGTTCATTACTGTTCCTCTCGTTTTTCCTGGTGTTACGCTGCTGTCGTAGGTGTGATTTTCACTCGTTCAAGGTTCTCATCTCTTGTTTTCAAATTTTGGTCAGGAGGATTGCAGCGCCGAGGAACTCGATGTGTGTTGTGTTCATCTCGTTTCCGTATTGTTTACCGGTACCAGGTACATAATCGTAGATGCGATTTTTCGTTTCTCCATTTTTGGTCGTTTTGTTGTTGTTGTTGTTGTTGTTGTTGTTGTTGTTGTTGTTGTTTTTTTGTCAGGAGGAGTACGGCGCCGAGGGCCTAGACGTGGCGTCCATCCCATTCAGGGACAACCAGTCCATCATCGACCTCATCGCCAAGAGACCGGCTGGGCTCATGCCCATCCTGGAAGACCAGGCAAGCATGGGAACGCCTCCCACGCCCCGCACGTCGTTCCTTGTACATCGATGAGTCGTTTTGTGTCGGGGTTGTTTTGTGTCGGGTCTTATTGTTTCATTTCGCGTCGGAGTTCGTGTGTCATCCTCATGCACCCCAACCCATCCCGCCCCACTCTATTCTGCCCTACTCTACTGCAACCCAACCCACCTCCTACCCTACACTACACTATCCTACCATGCCCTACACTACACTACCCTACCATGCCCTACCCTGCCCTACCCTACCTTACCCTACCCTTCCGCACCCTGCCATACCCTACCCCACCCTACCCTACCCTATCTTACCCTTCCCTACCCTACCTTAGCCTACCCTAACCTACCCTACCCTACCCTACCCTTCCGTGACCTTCCGTACCCCACCATACCCTACCCTACCCTATCATGCTCTACCCTACCCTACCCCACCCTAACCTACCCTACCCTTCCGTACCCTGCCATACCCTACAATACCCTACCCTATGCCACAGCACGCCACCCCACGCCCACTTCGACAGATCCCTTCCCCCCTCCCCCCCCCCCCACCGCATCAGGCTTTGACGGGTAGACAAGCGGCTTCCCTCGGGTCGTCGTTCACGGACAAAAACTTGCTGGACCTCTTCCACCAGCAGCACCACCGTAGGGCCCCGCATCCTTGCTACAGAAAGCCTCGCTTTGAGTGCCTGGAGTTTGTTGTCATGCACTACGCAGGGGATGTGAGTCTTGGGGGGGGGGGGGGGGACGGGGGTTGCTTTGGTTTGTTGGTTGGTTGATTTTGTTCGATTGGTTGATCGATGGGATGGTTGATTCGGTGGGTTGATTGATTTGATGGGATGATTTGATTTCATTGGTTGGTTGGTCTGATTTATTGACGTGTTCGGGTTGTCAGTTGCTTCGAGTTGTCGATCGGTCTGGCGGCCTAGATTGCTTTGATTGGTGATTGGTTTGATTATTCCACTGTTTTTATCGGTCGGTGGATTGATGTGATTTAGTTGATCGATTGAATGATTGATCATTTTTTATTCGATCCCGCTTATTTAGCCCCGTGCGCGATATTGTTTTGTGAAGACTCTTTGTTCATACTGTATGCCTGGTACCTGGTACGCAAATGGAAATGGAGTTCGGTGTGGTTTGCTCCCCCCCCTTTTTATGAAGTTGGTGACAAACCCCCCCTGATGTTCAAATACCTCTTATCGGTTTCTAAACTGGCGCTAATCCTTCCCTCCAACCCACGTCCCTTCGTCCATCGTTATGATTGATCCTGGTTTCGATTTGGCTGTAAATCCCCCCCCCCCCCATTCAACGCTGTCATCGATAAGCAAGAACAGCCGCCTCACAAGCGGTTCTTAGCAGGACTCAGCTCACCCTTCATGCCACTCGTCGAACATCACACGTTTCGCTTCGCGCTTGGTTCAGGCTTGGTTCAAGCAACCAATGTCTGCTTGTTCGGTGAAAGCCCGACGTGCTCCGTCCAGGCATTGTAGGGACGCGAGGGTCTATGGTCATGAACGCCAATGAGTGCCCCCCCCCCCCCCCCCCATCCCATCCCATCCGTATTTTGCTTCCCCCTGTCCCCCCATCATGCACCGCTATTGTTTGTTTCGGTGAAGGTTACTTACTGCGCCACAGGGTTTCTAGAGAAGAACAACGACACGCTTCAGGACGACCTCCGAGGCTTGCTGCTGTCCAGTCGCATACCCTTCCTTCGACAGGTAACCTTTTATACACCGGACACATGCAGGTAATGGCAGATCAGATTGTTGAACAGATCAGATCAGATCAGATCAGGTCATCGGACAGATCAATGCAAATCAGTTCATCGGACAGATCATATCTTATCAGGCCATGGAACAGGTGATATTGTATCGGATCATCGGACTGCTCAGATCAGATCGGATCGGAAAGTCGGACCGATTTAGATCATATCAGATCATCGGACATATCGTAGCAGATCAGGTATGGACATGTCAGACTATGTCATATCGTCGGACATATAATATCAGATCGGATAATCGGACAAATTCTATCATATCGAATCATCGGACATATCAAAGCCTATCAGATCATCGGACATTTCAGATATCATCAAGTCATCGAACAAATGACATCATGTCAGGTCATCGGACAGATCAGATCAGATCGGATACCCGAACAGATTATATCATATCAGATCGTCGGACATATCATAGCAGATCAGATCATCGGACATGCAATATTATATCGTATCGGAAAGATCATATCGTAACAAATAATCGGACAGGTCATATCATATCATCGGACAGATCATAGCAGATAAGTTCATCGGACATATCAGATCTTATCAGGTCATGGAAAAAAGGATATTATATCAGATTATCGGACAGATCACATCAGATCTGATCGGGTAATCGAACAGATTAGATCATATCAGACAATCGGATATGTCAGATTAGGCCGTATTTTCGGACATATTACATCTTATATAGTCGTCCGACAGATCAGGTGATCGATCATATCATAGCAAATCAGTTTATCGGACATAATATATATTTTCTGGTCATGGGGCAAACTGTATAATATCAGGTCATCGGAAAGATGAGGTCGAAAAAACGGACAGAGGATCATATCAGATTATCGGACATATCATTGCCGGTCAGATCATCGGACTTCTCAGATCATCGGTCGGATCTAATCAGATTAGATTATCAGACAGAGGATATCATATGAGGTCATCGGGCAGATCATCGCACATCAGGTCATCGAACAGAATGTATCTTGTCTTATCATCGGGCAGAAAATATCGTATCTTATCATCGGACGGATCCGATCATGTCAGATCATCGGATATAATCTAGCTGATAAGATAATCGGACAGATCAAATCATGCCAGATCATATGACAGATTATGTCATATCATATAATCGGACAGCTCTGATCAGATCAGATTATTGTACATATCAGTTTATACCAAACAATCGATTAAATCATATCAGATCATTGGACAGATAGGATAATGTCAGGTTAGGCCATATCAGTTCATGCCAGATCATCGGACAGACATGATCGTATCAGATCATCGGACAGAAAACATCATATCTTATCGTCGGAAATATCAGGTCATACCAGATCATCGGACAGATCAGGTCATACCAGATCATCGGAAATATCAGGTCATACCAGATCATCGGACAGATCAGGTCATACCAGATCATCGGACAGATCTGATGGTACCAGATAATTGGATATCAGTTCATACCAGATCATCGGACAGGTAAGATCGTTTCAGATCATCGGACAGAGCTGGTCATGTGAGATCATCGGACGGAAAATATCAGACAGATTACATTATCAGGCAGATTATATAACATTGTCAGACAGATCAAGATCAGATCAGACCAGATCTGATCCCCATTTTGTGATCGGAGATTTTTCAGGGAACGTAGACATGTTCCTCACCTGTATGCTCTGTATGATCTGTATGATCTAGCTCATGTTGCCGGGTGGGAGCCGTAAATATGCTCGACTCAGAAGGTATTTCCTGTGCTGGATCTGTACTATGCAGACAGATCCCGCACAGCACATCATATCGGCAGGTCATTGTCTAGATAATCTAGATCGTTATCGATCTGTAGATGATCTGTCCAGCGCTTGTAGCTTTTCCCGCATCGGGCGGATCGGACTAGATCAGATGATATCGATCTAGATCTTTAAGGAATATCAATTCCTCATCGCTACCACCTGGTATGTAATGTATATAAATGATGTTGCCGGGTTGGCGCTGTGTTATTTCCTACTGTGATCTAAAGTAGGACGCATTTCCTGGGCTAGATCTGTACTGCACAGATCCTGCGACACATGTCACCGCGGCAGGTTAATGTTAACTTAGAAATGATCTGGATTCGTGATCTGTTCGATGTCTACGTACAACGTTTCGGTTCCTACACTTTTTTCATTTTTTTTCAACATCCTGCACGTGCATGATTTTTTCCCAAGAACACCGACTGCAATGCAATGCTCCCGTTTCAACCCTCGCTTACTCGTGGTCTGGCCCAGATCCCCGACATAGACACGCCTGGTTGTCTTTTCCCCAAAATATATTGCTTTTTTTCCGTTGTTGCTTTTTTTAGGAGGCCACTAGAACACTGCGTCTGTGGAAGAAATTTCCCCTGATACCGACCTGGTACCTGGTATATATATACGTACACGTCAAACGCACACGAAGCCACAACCTCACCAACCACCGAGACCGCCTCCTGCACCCACCCAGCTCAATTACAGCACTGCTGTAGTTCTCTACGAAACCCTCGTCACAACCAATCATGGTGACGGGCGGGGCTAGCTCGAACCATCTCTAGGCTGACATAGGACACCGAGCAGGTTCTAGATGCGGTATCCAGGGCCTGCATCCAGGACCTACCTGCACCCAGGACCTGCTCGTCCGTGTCAGCCTGCCAATGGTACGAGCCAGCCCCGTCCGCCAGCAATGATTGGCCGTGCTGAGGGTTCCGTAGAGAAATGTGGAAGAAGAGGCCTTTGTATTTTTGCGAGGTTGTGGGCTGTTTTCCTCGTATTGCGGTAGCCTTTGGCGGCCCTGCCTTACTGACTGTGTCTCGCACTTTTTTTTTTCTTGTTTGTGTAGCCCGTCGTCGTCGTTGTACTCTTATGATATACTCCCCTTCCCCGGGGGTGGTCCTGCTGGCGCTGCTGCTGGTGGTGCCGGTGGTGCTGGTGCTGGCGATGGTGCTAGTTCTGCTGCTGATGGCCCTACTGTTGCCTGACCCCCCCCCCCCCCCGGATCCCCTGGTAATATATCTCCCCTCCCTCGGCTGGTGCTGGTGCGGGTGCTTTTGGTGCTGCTGCTACTGGTGCGATGGTGCTGCTGGTGCTGCTGGTGCTGCTGGTGCTGCTGGTGCTGCTGCTACCGGTGGTGGTGTGCTGCTGCTGCTGCGGGTGATTATTATTCTGCTGCTTCCACCGCCGCCGTTAACCCTATCAGCTCATCATCAACGAGGACGGCACGTTCGAGAAAGGAGCGCCTACTCCGACGCTTGACGAATTTTCCGGCGGATGCTCCAACAGCGGTAGGACCACCGCCAACGGCTCAGTCACCAACGGAAATACAACCATCAACGGATCTTTCAAAGGCACAATCTCCCACCGCCACTCCACCGGCACTATCTCCAACGGCTATTCAAACCGCACAACCACCAACGGATCAACCACCAACGGATTTTCAAACGCCAACGGCCCAGTTAAAGGTTCAACCCCCAAAGGATCTACAACCGCCAACGGCTCTCCAGTCACCACCAACGGTTCTTTCAATGGCTCTTTGAACGACCGTTTGAACGAAGGGTCCGTTGCCCCCAAGAGTGACGATACGCTTCCGGCGATGCCGGTGCTGCCGTCGCAGGGGGGCACTGTCCGCCCGTCCTCCATGGTTAAGCGTGGGGTGTTCGCCGCCGGCAGGGGCAGGCATTCTTTCGGGGGTGGCAGCGGCGGCGGCGCTTCCTCAGGGTCTTCTGGTTCTTCTGGTTCTTTCGATTCTTCGTCAGGGGGGTCTCCCTTTCGTGGCTCGGACGGTCCGTTGCCGTCCTTGGCTCAGGCAGGCGGCAGTGGCGGGCGGCCCAAGAAAGCTAGGATTGCAGCCACCTCAACGGTCTCCAATGCCTTCCGAAGGTGTGTCTGTGGGTCGCGTGCGTGTTGTTTCTGATTTTTGGTTCGGCTGGAGGTTGGTGGAAGGCGAGAGGAAGGGCACGTTTGGTGGACTGGACTGATTTCGTTGGAAATCTGAATGTAAAGGCTGTGTGAGGATGTGTGTGTGTGTGGGGGGTGTTCTCATGCCAGTCACGGCCGCAGTCGTATGACCATATAGACCCTCGCATCCCTATACAGTATGTATAGTGCCGGGACGGAGCTCGTCGGGTTTTCCCCGACCGGGCAGGCTCTGAGTGCTTGCACCGAGCGCGAAGCTTCATCGTGAGGTGTCGGGCGAGAGCCGCGTGAAGGGTGAGCTGCATCTTACTATCAACCGCTTGTGCGGCGGAAGTTCTTGCTTACGGACGACAGCGTTGATTTAATTGGGAGGGGAGGGGGGGGGTAGCAGCCACTTCGACCGTGCCCAATGCAGTCCGACGGTGTGTACGTGTGCCTGTTTGATGGGGGAGGTGAGGGCGAGGTGGGGCGGGAGGAGTGGGAGGGGAAGGGGAAGGGTGGCGGCCTTATTTACGATGTCCAACGCCTTCCGAGGGTTTCACAAACTTCTGAGAGATAGATCACCTCTAGATGCACCATCTACAGATGGATCATGTAGATCCTGAGCTGCCGTTTTGAGATGCTGCGCAGGATCTGTATATTGGCAGCACACATCCAACATACGGCTCTGACGACGCGGGTACATGAAGGTGCTGTAGATCATACAGTTGAGGAATTTGTCTTTTGCCCTGAAATATCTGTAGGTCATCATGGGGTGGGAATCGATTATCTGTCAGAGAGGGGTGGAATATTTGTTCGCGTGTGCTCGATGGAGTTTCGTGGAGGAGGTGGGGGAGGACGTAAGGACGAGGGCAAGAGTCAAGAAGATGCCGTTTAACTGCAACGGGACCTGTGTGGGCGTGTCTGTTTGTCTGTCTGTTTGTTTGATCTGCCTTGTCTGTCTTGTCTGTCTGCCCGTCTGTGCGTCTGTGCGTCTGTCTGTCTGCCTTCCTGTTTCTGTTATTTTTGTTCTGCCCTCTAGGCAACTAGACGATCTGGTGGCCCAGCTGGCGGAGACGGAGCCACACTACATAAAATGCATCAAGCCTAACTCGGCCAAGGCGCCAGGGGGATGGACGAGTCCTCTGGTCATACAGCAGCTGCGGTACTCGGGCGTTCTAGAGGTGCGAAGACGGTAGTGATGTTTGTGATGTTGGCAGGGGCGGTGAGGGTGGTGGTGGTGTTGTTGGTGGGGGTGTTGGTGTTGGTGGTGACTATGTTGGTGGTGGCAGCGTTGATGTCGGTATGGAGGGCGTCGAGGGTTGGTACGGGTGTCGGTGGTTGGTTGTTGATGGTAGGTGTGATTGGAAACAAATGCGGGGTCACAACCGGAAAGCAGCACCATCCTGCCGTGCGCCTGACCTACCGTCTGTGTTAAAAAAACACCCCCCATCAGCCTGAGTTGAGATGCTGTTTTTGCGTTTTTGTTTTTTTCTGACCCCCCCATGCTGGCCTTTTTTGTTAACTACCAGTCCCGTGACAAACTACTGTAGAATTGGAGTTGTTTGCCCCCCAAAACGGGACAGCAGTTTGCCCTAAAAGGGTAATGTTTGCCTCTCGGTCCGGCGGCATGCCCCACCCTCCCGAGAACTTTTGTTTCGTCTCACCCCCTGGTAGGTCGGCGTTGTCACGTTTTCTCACCACCCAAGTGTTTTAGTTATTAGTCCTGTGGTCTTACGGCGAAAATCAGATGTCGGGGCAGATCAGTTTCACGAACTGGATACGTCTCTGTCCGCAAATTTAAGGGTTTTTTTGCTCGATTATTAATGTGCAGAAGGTGCTTATATCCAGGGACATATTGATCTTGAGACGTTGTGCGGGATCTACATACTACGGATCCAACTCAGGAAACCTGTCCTACGGCTCAGTGGTTTTATCATGCGCATAGTATATTGCGAGGCCCCCACGCGCAAACTTGAGCTGTGGCAGACGGTACATTCGGAGCAGGAGTCTATCCGCCCTGGAATATGTAGACCAAAGATGTCGGGAGACATGTCAAGCAAGGCAAATCCTGCGCTGTCAAGGGTGCAGGGCCGAGTGTTCCACACTAAAACCTAGTAGTTTGACGTCGGTCGAAGCATGTCAAGGCCAAGCTGCCGTCTGCCGAGGGGTGAAAACCCTGTCTCCTGACAAATTTCATCTACGTCGACCATGCAGATTTTGTTTCACACGGCTCCCACTCGGAAACACGAGGGAGCTGTTGCAGATGCTACTGATCAGGAATACGTATACCCTGGGATATGCTGCATGTTGAAGTCGGAATTGATTTTTTGTCCGAGGTTTGCAATGCTGTTGCAGCTCTCACGTAAGACCTTCGCCAAACGTCTAGGCCATGATATTTCCTCTACCTCTGGAGTGGTACAAGTAGAATACCCCAGAAAATGATTAAAAATATTCATCAGGTACGTACGTAACAAAAAAGGAGACGTCATTACTGAAAGCACATGGTGTACACGCCACAGACAAGATTACACGAAAGAGGCGTGCTTCCCTGAGTGAAGTCTTCCCCTCCCCCCACGTGCGTCGAAGCGCAGGTTGTCCGCATCCGTCGAGAAGCCTTTCCCATGAGGGTGACGTATAAACAGTTCTACCGGCGGTTCGGAAGGCTGGTCAGCCGCAACGGCGAGGGGATCCCCGCCGCCGCCGACATCACGCCACCGCAGGTGAATATGTTGATACTGCTGTGTGCCGGTACATACCGCAGCGCTTTTCAGACCGAGCACATGCTGTCATCGGGAGTAGTTGTAGTAGTAGTAGCAGTAGTAGTAGTAGTAGCAGTAGTAGTAGTAGTAGCAGTAGTAGTAGTACTGGTATTCAGTATCGGTGGTGGCAGTTCTCGTGGCACGCCTTCGGAGGCAGATCTATTTGTATGTACAGAGGGTAGCGGTTTTCTGGTTAGGTCCGTATGATGCTGTCGCTGAGGGTTGTATACGTATGTGTGTGAGTGCGTATGTTTTTTTAATAGTTCTGGTTGACATGCTGTTTATTATGTTTGTTTTTTTTTGTTTTCTCTTTCCTTCATGATAGTAGTATTGCCTCAGATTCGGGGTGACAGCAGGACCTTCTCCCCATACAGCTCGGTTCGCGCAGTAGTTGCTATTGTAGTAGTTGCTGCTGTAGTATCCGTAGTAGTAGGAGTAGTGGATTGATGTTTTTTGTTGTTGTTGTTGTTGTTCTCACATCAACTCTCTGACGAAGGAGTCCGTGGTCACACAAAGGTGCTGGAGCCCTAGGAAGATCCGAAAAACAAAAAAAAATCGAAAATTCGGCTGCCTCAAAATACACGAGACGAAAAAAGCGCACACAAGATAAAACCAATGTGCAAAACTGAACTAACATGGCCGCGGGTGTATCCTCTCAACTATAACATAGAAGAGTACCCCCGTTCCCACCACTAACCAACTCGTGGCTGCTGACTACAGCGGATGCTGTCTGAAGTGCTGCCTGCACCGTACGAAACGCACGGTAGTCGTGAAAACGAAAGAGGAACACACCTGCCTGCTATCTGGGGTGCTGTCAGAGTGAAGACTCGCGGATATGCAATCAAAAAAGGAGCAATCGAACCTTACTACCACACGAATATCAACGATCGCCATAATCTAACCCTAACCCTAATGTATACCACTCTGACCCAAAACATAAGGAGCATTTAAAGTATTTTTTTACTCGCTAACTGTCGCTATATTTCAGGTCAGACTGGTATTGTGTAGTATTACGGGGACCATAGTTAATAGGACCAAATATTGTTAGTAAAAATGGTTAAATATATCTTTTTTTTATGTATACCACAGGTCCTATTAACCATGGTCCCCCGTAGTAGTATGAGTATTGATGTTGATTGTTGTTGTGGTGGTGGTAGTACATACTAATAATAGTGGTAGTTCTGTGTAGTATTTTAGGTAGATTCGTGGGGTGTAGTGGTATCAGAGGTTGTAGGAATGATAGAAAGGGTAGTGGTAGTGATAGTAGCAGCAGCCGTAGTCGTAGCAGCATAAGAGGCAGCAGTAGTGGCCTTGATAGTATTACGGGGAACCCTATCAAATAGGACCTACGGTACACACAATAACCTACAGGTTTCGCTATTTTTGCTGAACATATTTGGTCCTATTTACTATGGTCCCCCGTAGTAGCAGCAGAAACAGCAGCGGGAGTAATAGCAATAGCAGCAGTAATACTGGTAGAGGTAGTAGAACTACTATTACGGGGGGCCATAGTTAATAGGACCAAATATTGTTAGTAAAAATGGTTAAATATATAGGTGTTTATGTATGCCAGAGGTCTTATTAACTATGGTCCCCCGTAATATTAATAGTAGAGGTAGTATAATAGTAGAAGTAGCGAAACCGTTATTACGGGGGGCCGTAGTTAACAGGACCAAATATTTTGAGTAAAAATGGTTAAACATATAGGTTTTTATGTGTACCATAGGTCCTGTTAACTATGCCCCCCCGTAATAGTAGTACCAATAGTAGTGGCAGAGGTAAGAGGTAACACCTTTTAGTGGCGGCAAAAGTGGCAGTAGGGGCTGGGGGTACAGTCCACGCTTTCCTTTTTCTTTGTAGTTTTTTCTAACAAAACTTTCGCAATTTGTCATGTATCGTATCTCGGGTTCTCATGTGGTTCTTTTTTCCCCCCATATTTTTCTCTCCTCTACAAATTCCCGCTCTTACTTACTACCCTGGTATATATATGTATATATTATATTATATATTCCCATGAACGACGCCCCAGGCGAGACGAGCGGGTCTCGAGATCTGCCAGGCGGTGTTCGGGAGGCAGGAGGGGACGGGGGAGTCCTTCGAGACTGCCTTCCAGATGGGAAAGACGAAGATCTTCCTCAGGTGCGGCGTGTGTTTGTTTGTTTGAGGATAATTAGAGTGGTCATAAAAGTCATCCCCGTGCCGCCCCCGCTATACTCCCTGCCCTCCTCTTCTTTCCCGTCCCCTCGCGCCCTGTCCCTGTCTCCTACCTCGACCCCTCCCCTCTATTTTACTTCTTCCGTTCCGTACCCGTTCTCTTTTGCATCCCCTCCCGCCCCCCACCCCTCTCCACGTCTCCAGCCCCCACCGCCCTCCCCTCGCCCACTTCCTCGCCACCCACCTCCGCCTCCCTTGTTTTCGTATATTACCTTGGACATGATGCCGGTCTTGTTTGGCACCAACTGAAACGGGATGGGAATAGCACAGCTCGTTCGTGCCGTCCCATTTTTCGTACCCGGTACTGCGGTGCGCTGTGTATCTTCTTCCATCGATATGCAACTTTTGTGTACGAGCCTGTTTTCGTCAGCACGGGCTAGATTTCAGGGAAATGAGCTTATGCGAGAACGTCATCGTCATCATCATCATCATCATCATCCTCATCCTCATCATCATCATCATCATCATCATCATCATCATCATCATCATCATCATTATCTTCATCATCATTATCAGCATCGTCATCATCATGATCGTCATCGCCATCATCATCATCCTCCTCATCATCATCACCATCATCGTCATCATCATCATCGGCGTCGTCATCGTCATCATCATCATTATTATCGTCCTCATTAGCATAATCTTCCTCACTTCCATACGCTCACCCTTCGCCCTCAACACTCTATGTCTTTTTTTTTTACGAACGGAGTAACCTGTGATCCACCTTGTTTGTCGGGGACCCAAAATATTTTGCCAAGCCCCAAACACCAAAATTGGGTTTTTGTCGCAAAACACCCTACTACGTACTACTGTCGCGCTTGTTTTTTTTTTTTTTTTTCAGAAACGACGGCCTGAAGCGCCTCCGAAGTGCGCTCAAGCTCCACTACTCCGAGTTAGCCGTTCGGATCCAGTCCTTGTGGAGGGGGTCTGCGGCGAGGGCGACGCTGACGCGGCAGGGGGCTGCGGCCGTCAGCCTCCAGAGGATGGCTCGGGGTCACGAGGCTAGGCGAAGGTTTGCACCACTCTGTCCGTAGATACATCGACCGCTCGGATTCAATGCCATCATGTACGTACCTGGTATATGCAAACTGCCCTCATTATATGCAAAATACATTTTTTTAATATATTTTTTCCTTAACCCATTTAGAGCACCAGCCCCGTTTCGGGGACAAACTACTTGAAGTGAAGTCTTTTGAGTGGTTTGTCCGCGAAACGGGACTGCGCCCCTAAGAGGGTTATAACCGATTTATTTCCTTCGCCCGTCTTTTCGTTTTCTCCCTCCTATCAATGGCTATGTTTGAGATCCAGGGCTACACGGTAGGCTCTCCTCGCCCCCCCCCCCCCTCCCCACTACCTTTCGTGCTTGCCCTTTACTCTTACCACTCGCGTCTAACTGTCGCGTATACTTCGTTGGTGTAGTCCCGGTTGGGGTGTCTGGTGCTTTGGTTGTTGCCCAACTGTTGATGGGGGCCAACGGAACGGCGTTTGGTTTGGTGGTCAACGATGTTTTCCACCTATTGTTGAGAGCGCCTTGCAGCGTGGGTAGTAGGCACGATTCGATGCGAGTCGACGAGGGAAGAAAAGGCTGAAATCTTCTCGCGATAAAAAAATGAAGGCACGTACCGTAGCGGGAAGGGGGGAGAAGAGCCTGCTATGTGACCCCGGATCTGAGTAACGAGTCGGAAGGAGAGAGAGAAGATGTGCGAAGATAATGAATGGGATGAGCAAAAAAATAAAATAAAATAAATCTTCAAGTACGAGATCGTTTTCGTTTTCAATTTCACTTCCACTTTGATTTTCATGGTATCTTTAGTTTTCGACTTGGATGATGAAAAAAATCGTTGTAATTTTTCATTTTCACTCTTAAAAGTGGGACTTTTGCAGGTACGAGTACGTGCGGCTAGCGACTATTACGGGGGACCATAGTTAATACCACCCATGGTATACATGAATAGTTAATAGGACCTATGGTATACATAAATAGTTAAATAGGACCTACCAGGTATGGTATACATAAATAGTTAATAGGACCTATGGTATACATAAAAACCTATATATTTAACCACTTTTACTAACAATATTTGGTCCTATCAACTATGGTCCCCCGCAATAGTGCCCCGTAGGACGTGGTCAGTCACATTTTTTGTGTCCTTGTCATGTCATTTTCACAACTTGTATACCAGGTGTTTTTTTTTCCGCCGTTTTCACTTTCGACTTTCTTTTTTCGCTTTCTGTTTCTCGCCCATTTAGACCGATCTCGGCGATGGGGTTTGCAGGCACGAGGAGGAGGCATGGTGTGCGACCATCGCCTTCAGGCGGTCGTCAGTCTCATTTCCAAGACCTTTTCCATGTCTACTTCACAATTTATTTCATTTTGCTCATCGTGTTTGTTTGTTTTCGTCTTCACTCATTTCACCCACGTTTTATCTTGATCCTTTTAGGACCGCGGTCCCGTTGTGTGGGAACAAGTTACTTAGAATTTCACTGGTTTGTCCCCAAAACAAGACTGCGGTTCTAAAAGGGTTAATTTTGGCCATTCTCGACGGGGGTGGCGTTCGTATGGTACAAGGAGGCGCGGCGAGCGCCTGTAGACCTACAGGCGGCTCTCAATATCATTTTCCTGTACATGGTGTCCTTTTTCACGTCGTTCCCATTTTTGTGTTCTCGTTTTCATCGCCATCATCTTGACTTTCGTTTCTGTTTCCATTTCCTTTGCCGTGTTGCTTCCAAATGTGCAGTTTCACTCTCAATTCGACCAATTATCTTCGATGACGGGGTGTCCAGGTACAAGGAGGCTCGGCGAGCGACCATCGTCCTTTAGGCGGTCGTCGGCATCTATTTGATATCCCCCTTTACGTCATTCTGATTTTCACTGCTCATTTTCATTGCTCGTTTTCATTGCTCATTTTTATTTGTTCGTTTTCGACGATGGCGGGGTTTGTAGGTACAAGGAGGCGCGGCGAGCGACCATCGCCCTTCAGGCGGTCGTCCGCATGAGGAAAGCCCAAAATATTCTGGCCAAGAGACAGCTGGAGGCCGTCAAGATTCAGGCCGTCTTTAGAGGGTGGCAGCGGAGAGGGGGACAGCGGAGGTGGGTTGCAATTCGGGTCCGAGTTTTGAGCGATGTTGCCGAGGGCAGGGATGCGATGTTTAGGGGGGCGGAGGGGCGGTGGTGGTGGTGGAGTCGATGCGGGGGGGGACGCTGGTGGTGAAAGCTTTTTTGGGTCGGGATTTTGTGGGGGGTGGGGAGGGGAAGGGTGCTGGATGAGAGTGGGAGAGGGGGGAGGGTCGATGGGGAGGGCAGGGTAGGGGGGGTTGGGGGGCGTGCGCGGGGGAGTGAGAGAGTGCCGATGGGGATGGCAGACGTACGCACATCGATGCTCGACGCTTATCGTCAATATAGCCGTCACGATCAGCGTCATTATCGTCATCATCGTCGTTATCATCATCTTCATCTTCATCGTCAATATCATCATCACCATCATATCATCATTGTCATCAATACCATCATCGCTATCATTATCATGATTCATTGTCGTTTTCATTATCGTAATCAATACCGTCGTCATCACGTCCAACCATCGTTATTGCCGCTGAATACGTATCCATAGCGCAAGCCCCCGTTCCCCCGCCCCCCCGTCCGCACTCCGCTCCGGCCTATTTTAGGAATGACAGCGCCACCCTTCTACAGGCGGCCGCAAGGCGCTTCGTTGCAAGCAGGAGGCAGAAGCGTGTCGTCGAGCTTCAGGTGTGCCTTTTTTTGCTTTACCGGTCTGGTCTGTCCGGCGGCGTGACGGGGGGAAATGAAGGTTAAAAACATTTGTCGAAAGAGGTGATGGATATCGAAGGAGATGATCGAGTTCGGTGCGATACTCGAGCTCGATGCAACAAAGGAGGTCAACTAAATACGGTGAACGAAAAAAATATGATTTAATTTTCATCGAGTTCGATGCGACACATGCCGGTAAAAGAAAAAGGGGTGGGTTTCAGATATCGAACGAAAGTCGAGTTCGATATATTCGCAGTGGAGCTCGATGCCATCGCGACAAACGGAACGTCGAATGGCTATCGAACGATATTCGAGGTCGATACGATAACGATGAACGAAAAACTCTGATGAATATTGAACTTTGATCAATACCGATAAAATAGAGAAAGTGATGAATATCTACCGATCGTCGAAGTCGATATATATGATACGTACATTAGTCGAGTTCGACGCGATACCGATAAACAGAAAAAAATCAATGTCGAGCGATAATCGAGTTCGATGCAATACGGACAGAAGAAATTTCGGATCGATGTCGAACGACAAACGAATTCGATACGATACCGACGAACGAAAAAATCCGATGGATATCGAACTTTAATCGAATTAGATACAGTACGATAAAACGAAAAATCGTGGATGTCTATCTACCCATAGCCGAGTTCGGTATATATACTACAATCGAGCTCGATGCGATGCCGATAACGAAAAAATCGAATCGAGATCGAAGGAGAATCGACTTCGGCAACATATCGACAAACGAAAAATAGAATCGATATCGAACGATAATCGCGTTCGATACGTCACCGATGAACGGAAAAATCCGGTGGATATCGAACTTTCGTCGAGTGCGATACAACACCGACAAGATACAAGGTGATGAGTATCGACCGATGGTCGAGTTCTATATATGCCATAATCGATCTCGATACGATATCGATAACGAAAACTCTAATCGATGTCGAATGATGGTCGACTTCGATACGATACCTATAAAAGAAAAATCGAATCGAATCGAACGGTAATCGAGTTCCATACAAATACCGATGAACGAAAAAACCCGGTTGATATTGAACTTTGGTCGAGTTCGATACACTACCGTTTCGAAAAAAATAATGGATATCGACCGATGAGATGCAAAAAAGTCATGGATATTGACTGACGGTCGATTACCAGGTACCTGGTATACAAGAGTCGACTTCGACGCGATACCGATACACTCAAAATGGAATCGATATTGAACGATAGTCGAGTTCGATACGATACCGATCAACGAAAGAAGTGATGGATATCGACCGATGGTACAGTAGTTGCGTTTGATGCGATACCGACATAAGATTAGTCGAATCGATATCGAACGAAAATCGAGTTCGATATCGATATCGAACGAAAATCGAGTTCGATACGATACGATACGATACGATACGATACGATAGCGATAAACGAAAAATCGAAACGCTACGATTTCGTCGAAAATAATCGATACGTCGAAACGTTTGGATCACCGTCGAACACAGCGTTTTCTTCTGGTCGCTGCTTTGCCGTGCGCGAGTTTAGTCGGTTGTACGTCAACACACATGTTTTCACGGGGACAAAGTATTTGGTTTGTGGCAGCCAGAAGCGTCCGTAGCGACGGGGGCTCCTCGGCTGTTCGTGGTCGGCTCTTCCCTGTCGCTGCGTCGTAGATGCCACAAGGTGTAGCATTGTTCACCCACTATACAGGCGACGGAGACAGACAACGGAGACTTGTTTTCTTCAGTTGCATACCTAATACTTCACTGCTGTAGGAGTTCTCAGCAGAACGAGTTAGTTGTTTTTGATTCTCCTTATTTTGTGTTTTTACTTCCCCCATTTTTGAGTTGGTGAATGAAGCCTGTCTGTGATTTGACCGCGGAGCAGGGCGCGGCGATGTTTTTTTTTTTCGAGAAAAACCACAGCCACGACAGCATCGACAACAGCAACAGCTATTAATGTTACGGGGGGCCATATTAAATAGGGCCTACGGTGCACACAAGAACCTGTATATTTTGCTATTATTACTAACAATATTTGGTCCTATTTACTATGGTCCCCCGTAATAGTGGTCACGATAACATCAACGACAAGGGCAACAACAACCGCGACAACGGCAGCAACCACACGACACCATTTGGAACCACGATGGCATCAGCAACAGCCGCTGCAGCCACGACCCAGCCACAACTACCACGACAACAAGCGCAATCAACAGCGCGCTCGTTCAGCCGCAAGCTCAAGCACATCACAAAATACTATCACGCCGTACTTCGAACCGCAAACACGATGCACAATGACAATCACAGCAACAGCGATCGGAAAAGGGTCGTGCAACCGAAACTACCACGACCCCCTGCTCCCGCCCGCTCCCGTAACATACCAGGTGTCGACGTCGGCGATCGTGAGGGGTTTCCTCGCTCGCAGGCGATACGCCAAGTACAAGGAGAGCGTCGTCTTGCTTCAGGTAGGTTGTTGTTTTTGCAACGGAAGTTTCCTCGGAATACTCTCGGGGGCTTTTCGCAGCGGAAGTTCCCTTTGGAATACGTTTGGGCTTTGAGCAAGGGGTTTTTCGCTTGCAATACCTTTTTGGGCTTGCGGCGGAAGGACTCGTGAGTAGCACGAAATTCAAACAACCTTGCACACAGCCTCGGCAAACATAGATCATCTACAGATCCTTCCTACTTGCCGATCTACTGTAAATCATTCAGGGCAGATCTATGGATTCCTGGTCTGCGTTATCTGTATGATCTGTGTGATGTGTATGATCCAGGTCATGTAGCCGGGTGGGAGCCGCATATTCTGCTGGATATCGGGGATGTTGCCCGGGTTGGATGTGTACTGTATGTCTTGCACAACACATCATAACGGCAGTTTTGGATCTAGATGATGATCTGTAGATAGACAGATCGCGATATATCGGTCGTCCCAGACTTTCTCACAAGGGTTAGCCCATGCTGTAGAGGACGAAGCGTATTCCGGGCCAGGGGTTGGAACATGCAGTGCCCGAAGCTACCTAGGAAGCACGTTGTATCACACCAAACACCAGCATCCCCCGTCTCCCCCGTCCTCCCCCCCCCCGCACCCCTTCTACCCCGTCCTTCTCCCCCCCCGCTCTCCCCCGCACCCCTTCTACCCCCCCCTGCTTCTCCCTCTGCCCCCCCCCACCCCCCCCCCCCCCACTCCTTCCTGCTTTGATGAACATTTCTCTCTGTTTCTTTCTCCCTCTCTGGTACCACCTTCAATTGCTCTCTCTCTCTTTGGATGAATGCCTCTCTTTCTCTCTCTCTTTTTTTGTCTGGTGCAATAACGGTGTCAAGGGTTTCGTTCCGATACACATATGTATACGGTCCCTAATAGCATATCCCCCCCCCCCCCCCCCCCCCCCCTCTCACCATATTGTGTACGTACAGGCGGCGTTCCGCGGCGCCGAAGGCAGAAGGAGCTTCGCAGCCATCGTGGAAAAAGCCGCTGCCGAGGACGCCGCTACTAAAAACGACGCCACCACCCGCATCGCGGTAAGGTGTTGCTCCTCCCTCCCTCCCTCCCTCGCCCTACGCGACCACCAACCCACACAGGCCACCCGCCGACACACCCACCAATCAACGCACCCGACGTCTTAACCACGAACCAACCCACTCAACCACCACCCCCACACTCACCAACCGCAAACCCACCAACCAACCCGCACACTCACCCACTCGGTCACCCACCTATCGCCCCCCGCCACCCCCGAGACCTTGTTGTACACGCCCATCCTCCGGGACGGCTCATCCACGAACGCCGTCGAGTCTTCACGCTTCTCCGTCCCAGGCAGGAGACACCGGCCACCTTCCCGCCGGCGTTAGAGCGGAAGTTTCCCCGTTTCCCGCGCCCCCGCGGGCCCACTAGTAATATCAACCCCCCCTTAGAATCAGCAGTAGGTACAGCAGTAGGTAAATCAGTAGATAATGTCAGTAGGTACAGCAGTAGGTACAGCAGTAGGTACAACAGTAGGTAATGCCAGTAGGTGCAGCAGTAGGTAATGTCAGTAGGTACAGCAGTAGGTACAACTGTAGCCATCGCGCTGCCTCCTTACAGAAGGGGATCATCCCCAAATTGCGTACTTGCCACCGGCGTCCCCGCGTTCCCTGCCGTCGCCTCCTCCCCCCCCCCCCCTCCCCCCCCTTTTTCCCAGCCTCCGCTACCCAACCCGCCTGTTCTGCGTTTTGACGAAAGACCTCCACCTCCCCCCCTGTCCTCCTCCTCCTCCCCCTCCTCCTCCTCCGCTTGTGTCTCCATTTTCGTAACGTTGTACTGGGTGTGGTTATGGTTTGGCTTTATTGGATTGGTTTGGTTTGGTTTGGTTTGGTTTGGTGTAGGTTGGGTTGTTTTGTGTTGTTGTTGTTGTTGTTGTTGTTGTTGTTGTTTGATTCCCGTTTCTTTTCTTCGTTCTTCGTCCTTTCGATTTCGATTTTGTTTTCGTTTTTTGTTTTCGTGATCGATTTTTTATTTGTCGTCTTCTTTCTTTCCGAACCCCTTCGTTTTTGTGTCTGTTTGCTCGTTCATTTCGACCGCTCATTTTTTACTGTTGTGTTTCGTGGTTGCTCTCGATGTTCCAGGTATTGTTGTTTTTGTTTGAGTGCTTTGGTCGGCTTGGGTGCGGTCGGTTTTTGCTTTTTGTATTGCTGCATTTTCTGTACGCCGGCTTGTTTTTTTCCTTTTTTTTTTTTTTTTTTTTTTCTTCTCTAACGCGATTACGTTACCGCCGCCACTAAAACGACAAGAAACGAAACCACCCAAAACGAAATGCGACGAAATGAACAGACGGCGTGGCGCGGCAAGATTGAACGGGTGCGGTGGAAGAAGAATTTGGAGAGACCGGCGACAATTCAGTTCTTGGCCAAGGAGAGGGCGGCCAGGGCGGAGCGAGAGGCAAGCCCATATGATATAACCGCTTTGGTCGCCAATATTATACCCGTTTTCTGTCGATGTGAGACTCCTAGCGGTGGCTATATTATCGACCAATAATTGGTAAACATAGAAGAAAGGCATGACACATGAGTCGTATATACTATTGATAGGTACGTGCACAGCTTGCCAATGCGAGATGCCGACACGGAAAAGGGGACCATAAGTAAATAGGGCCTACTGTACACACAAAACGTATGTATTCACCTATTTTTACCAGCAATATTCGGTCCTATTTACTGTCGTCTCACGCAACAACACCGACGCCAACACCAACAACAGGTGGCCGATCGAGAGGCCGCGGCTAGGGAGGAAGTGCTGAGGATAAAGATGTCGGCTTTCCGGGCGCGGCACCGGCTGCGCTCGTTCGTGCGAAATCGTCGCCTCCGGATAAGGTCCATAAGGATATTCGAGGCGGCACGATCGGGGGATGTTCCAGCGGTGGCACGGTAAGCTTGTTCGCCCTGTTGGCTTGTTTTATTCTTTGCGTGTTTGTTCGTTTTCGCCTGTCTTTTATCAGTTTTGTTTGTGTGTGTTTTCCGTTGTGTTGTGCGGGTGTGATTCTCAGTGTGTGCTTTTGGTCCTACCGTGTCTTTCGGCGGGGTTCGGAGGAAACGAGAGTGGGAAGGATGGGACCGCCTACCCTTCCCCTAGTCTACTCCTGCTCACGTTACTGTTGACATTCCCACTTTGCCATTGGTAGTCTCACATTACCGTTGACCTAACCACTTTACCGTTGGTGTTCCCTTTTCTTTCAGTTGATATTCATTCCCACTTTAAGACTGACAGTCTCACTTTACCGTTGATATTCCTACTTTACCCTTGATATTCCAGTTTACCGTTGGCATTTCCTCTGTGCCGTTGACACTCCCACTTTACAATCGATAATGCCACTTTTCCGTTGATATTCCCACTTCACGGTCGACTTTTTTACTTTGGCGTTGATATTCCGATATTACCGTTGACATCCCCACTTTACCGTTGATCTTTCAATTTGGTGAACACATTCCCACTTTACCGCTGATATGGCCACTTTCCCTGTTGATGTTCCCACGTTACCGTTGCTATTTCCACATTACCGTTGACATCCCAACTTTTTTTACCCTTTGCCACTGTACCGTTGACTCCTGCTGTATCGTTGACCTTTTCCGGTCCTAAACGGTGCCCCCTCCCGCCCTCTCTGTGTCCTTCCCCTTGTTAGTTTCGCGTGGACCAACTTCTATCGGGACCTATTTTTCTGCTTTTGAGAACTAAGCCTTTATAGGCCGAAAACACGAGCGTTACTCGGCTGGTCACTCGTAAACACCGGTGCTCCCCACAAGGCCCACTCTGAAGTATTCCAAGGTTTTTGGGGGCGCCTGTGTGTGTTTTCCATTGAACCCAGTTTGATTGTCGGCGCGAACAACCACCAGTTTCCTCCGCAAGGTCATATTTATGGTTGATAGTCAGAACTGGGGCCGTGAAAAATTGTTTTTTGCTGATTTTTAGTTTAAAACCATTCTGTCCTCAGAGCTGGAAACACGGACTAAACAAGTCAAACTGCGAGTCTGGATGAACGGAAAGTTGTCCAGAAAGCTCTCAGAACACTCCGGGAGCATCCTCAGGAGTTAGTCTGCTGGGCGTTTTTGACCCCCCCGCCGAGGAAAACGTGTATTGTGTGGCGAAAAAGCCCAAAACTGTTTTTCCATACTGGATTATCTGAGCTGGCCTTGATCGACCATAGTCAATCATCCAATCTTGGATCAACCAATCAACCAATCAAACAACCAATCAATCGAGCGATTGATCAACCAACCATTCAATCGATCTATCAACCAACCAATCAATCTGTCAATCAATCAATCATTCATTCAATGAATCAATCAATGATCGATCGATCAACCAAGCGATCAATCAATTAATCAATCAACCAATTCATCAATCAACCAAATCGTTCAACAAATCAATCCGCCGTTCAACCAATCAATACAATAATCCGACCCATCAATCAATCAATCAATCAATCAACCAGGCAAGTGAGCGAGTGGCCTGAGGTTCTCTTCCTCCGGGATTGCCACGATGGGGCCATGAACCAGGAGGGCGTGCCGAGCTACTCAACCCTTCTCCACGCAGCCTGCCAGGTATCGCTCAACGCCAACACTTTCTAACGTGCTCAAGACGATGGCGTATTTTCTTAGAAAGCGTCAACAAGTCGGGGATATAATTTATTCCCACTTCCTCATCTAGATGCTTCATCAGAGCAGATAGATTCATCATCTGTGCGATCTATGGCTCATGTCACCGATTGAGCGCCCTGTAACTTGATGTGTGATTCAAGGTTTGATTTGCGATGGTTGTTGTGTATTGTTTGATATCTACTGCATGCTGCCTGACGTTCGATGTTCGGAAGTTTGATGCTGCAGAACGGTTGATGCTCGATGTTTGGTATCCATTGCTTGGGGTATGCATGGGGTGTGTCTTCTGTGTGTGCTGTTCGATGTTTACTGTTTGCTACTGCCTGTTCCATGATTCGATTAATTTTTTCATTTCGAAACGTTCGATGTCGGATGTTCGGTATTATAATATGCCCATTGTGTAAGGCTGGTTAGTCTGATTTCCGATTTTTTTCATGTTGAACTTTCGATGTTCGATGTTCGATTTTTTTTTTCATAAAAGTCTGGTGTCATGCTTGTTGTCCGGTTTTCGACGTTTGATCCCGACTGTTTGCTGTGTGCTGGTCGTCGTTTGCTGTTGACAGTCTGTTGTTCGATGCTACAGTAGTGTTTTTTTTATGTTGAACGTTCGATGTCCGATGTTCAACATTTTTTTTTTATCAATACCTGGTGTGTAGTGCTTGCTATTTGACTTTCGACGTTTGATTTCTTTTGTTTGCTGTTTCGCTGTTTGTGGTCTTGCTATTCGTTGTTCGGTGACTCAGGGAGGAGCGACGGACGTGGTGGTGCTCTTGGAGCCGTTTTTGTCGGACATCGTGAAGCCCGACCGCTGGGGCAACACGAGTTTCCACCTCGCCGCCGCCGCTTGTGACTACGAGGTGGTCAAGTTCTTGGCGCGTCGCTCCAACCTCGACATTGGCCTGGTGGGTCATGGGCGGGAGGGGGGCCTGCACCCATTTCTCGCTTGCCTTGAGTCATGTCACCCTTGATGGCGCATCCCTTTCGAGACAGATAACCTACTCCTCAAACAGACGCCTCAAGTGTGTCGGCGCTCGTTACGTTTTCCCCATATATATACCGTAGTTCGTACCAGTTAGTACATGCAAGGTTTGTGCCTAGAGCACCTTACCCCCTTTTCGCTTTTTTGCTTGTGGCCACCATCTATCTTCTCCTATAGGGTATCGATCGTTTTTTTGCTGGGGGGTTCATCTATGTTGCGATGAGGAAAGCACCCTCGCCATTTCGATGGGGGCGAAGAGAGGTGTAGGTTGTTTTATACATGTGTTGGTTATGTGTTGGTTGGCGTTGTTGCGGGGGCCAATTTTTCCAGAGGACATCAGTTTTTGTTTTGTTTTAATCATGTGTGGGACTGGTAAAACCCTCTCCCCCCCTCTACTACCACACCTCCTTCGTAAAAAAACATAAATCACACCAGCTACGTTAGGGTATATCACGTTTTGGCCATGATGTGATAACCCGAGTGACGAGACTGGGATATAACTGATTTTGTGCTTATGATACTTATGCCGTAGGCATCGATTGTCTATCGAGGGTACGTTTTTTTTTCGGTTTCTTATACACGAAGTATAGGGCCAGTTTTTTGTTTGGTGAGGCGTAATGGAGCTCGAAAATACTCCGTACCTTCCGACCCGTGCAACCCACTCCGAACCCTGAAAGCCTCCAACCATCGCACGAACCAACGAACCAAGCAACCAACCATCGCACGAAAACCCTCGCACCCACCCACCCACTCACCCACTCGCAACCAGTATATATAGTGTCGGATTCGACCGTGGCACACCTCGGAACATACTGTAGTACACCTGGCGATCGTCTACAGATCATCTAGTCCCTCGCCTGCCGTTGCGAGGGTTCGTTGCAGGACGTGCATGCCATATGCTCTACAGATCCAACCCCGGAAGCAGGTGCTGATGAGATCGTGCTGAGATCGTGCTGAGGACATTTGTACGGGTCCCGCCTGGCAAAAAATACGAGCTATTAATAGATGGGTACGAGATGGTAAATATAATACATCTGCCTTGAAGTGTCTACGAATGCTATGGAAGTGGGAATCGATTACCTGTCCAAGGTTTGTGATAAAAAACTGGAAACCATGTCAGTGTGTTCCATTTGGCGTTGTGCTCCGATTGGTTGGCTTCTGTTTTTTTTTTTCATCTGTATGTGATCTTCTCCGCCTTCAACTGACCATCTGAAGTCAAGGACGGATTCCATCAGTTGAAGGCCTTCTCGTCCTGTCCCAGCCGGTGGTCCTGCGGCCCGTACCTCCTGGTTGTGTTCTTGAGGCTCTCATCTGTTGACCCCGGTCTGACCAACAAAATAAAAACGCAACTCGCAACTCGCAGGCGATCCGGTCCGCGGCTAGCGGGCAGCCCGCCCCCACCCCCGAAGCCTTCCCCCTGGGCATGTCCAAGGAGGCTTTCTCCCTAGCTGCGGGTATGATCCGACGTCTCCGGCTCTCCGACGCTGCTACCCCTTCCCTGGTCAACAGACAGGGTGGTATCGGGAGGGACCACAGGGGGGCGGGGATGGGGTTGGGGGTGGGAGGCGGGAAGTGGGAGGGGGGGTGGGAGGCGACCCTTGGGGGGGAAGAGGGGGCTGAGGCCGGGGCGGGGGGGCGGCCGGTCGTGGAGGGTTTCCTGAAGAAGAGAAGGTGGGGATGGCGGGGGAGGGGGGAGTGGGGGATGGGGAAGTTTTTTTTTCTTTTTTTTTTGTCTTGCGGGCTTTGGTGGCTTTGCTTGGCTCTCTTGTTTTCGTGTTTGCTGTTGTGTTTTGGTATGTGGTCTCGTGTGGGTTTTTTTGGGTTTGTGTTGTTTCATCTTGTTTGGTGTCGTCTGGTGGTGTGTTCAAGTTGTGTTGGGGTTGTGTTGAGTTGTGTTGCCTTCGGTTGGCTTAGGTGGTGCTCTTTTGTTTTCTTTGTTGCTTCGTCTTGTCTTGTTTTGCCTTGTGTCGGTCTTGTGTCGTCCCGTGCTCTCTTGTCTTGTCTTGTCTTGTGGCTTGCTTTGTTGCGTTGTTTCGTCTGGTCTTGTCTTTTCTCGCGAGGGATTGCCCGGTGTGCTGGAGAGGGACGGGAGATTGTCCCCTTTTTTTACGTGTTATGTGTTTGTGGCGGTTGCGATGGGGTGGATTGATTGGTCGATTCAATGCTTCGTTTTTTTCTACAGAGGCACAGATTAGCTTACTAGAGTGATTGATCTGTTGGTTGACTTATTAGTTGATTGGTTGATCGTTCGATTTGTTGGTTGACTGCAGTATTAGTTTCATACACCCACCAGTTTAAATGCTTTCCTGCTTGATTGTTTGCCTGATTGGTTGGTTGAATGATTGATTGATTGATTGTTTTTTATTTGATTAATTGATTGATTAATTAATTGATTGCCTGGTTGGTTGATTGATTGATTGTTCGTTTCAGAGAGACGGACCGCTGGCTGAAGCGATGGTGCCAGCTCAAGCACTTCGCGCCTTCCGAAGGTGGTGCGCTCGAGGCCGGCCCCGCCCTGTTCTACTTCAAGAAGAAAGGAGACAGACAACCCTCTAAGGTGGGACCCTCACTCTAATCGACACAACATTCACACGGTGCAGCAGCTTGTGGTGATCCGCCCAAACCGAGGTGTTGCAGTGTGGCCACCGTCTGGGAGGAAGTGTGTCGATGCCGGAGTGCGTACCACACGGACTCGAACTGAACCCACTGGAAGACATTGGCGCCGTTCCTGGGAACGCGAATACACCGGAAAGGACAGGTCGACTTTAGACAGGCCAGAAGTAAACGTGCGACGAAAAGCTACGGTGGATTTCTTGCTTCGACACCAATTCTTCTACCTTCTGGCGTTCAACGGTAACCGCCCCAAAGCCTCCAGCTCGTTCAACCACGATCCTAACATCGTCCCAGGAGGGCACTTCGGATCCCCCGAGTCGAAAGTGTCTTGTTTGTTCTAGCGTGTAGTCCGTCACAACAGTAGCGCGGTTCTGCTTTTTCTTGTTTGCTGTCTTTTTATGTCGTGGGTGTCTTGGATGTCCTCACGATGCCAGCGGGCCTTTCCTTGCGGTGCTTCGTTTCTTTTTGGGTGTTTATGTTTTTTCTCGTTTGTTCCTTCTTTACTTTTAGGCCACCGCCCTCTCCCTCCCTCCCTCTCTCCCTCCCGCCCTTCCTTCCACCCTCCCTCCCTTCCTTCACCCTCCCGCTTTTTCCTCCCTCCAGCTTCTCCCTCCCTCCCTCTCTCCCTTCCTTCAGCTTCTCCCTCCCTCCCTCCCTCCCCCCCTTCCTTCAGCTTCTCCCTCCCTCCCTCCATCCCTCCCACGCTCCCCCCCCTCCCGCCTCCTCTCCCTTTCCTCCCTCGTTCCGTTTCCCATTCTAGCCGCCGTTACTTCCTCTAAAAATTACAACGCTTTCCTCTTTGCCAGTTTGACTCATCCTTCACTCCTTTTCCCATTCTGGCTGCCGATCCTAACCGCTAAAAATATGCGATGTTTCCCCCTGTTGTCAATGAAACTCTTCCACGGAACAAAAGGTGATTATGCTGCAGCACTGCCTATTGAAGAGATCGGAGCACGTCAACTTTGCGTTCGAGCTGCATTCGCCTCTCATGATGGAAGGCAGGAATAGCGAGGTAAGCCTCATTAAAATAATAAAATGGTTTACGTCTGTTAATAGCACCAAGAAACAACCAAATCAAGCGAGTTGCTGACTTGGCACAGCCGGCTATGATGCTATGATCCTGGCTGTTCGCGAGTCGGGTGAACCCGTGCCGATCCTACACGACCAGGGACATGTTTGAAAACCTCCTGACCCGACCCGACCCGACCCGACCCGACCCAACCCGACCCGATCAGACCCGACCCGACCCGACTCGACCCGACCCGACTCGACCCGACCCGACCCGACCCGACTCGACCTGGCGCCGGTTGAATCTTCCAATTTTCTTTATTATTGAATGCGGTTTTAACACTGCAGTCGGCGCTCAAGCCGGAGGCCTGAGTGTAGCGGATCTTCGCGGCCTCCCACCGAGACTCCCCGTTTTTGTTTGTTTGTTTTTTCTTTTGGTTTCCGATTACAACAAGTGATGTGTACCATCGCCCACCAGCGCACGCAGTTGATACACCTCGGAAAGGTCATTCTGTTCTCGCTTCGTCAGCATCATCTACTGTAGATCTGTCGGGGCAGGTGTTTCTCTGCATGTGTGTGATCTGCCCAATGTATGGCGTCGGTCTGCCGGCGTGTGCCTGTGTGTTGTTGACATCGAACCGCTCTTTCTACCGGTCGACATCCGGCCGGGCAGCCAGTGCCCGTGCTGGTTCTTCAATCCTGTTGATGGGGAAATACAAGCTCTGTGGCCACTAAACTACGACACAGAGATGCTTCATGTTTGTGCAGCGCGCAGAGTGGGCATTGCAATGCCGTGTTATCGTACTGGGTACGACAGGCACGGCATATACATTCTATGAGAGAGAGAAAACAACGGAACCCGAGAAGCGAATCCAAGAAGCCAAGAAACGATTGAAGGTGCAAATTAAAAACGTGTCGTGCCCCCCCGCGGGGGATGTGGCAGACAGTATAGAACGACCTACAGACACAATACCACTAACTGTGTGTGTTCTTCCCATGGAACCGTTCTTTCTACCAGTCGACATCCAGCACAACCAGTGTCCGTGCCGATTATTCAATCCTAGACAGACAAGCTCTGTAGTAAATCCACGACCCGGAGAAACTACGAAGCTATGCGCTGAGCAGAGTAGACAATACAGTGCCATGTCATCGTACTGGATAGAACAAACACGACACCCACACGCATTACATGAAAGAGAGAAAAAAACGAAAGAAATAAAGGAAAACACAGATGGGAGGCAGTACATTGACCTAGATGATCTACCTAGGGCATTTTTTTCTGTAGTTAGATCTGCACGATACACAAGGATCCCGCACCTTATATCACGACGGTAGGTTTAGGATCTACCTATTACGGGGGGCCATAGTTAATAGGACCAAATATTGTTAGTAGAAATGGTTAAATATATAGGTTTTTATGTACACCATAGGTCCTATTAACTATGGTCCCCCGTAATAGTATTGTCTGCTGTAAGTCGTGATTTGTATGGCGTTTGGTGTATTTGATTGTACTGACACAGTACCGGTATTCACCCTCTTCTCCGTTTTTTGTTCATTTGTTTTGTTTCTGCGGGCCCTCTTATGATACCCAGGACAGCAACCGCGAGAAGCTGTTGCGGTTGATTCTGTAGTACTTTTAGTTGATTCATTTGGAAAGCTATACGCAGCCGACTTTTGTCACATGTGAAGCTGCAGCGGGACGGAACCCTGCCATAGGTTCCTGAGTTCGTGGAGGTGGTGGTGGTAGTGATGATGGTGCTGGTTGTGGTGGAGGTGTTGGTGGTGTTGATGATGTTGGTGGTGTTGGTTTTGTTTGTGTTGGTGTTGTTGATGGTGATTGTCAGGGCTTTGAGTCGTGACGACTTGAGTCGCCGCCTATGACGGGGGACCATAGTTAATAGGACCAAATATTGATGTAGTAGAAATGGTTAAATATGTAGGTTTTTATGTATACTACAGGCCCTATTAACTATGGTCCCCCGTAATAGTTATGAGTCGGACTTATAGTCAGTCGTGAAATAGAGTGCCAACTTTCCGACTCATTGGGTTACCTTAACTGCAGGAAGGCGTTTCTTTGCACGGGACGCAGCTTTTCAACCCTTTTAGCTGCGGGCTGCGGACACCTTCACGCCCTTTGACACTGCAGCGCTCGACGGCAGATCCACACTCGCGCACACGCACAAATGGCGTTACAACCCATCTCTCTCTCTCTCCCGACGGTGCCGGCGGCGTCATCTTTGGCGCACCCGACGCCGACGCTCAAACTTCTGGCGCAGCAAGTGCCACGGAGTGCCCGTACCTCGCGCGGGTCGTCCGCCGCGTTCTTGCCATCCGCGCTACGCAGGCCCAGTCTAAGGGCATGTTCTCGACGGCAGGGCTTACTGTGAAAAAAACGACGGGGCCCACTTGACCCGGATAACGTTTGCTCTATTAATACTACTGTTTTTTTCCGGCGCGGTAGGAGAACGACAACGGTAGGTAGGGGACTGCCTCGATTGACGCTCGGCGGTTCTTCCTGCTGTGCGTTGGTGGTGTTTGCCCGACCTCGCTCGGTGCTGTTTTGCTATCGTGTAACAACGCATTGAATGGTGGCGGTATTTTCGATTGAGGAGTGGGCAAGGAACGTCGGAGCGGTGAGAGTAGAGTCTGCGTCGTGACTTGGCTGTGGGGCCATCGACCATCTTCTTCGTCTAAATACTATACCATGATGTTTTTTTTCTTGCTCTTGTGCGAAAGCGCCCAGTCTTTCGTGTGATATTGTGTGATACCCTGGTATAAAAGTGACGAGTGGTTGACGACTTGCGGATGCACGATTCACGATGTTGGCGAACGATGAACTGTTGGCGATTCACGCTTCACGATTCATGATTCTCGGTTTCTCGATTCACAAACTCACGATTCCCGACTTTCAATCCACGATCTTGATTCTCGATTGACGAACCAACCACGCACGAATGTCAATTTTCACGCTTGTCGATCTTCTGTTTGTGGTTTTCACGTTCGATTTGCCGTTTTTTTATTCTCAACCTCCGATCTTCGGTCTTCAACCTTCGGCTCTTTTCGCGTAGTGTATTCACGTCTTGCTTTCTTGTCCCTGTGGCATGCGGTAGGGTCGCCTCTACTTCCGTGCGGGCGACGAGCTGGAGCTGCAGCGGTGGATGGTGCCCCTGAGGGTACTGGTCCGGTTCTACGACTTCAGGAACGAGAAGCGAGAGTGAGTTCTTCCAACACAATGCAAACCCCCTCTCCCCCGAGTACATCCCCCCTCCCCCTCCCCCCGAGTACATCTCTCCTATCGAGTACACCCCCCCACCCCCTCCTATTATGTATATGTATAGGTTGGGTTGGCGTCGGTTGGCAAGGACATCGTGAAACATGCCGCTCACTACTTGAGCTAGACAACCAGGGTACCGCTTTTTTATTTTTTTATTTCGGCGGTCGGTCACAGCTGGTTGTCGAGTTAGATCGTTTGTGCGAGGTAAACAACCTTTGTTCCGCTCGAGTGGGAATTATCGTACCACGTACCTGGTGGTGTTTATGGCAAGGCACCAAAGAGGCAGTTACATAGTACTCCCATTGCTGTCTCTGGAAAAGCCTACGCCGGTAATTAGATTAACTCATTGAAGCTGTCATCCATATGCAAGTCCGCCTCACAAGCGATTCTTAGTAGTATGCCGCTCACCCTTTATCAACTCGCCAGACACCTCACGGGGCTTTGCGCTTAGTGCAAGCAATGTCTGCATGGTCAGTGAAAATCCGACATGCTCCGTCTTGGCATTGCAGGGATGCGAGGGTCTATGGTCATACGACTACGGCCATGCATGCGATCGAGTACACATCTCCTATCCAGTACCCCCCCCCCCCCCCCCGCCCCCGAATTCAGTAGTTATCGGCATTGTGGCATATAGGGGGGGGTGGAGGCCGCGGGGGTGGGAGGGGTGGGGTGGACGGTGGTAGAGGGGTGGAGGGGTGGAGGGGGATGGTGCCTCTCACTGTGCTGATACGACAACTTGAGGAACGAGAAGTTGGGGTGAGTGCAACATGACGCGGAGCAACCCCCCCCCCCCCCCCCCCCGGAGTTCAGATGGTTCCGGCTTTTGTTGTATTCAGGGGGGGCAAGGGATCCGGGGGGTGGAGTACTGTAGGGGATAGGTGGCCGATGGAGCTATGACGCGTGGGCGGGCCTCATGAACCTCAAAGACACACAAAACTTAGAAACGAACAACATCTGAAACCAAACATACCAAAACAACACAATACATTGAAAAAAGCATACGTATGACCCTATCACACTAGGGGGATAATATAGCACACCCCCTCGGACGGTTTTTCGAAGTTGGGTTTATTGACAACGGGGAGGGCGTACTGAGTACGACGAGCGAGGCGTCTATGCCATGCAACCTATTCGACAAAATAGTTCTAAAGCCACCGTTTTGGTTGGGTGTGCCCCCCAAAGTTTTGGAGGAGACCGGGTCTGAAATCCGTCCCAGAGGGTGGGTGTCTTACCTTGCGTGGTAGACGGGTGATAGCTAACCAAACAAAACTCAAACCACCTGAACCTTGAATCAAAGAAAAAAAGCTCGACGGAGTCAAGATGAACTCGACCTCAAACCACGGCTACTCTGTTCTGTCGACCTTAGGTGGCCGATGGAGTTCCTTGATCTGGACAGGCGTCACGGGCTCCTTTGCACCGAAAACGACAGGGGGGAAACCCCACTCCACCTTGCGGCGGCATTCGGGTATGACATGCATCGCCTTGGGCACGATAAAGAACCCGTCGTGGCTATTGCCGTACAGGTACGCACATGGGTTTTTGGTGACTTTAGTGGCCTCGTTGTGTTGGTGGTTGTGATTGTGCTTTGTTTTGGCGGGGGGGGGGGGGGGCGAGTGGGGGGGTGGTGGTGGTGAATGTTGGGAAGGAGGGGGGGAATGGTGGTGTTGGTGATTGGGGATGAGGGTGGGGCTTGTTGGGGATAGTGGTGGTGCTGGTTGTGGCGGTGGTAGTGGTTGTTGCCATTGGTGGTATTGGTGTTGTTGGCGGTGGTGGTTGGGTGTTGCTGGCGTTCCTCACGTCCGTCCTCCACCTCCCACGCCACCCAACCCCCCCCCCCCCCCCACCCCCGCCCGCCCGACCGCCGCCACTTCCCACCCCCACTCCCTACGGGTTGGTCCTTAAATCGGAGTGCTGTGCGTACGTATGAACCTGCCGTTCTTTATCCCAGCACAACTGTTTCAAAAACAAAACTCTCAATATTTTGTTCCACGGCAAATAATCGATTCACCCACTCACCAATCCCACCCCCCTCCCCCCACCCCCGCGTCCGTCTCGAAACGGGATGAGTGGTCAATGGTCAAACAAGTTGAAGCGAGCAACACATGAGTATGCCACCCCACCCTCCTCCGTCTCACGCTCATCGCGCCGAATGTACGCGCTTTGGACAACAGAGAGTTTGCACCTGGCTAACGGAGAACGGTGGGGATCCGAACGCCTTCGACGAGGGAGGAGAAACCCCTATGCACTCGGCTGTCCACGCGGGGCATGCCTCGGTGGCGGTTGCACTGGAGAGGAGGGGTGGCGACCTCGACTTGGGGAGGAGGGGAGATGGGAAGACGCCTTCCCAGCTGGCGGCGGAGAACGGAGAGGTGACTTTGGATGCGAGCTAGATGTGTAGAGATAGAGAGGTAGATCAACAGGCAACGACAGATGTAGGTAGATATACCGAGAAAAGGGAAGAGAGAGAGAGATGGAGAGAGGTAACGGTGATTGGTCCGTTTGACGGTTTCAGGTGATAGCTGGTTTGTGCTGAAAATTGACCACGCGGGGTGTGGAGAGAGAGTTTTTGTTTCCTATGTTTGTCTCTCCCTATCACGACGTTTCAGGGGCAGACCGGCGTTTTCCGTGTCTCGCGATGGTATCGTTTGATTTTTCCGCGACGACGTTGGTTGCTTTTTCTGGGCTGTATTTTGCTTTCGCGACAGCATCGCTTCCCTGACGACATTGATTTTCGCGACGACTTTGCTTGTCCCCGCGAGAATGCTCTTTTTTTTTGCGACGACTTTTGCTTTTTCTCGACGACATCGCTTGCGCGACGGCATTATTGCGATCGCGACGAATTGGTTACACACCTTCGCGACGACTCTTTAGTTTAGTTTTCGATGATTCGGTTCACGATGGTCTTTTCTTTCTCGACGATGTTGCTTTCTCGATGGCGTTGTTTTCTTAACGATCAGTTCGTATCCAACGGATATTTTTTGTTTTTCGAGACAAACGCTTGCGTTCCTGTCATCGACGAAATTGTCTTCTTCGACGACATGGTTTCCCTGGCGACATGTCCTTTTTTTGACGTTCCGTTTCCCGTATGTTCGTCTTATTTCGCGGCGTTGTTACCTTTGCCACGACAATTTTCGGCTCTTGACGACATGGCCTTTCTGGACGACTTCCGCCCGCCTTCGCGGACTGTCGCGGACTGTATCAACGCGACCGTTCGTACCAACATCTCCATGACGGTCGAATGTTTTCATTTCTATCGACATTCCTTTTCTCGACGGACGGCATGGCCTTCCAAACGACGACACCGATCATCCGCCTGCTTCGCTACGGCGCCGACATCTTCACGACGACCCGACCCGATCATTTTTTTTTCGACGAACATGGCTTTCGCGATGATGGCATCCCCACGTCGCCTCCGCGACCACTATCGATGTGTATCCATGTCTGCAGCTGGGGCGGTTGCTGCAGGACGAGTTCACCGAGTCGCGAACCGTCATCGTATCTACCGACGTTACCGTAGCCCAGCTGCTCCCGGCCCCGTCCAAGCTCTTCGGCTTCACCTACGTGTCCCTGTTTCTGGAGACGCTCAGCCTTCCCTCCACAGTGAAGGTGGCGAGTCCTGCCGTGACTCTGTCTGTGTTCAGCGCAAAGGGACAGCTCGTCGAGGCCACTCAGGTACGATGCGGAGGATGCAGTTCATGATGTGGCTCACCTCGCCCCCCCCCCCTCTGCGATCGTATCACGTAGTGTACATCGTGAGGCACCCACGAGGCAGCTACATGGTGAACCCATTGCTGTCCCTGGAAGTGGTCACATCAGAAATTAAATCAATTCATTGATGATGTTATCCATATGCAAGAAACTCCGCCTCAAAAGCGGTTCTTAGCAGGGTGCAGCTCACCGTTCATGCGACTCGCCCAACACCTCGCGGCGCTTCGCGCTCGGCGCAAGCATTGTCTGCCTGATCGGTGAAAATCCGACGTGCTCCGTCCCAGCATTGTAGGGATGCGAGGGTCTGTGGTCATACGACTACGGCCTTGCTTGATACCGAGTACACCCCCCCCCCCCCCCTCCGATCCACAAGCGTACAATGTCATGCAGACTAGAAAATTGAGTATGAACCACCCAATTGCTCGCACTGACAGCTTACTTCTTTGTACCATTGGTGTAAAACCTTTGTTTATTGTAATACCATATTTGTTTTTTGTTCACATGAACAGGATTGAAGTGAGGTATAAAAATCGGAAGATCGGTTTGGGGTGCACCAGGCATCTTGGAGTATCTTGCTATTTTATCGGAACATGTGTAGAAATTGTTTGCGTTTTCAATCTTTTCCGTGTTCTGTCACATGATGTGTTTGCATCAACCAAAAGGAATTGCTGTTTTTGGTCCTCCCCCCCCCCGAAGGCGTTCTTACCACATTTTGTTGTTGTCTCCGCCTCTCTCTCGCCTGCTCTACTTTGTTTTCTTCCGGATTTTTCCCTTTTCTTGTTTTCAGTTTGTTGTTCCGCCTGTTGTCTTGAGTTTGAATAACTTTTGAATCCTCTCACGCGTGCCCCCCCGCCGCTCTCTCGTTCTCTCTGTTTTCTCACACGCGAAAGGACGTCATTTCTCCTACCCTCGCCTTGTCGGAGAACCTTTGGTGGGGCCAGACATGGCACATGCGAACGCCTTTGGAAACCATGGGGGCGGGGAGCATGATTGTCTTCGAGCTGCGAGACCTTCAGGTTGAGTCCCGGTCTGCCTGCTTCTTTGACCCTTTCTTCTTGCCCCCCTCCCCCCTGTGATGGGCGGTTTGTGCCATGCGGTGCGGTGCGCTATAGCCCCACTTCTTCCCCCCCCCTTTTTTCCCTGCCTCCTCTTCATCCCCCCCCCCCCCACCGCCCGTCCTTCCCGAAATGGAAGCGTGGGTAATGGTCAGATGGCAAAGGCAAGCAACGAATGAGTACGCCCCCCCTCCCCTCCCGCCCGCCCCTCCTTCAAATCTGGATGGGTTGGCGTTGAGTGGCGACGACGCTGTGAAACAAGTGTCGTACTGTCAAGACACTAGACATGCAATGTACGGACTGCTCCTTCCGGCACAAATGCCGCATAGGCCAGGGCAGACATAGACACCATGCAATCAACAGCTCAAAAACCAGACCCACCGGTAGGACATACACAGCACAATACACACGATTCGCAGTTAATTTCCCATACCGAAGCACAAACCAGATTTAGAGATGAAACAACTTACCTAATTTTTTTCCCTCCATACCGAAACGCAAAAACCAGACGATTCACAGCTATTTTCCCATACCAAAACAAAAACCAGATTTATACATGAAATTACTTACCTATTCCCCCCCCCCCCATACCGAAAGTGGAGCAAGAAAGACTGGCAGGGTAAAGTGCTAATAGTGCTGATATTTGGAGTTCCTAGCGACATGACGAGGATTGAGTTCAAGAGGAAGTGCGAAGAAGCAGGATTGTATTGCTTTGCAATATAAAACGTAGAACGAGAGGGAGACAACTTTCGAGTCACGCTAAAGCCGAAAGCGAGCATGGAGTGGCAGAGGATAGAGACAGAAAAAGTGTCGGCATGGGTTAGAAGACTGGGATGGAGAGTATGTATAGCTAATGAAATAGCGAAACTAAAACGTAGTTCTAGGGTGAACGAAGGTAAGGGGAGGCAGGAAACAGCAAGTGGTCCAAAGAGAATGGGGAAGAAACATAGGGGCGTAGAACAAGAAGACAAAAACAGAAACGGAAATGGAAAGAACGGTCAAAGAAGAGAGGACAGAAATACTCGTAGCGACAACGGAGAAGGAACTGGTAAGACTAGAGCGGATAGTGAAACGAAAAAGAGGCTGAGAATAGGATCATGGAACGTATGTGGGTTCGCCACGGAAGAACGAAAAAGGATCGAAATTGTCGAACAAGTAAGTAAGCGCGACCTAGACATGGTGGGAATTCAAGAGTCATGGGAGAAAGAGGGGGGGGAGATAGGATGCAAAGTTAGAGTACGCCTGGATAGGGAAGAAGAGGAAGGGACAGAATAGCAAGAATAGGAGGGCGGGGGGCGTGCGGTTCCTAGTCAAAGAATACCTGTGACATAATAGAGGAGATCAAAGACATTAAATTCGACGAAATCATAAGGATTAAGATACCAGGGGAGCGGGGAGCGAAATATCACTTCTTAGGAAATATCTATACGCCCCCAGAGTCGAAGAATACGATAAAAGATACACAGAGGAAGTTCGGAGAAGTAGCAGTAGATGTACTGAAGTATAAGAGGCAAGGAGAAGTAGTACTAGTGGGAGATTGTAATTAAAAAATTGGGAAGGCAAGCAAACTGAATGAGAGCATTGGACAGTATGGTGAAGTAACAAAAAATAAGAATGGGGAAGAGATGTTGAAGTTCCTCAAACACAACGAGATGAAGACGTTGAATGACAGAGTAAAAAAGGCAGAACCGGACTGGACAAGACAGTGCATACCAAAAGGAGTAAGCTCTGTCCTTGACTTTGTAGTAGTAGAAAACGGAAGGGGGAAGGAAACAGAACTACATGTATGCGCAGCGGACGTAAGAACTACGGATCACTGTCTAATACGGACAGACAGTTGGCAGACAAGAGTTATCAAACAAAGACGAGGTAGGAAATTACACAGATGGAGAATAGATAAACTAGAAGTAGAAGAGAAACGGGAAGAGTTCCAAGAAGAGATGGCCAAAAATGCAGAGCAATTTTCCGAGCTATTGGAAGTAATAGGTACAACAAATAGCGATATAGAGAGGGATGATGCAGGAGCTAGGATAATAGAAGGATGGGAGAAGTTGGTCAAGACCACAGCAAGTAAAGTAATAGGGAAAAAGTTGATAGTATGCAACAGAGCAGTAAAATGGTGGGATGAAGAAGTGCAAGAGGCTATAACAGTAAGGAGAAAGGCACACGCAAGGTATACATCGAGCAAAACTAGGACAGGATGGGAGGAATATGATATAGCTAGAAAGTAAGAAAAAGAGATGGTAGAGAAGAAGAAAGGGATAGGGGAATACTTATAATAGTAAATACAACGATTGAAGACTTTTGAGGGCGGGATGAAGCAGATGTGGGTAGGAATAAAAGGGATACTGGGCAAACAAGCAGGAGGCTGACACGGGAATAGCTACCTTAAGAGCACAGAACGGTAAAATGGTTAGTAGTTCGAAGGGAAAAGGGAAGGACTTGTCGAGTATTACCGTGAGCTAGGAACACCCACAGCCAACGAAACGTTCGACGCAGAATTCGAGAAGGAAATCAACGCGTGGGCAGAGGCGATTGTAGATGCATGAGAAAGGGAAGACAGTGGTTCGGAAGGGTTACAGAGAGAGTTCACTAGGGAAGAGGTAAAAAAATGTGTAGCTAAACTTAAGAATAGAAAAGCAGCAGGGGCAGACCAAATAGTGAATGAATTTATGAAGTACGGGGGAGAAGGAATGCTTACCATGCTGGTTATGTTGTATAACTGGATATGGAAAAACGAGTACGCACCCAGGAGATGGAGAGAAGGAGTAGTAGTAAACTTCTTCAAGAAAGGAGATAAGGCTGACCCGGGGAACTATAGGGGGATAACGCTACTAAGCACAGTAGGCCAAACATTTTGTAAGATCTTGAACGTTAGAATGGGAACGATGATGGAGAATGAAGACAAAATAAGCGGAGGGCAAGCAGGGTTTAGGCCAAACCGTAGCTGCATAGACCATGTGTACACTCTAGGTAAGATAATCCAAGGTAGGAAAGACGCGGGACTACCAACGTACTGTTACTTTCTAGATGTACAGAAGGCCTACGACACAGTATGGAGAAATGGATTGTGAAAACAACTATGGGAAATAGGAATCAGAGGAAAGATGTGGAGAATGATGAAAAATATGACGGAATGTTCGAGAAGTGCTGTGAGGCTGGACGGGGAAATATCGAAGTATTTTGATATTTTACAAAGAGTTGCACAGGGATGTACGCTGTCACCCAACCTATTCAAGATATATACTAACGATCTGATAGTAGCGGTTGAAGCAGCAAGGCAGGGAGTCACGGTAGGGGAAGATACAGTGTCGGGATTGATGTTTGCTGAGGACTTCGTGGGGATATCAGAAACACCTGAAGGATTGCAGAAACAAATAGAGAACGCGCTAGAATACACTAGGAAATGGAGGGTGGCGGCGAACGTCAAGAAATGCGCAGTAGTTGTTTGTAACGAAGATAAAGTGAACCCGATAAATTTCAGTTGGAAGTGAGAAGAGGGATTGCCGATCGTAGACCAGTATACGTACCTTGGCGTGGAGATCTCAAAAGGCTGCTCTTGGGATACACCTATAGCAAAAGTAATAGGAAAGGGTAAAGCACACATAGGCAAGATGGATGCGATCCTAACAGACTCACACCTTGACACCAGGATTAAGAGATGTATCCTGATGAATGTGATAGTACCAAAGCTAGAATATGCAGGAGAAGTATGGGAAGGGAATGCGAAACTCGTAAAACAGTTGGAAACAGTACAGATGACAGCAGCTAAAACAATCCTAAGATGCTCAAGTACGACTAGTAATACAGTATTAAGAGCAGAACTGGGAATGCACCCACTCAAGACAAACAGGGTTATGAGAAAGTTGAAATGGCAATATTAAGTAAGGAACATGCCAAAAAAGAGGTTGCCGGCCATAGTTGATAGAGCTGTATGGGAGAAAGCAACAAAAGGGCGAGCTGGAATAAGGTGGGATAGCGTAGTTGAGAATAGTGTGGAATGATATAGGGGGAAACCAAGAAGAGGTGATGTTCGCCGGGAAGTTTGGGTAGTACAAGGCAGAAGTAGAAGAAAGGATAGAAAGAAGGGAAAGGCTAGCGCTACGAAACAAGGTGGAATCGGAAAAACACCTAGAGATATCCGGGAGATTGAGGGAAGTAACAGGAATGAAAACGTATGTGCACGGCCCAATGGACTTCGCGAAAACGCTGAAGCTGCGTTTTCGTTTAGGTGACCTGGACTTGCCAGAAAGAAGGAAGAGGTATACCAGTAGCCGGGGGGAGGAGGAAATAGATGCACAGATATGCCCGTGTGTTAAAGCGATAGAGAGTAGAACTCACAGAGTAGGAGAATGTGAAATATACAAGGAGGAACGGGATGTGTTAGAAGAGGAGATGAGGGAAATATACGAATATGACATGGAGGAGTTTGACACACTAGATAGCAGCGAGAAAACGATCGCTATCCTAGGAGATAGATGGTGGCCACAGGCGGCCAAACAGGAAGGGGATAATATTAGCAAACAGTTTCTATGTAATATATGGAAACAACGTAATGAGCGCCCAATTGTTGGAGGTTTCTCTATTAGGAGTAGGAACGGTGCTCCGTCTCGAAAGGGATGCGTGGTCAATGGTCAAATTAAGGCAAGCAACAAATGAGTACGCCCCCCCCCCCCCCCCCATACCGAAACGCAAAAAACAGATTTAGATGAAACAAGAGAACTAACCGTTGTTTCTTCCCAATATGATCATACAAACCGGACTTGGACATGAAATTGCTCAACTACCTTTTTTTTTCTCTTACTAAAAGTGCGAAAACCGGATTAAGACGTGAAACAATCGAACTAACCAGATTTTCCCCCCCTTATCATAACACAAACCGGATTCAGACATGAAATTACTCAGCTAACATTTTATTTTTTTTGTACCAAGAACGCAAAAAAACAGATTCAGACATGAAACAATTGAACTAACCAGTATATACGATAACACAAACCGGATTCAGACACGAAATTACAACATATTATCATAGTTTTTTTTTCAATATCGAAACCCAAATCAGAAATATCTATGAAAATTCTCACCTAACCGCTTGTTTTTGCCTATTTTGAAAACACACACCAGATCTAGACATGAACCAATTCAACTACCTAATTTTTTTCCCTCCCCATATTCCGACCCAAACCAGACATGGACATGAAACCAGTATAAAGTTTCTCCCGTATCAGAATACTGGTAGTAAAGGCATACAAGAGAGACCAAAAGCCTAACATGAAGGCGGACCGCCTCACATGCACACACATAGTTATACAGCATGGCCGCCCCAATATGTTCAATTCACATGAAGGTCGGGTCTTGTGGCAAGGTACCTGTAAAACTTTACTGATTTCCATTGGGCGGTGGAAGTCTGGTCTGACTTTATTCCTGAAACCCCCGACACTAGGTGCACATACCAAGCGCTAAATGAAGGGGAGGGGTGGATGATGCATGCCTTTAAGTCAAGACCTATTAGACTCATGAAACAAACACCTTGCATCTGACCGACCACATGACCCAAAGAGAAGGAACACCAAGCGGTACATATATATCTTGATATATTGAAGGATTCAAGCAGGTACAAAATGTGGGGGGATTGTTGGCCAAGCTTTCGGCAGTGACGGTCTACTCGGGAGGCATTTGTGGGGTAGTTACCCATGGTGAAACGTACATATGACGGAGAAAGCGACGTACGGGGCATCCCGATGTGTGAGTAAGATGTTGTGCCCTGCAAGCCGTCCTTGAACCTTGCGTGGTAAAAATGACCTCTTCGGAGGAAAGTAACCAGTACAGCAGCGGGGCAAGAAGATAGAAGATACGATCGTGGGACGCCAGGATGTTCACGCTACTCGCCTGACACAGACGTGGGCTACTTGCGTTAAGTGAGTTGCAATTGGCTCCAGGCTACGAGCCGGTGTTGGAGACACTATTTAGTGTGGTGCGTCGGCAAAAGAACAGAAAGACACCGGACCCTCATCGAATACTAGGATTGGGAAGCCCAAGTAACTTGAACGGTTCCCACTGCCATTATGAACACAAACAAGATGGAGATATTCTCGCTAGAGATTAGGAGAAAAACGGTGAGGCAGGGCGGGTGGAGAAAGAAGGGTTAGAAGGGTAAAGTACTAATAGTGCTGATATTTGGAGTCCTAGCGACATGACGAGGATTGAGTTCGAGTGGAAGTGCAACGAAGCAGGACTGCACTGCTTTAAAACAGGAAACGTAGAACGAGAGGGAGAACACTTTCGAGTCATGCTCGAGCCGAAAAGCGAGCGCGGAGTGGCAGAGGATAGATACAGAAAAAGTTTGGGCATGGGTTAGAAGACTGGGATGGAGAGTATGTACAGCGAATGGAACAGCGAAACTGAGACGTAGTCCTATTACGGGGGACCGTAGTTAATGGGACCAAATATTGTTGGTAAAAATGGTTAAATATATAGGTTTTTATGTATACCATAGGTCCTATTAACTATGGTCCCCCGTAATAGGGTGAACGAAGGTAAGGGGAGACAGGGAGCGACAAGTGGCTCAAAGGGATGGGGGGAAAAGAATAGGGGCGCAGAACAAGCAAACATGAACAGGAATGGAAGCGGAAATAACGGTCAAATATGAGAGGATAGAAATACTCGTAGCGACAACGGAGAAGGAACAACAGGTAAGACTAGAGCGGATAGCGAAACGAAAAAGAGGCTGAGAATAGGAGCATGGAGTGTATGTGGGTTCGCCACGGGTGAGCGCAAAAGTAGTGGAAATTGTCGAACGAGTAAGTAAGCGCGGCCTAGACATGGTGGGAATTCAAGAGTCGTGGGAGAAGAGAGGGGGGAGATAGGATGCAAATTTGGAGAGTGCGCATGGGAAGGGAAGAAGAGGAAGGGGCATATTAGCAAGAATGGGGGGGGCGAGGGGCGTGGGGTTTCTAGTAAAACAATACCAGGTACTTGTGTGACATAACAGAGGTGATCAAAGACACTAATTTCGACGGAAGCATATGGATTAAAATATCAGGGGAGCGAGGAGCAAACTATTACTTAAAGAAACATCTCGATGCCCCCAGAGTCGAAGAATACGATAAAATGTATACAGAGGAAGTTCGTAGAATTGGCAGTAGATGTACATAAGTGTAAGAGGCGAGGAGAAGTAGTACTGTGTGTGAGATTTTAATTCAAGAATTGGGAAGGCACGCAAACTAAATGAGAGAACATTGAAAAATATGGGGAAATAACAAAACATAAGAATGGCGAAGAGATGTCGAAGTTTCCTCGAACACAACGAGATGAAGACGTTGAACGACAGAGTAAAAAAGGCAGAACCGGAATGGTCTAGGCAGTGCGTACAAAAGGAAGAAAGCTCTATCCTGGACTTTGTAGTAGTAGAAAATGGAAGTGGTAAGGAAAGAGATCTACATGTATGCGCAGCGGAGGGATGAACGACGGATCACTGTCTAATATGGACAGACAGACGACAGACAAGAGTTATCAAACAAGTACGAGGTAGGAAAATACACTGACGGGGAATATATAAACTAGAAGTAAAAGAGAAACGGGAAGAGTTCCAAGAAAAATAGGCCCAAAATGTAGAGCAATATTCCGAGCTAATGGAGATAATAGGTACAACAAGGAACGATAGAGAGAAGAACGATGCAGGAGCTAGGATAATAGGGGGATGGGAGCAGTTGCTCGAGACCACAGCAAGTAAAGTAATAGGGAAGGAGTTGATAGTATGCAACGGAGCAGTAAAATGATGGGACGCGCCAGTGAAAGAGGCTATAACAGTAAGGAGAAAGGCTCGCGCATGGTATACATCGAGTATAACTACGACAGGATGAGAGGAATATGCTGTAGCTAGAAAGAAAGTAAAATAAATGGTAGAGAAGAAGAAAGGGATAGGGAAATACTTATAATAGTAAATACAACGAATGAAGACTTTGAGAGCGAGATGAAGCAGATGTGGGTAGAGATAATAAAGGGATACTGGGCAAGCAAGCAGGAGAGTCAGACACGGGAATAGCTACTTCAAGAGCACAGAACGGTAGCATGGTTAGTTGTTCGAGGGGAAAAAGAGAAGTACACGTAGAACTTTGCCGTAAGCTTGGAACATCCACGGCGAACGAAACGTTCGACGCAGAATTCGAGAAGGAAACCAACGCGTGGGCAGAGGCGATTGTAGATGCATCAGAACGGGAAGACAGTGGTCCGGAATGGTTGCACAGAGAGTCCACAAGGGAAGAAGTAAATAGTTTGTAGCTAAACTTAAGAATAGAATAGCAGCAGGGGCAGACCGAATGGTGATGTAATTTATGAAGTACGAGGGAGAAGGAATGCTTACCATGCTGGTTATGTTGTATAACTGGATATGGGAAAACGAGTACGCACCTAGGGGGTGAAGAGAAGGAGTAGTATTACTATTACGGGGGACCATAGTTAACAGGACCTATGGTACACATAAAAACCTATATGTTTAACCATTTTTACTAACAATATTTGGTCCTGTTAACTATGGACCCCCGTAATAGTACACTTATTCAAGAAAGGATGTAAGGCTGACCGGGGGAACTATAGAGGGATAGCGCTAATATGCACAGCAGGGAAAACATTTTGTAATATTTTGAACGATAGAATGGGAACGATGATGGAGAAGGAAGACATAATAAGCGAAGGGCAGGCAGGGTTTAGGCCAAACTGTAGCTGCGTAGACTATGTGTACACCTTAGGTACGACAATACAAGGTAGGAGAATAACAACGTGCTGTTTCTTTCCAGATGTACAGAAGGCGTACGACACAGTATGGAGAAATGGATTGTTGAAAAATGATGGGAAATAATTATCAGAGGAAATATGTAGAGAAGGATGAAAAATATGACGGTATGTGCGAGAAGTGCTGTGATGCTGGACAGGGATATATCGAAGCGTGTTGATATTTTACAAGGAGTTGCACAGGGATGTACGTTGTCACCCAACCTACGCAAAATATATATTAACGACCTGATAGTAGCAGTCGAAGCAGCAAGACAGGGAGCCATCGTAGGGTTAATACAGTTTCGGGATTGTGTTTGCGGATGGCTTCGTGGGGAGATTAGAAACACCCGAAATGGAGGGTGACGGCGAGCGTCAAGAAATGCGCAGTAGTTGTTTTTGTAACGAAGATTGCAGAAACAAATAGAGAAGGTGCTATAATACACTAGGAAATGGAGGGTGACGGCGAACGTCAAGAAATGCGCAGTAGTTGTTTGTAACGAAGATAAGGTGAACCCGATAAATTTCAGTTGGAAGTGGGGAGGATATGAATTCCCGATCGTAGACCAGTGTACGTACCTTAGCGTAGATATATCAATACTCTGCTCGTGGGATACACACGTAGCAAAAATAATAGGGAAGGGTAAATGACACATAGGCAAGATGGATGCGATCTTAAGATACTCGATACCTTGGCACCAGGATTAAGAGATGTATCCTGATGGATGTGATAGTCCCAAAACTAGAATATGCAGGAGAAGTATGGGAAGGGAACGCGAAAGTCGTGAAACAGTTGGAAACAGTACAGATGGCAGCACCTAAAAAATCCTAAAGATGCCCAAGAACGACTAGTAATGAGTATTAAGAGCAGAACTGGGAATGCACTCACTCAAGACAAATAGATATATGACAGAGTTGAAAGGGCAACATAAAGTAAGGAACATGCCAACAAAGAGATTGCCAGCCATAGTTGATAGAGCTGTATCGGAGAAAATCACGAAAGGGCGAGCCTCAGCAAGGTGTGATAGCGTAGTTGAGAAAGTATGGAAGGATATAGGGGGAAACCTAGAAGAGCTGATGTCCGCCGAGAAGTTTGGAAAGTACAAGGCCGAAGTGGTAGAAAGGACATAAGGAAGGGAAAGGCTAGCGCTACGAAGCAAGGTGGAATCGGAAAAACACCTAGAGATATACGGGGGATCGAGGGAAGGAATATGCATGAAAACGTATCTGCACGGCTCAATGGACTTCGCGCAAACGCTGAAACTGCGTTTCGCGTAGGTGACCTGGACCTGCCTGAAAGAAGAAAGAGGTATACCAGCAACCGGGAGGAGGAGGAAATAGAGGCACAGATGTGCCCGTGTGGCAAACAAACCAATAGAGTAGAACTCACATATTACGGGGGACCATGGTCAATAAGACCAAATATTGTTGTGCAAATGGTTGAATATATATATTTTTATGTATACCATAGGTCCTACTAACTATGGTCCCCCGTAATAGTAGGGGAATGTGAAATATACAAGGAGGAACGGGATGTGTTAGAAAAGGAGATGAGGGAAATAGACGGATGTGACATGGAGGAGTTTGGCACACTAGATAGCAGCGAGAAAACGATCGCTATCCTAGGAGATAGATGGTGGCCACAGGCGGCCAAACAGGAAGGGGATAAGATTAGCAAACAGTTTCTATGTAAAATATGGAAACAACGTACTGAGTACCCAATTTGCTGGAGTTGTCTCTTTTAGGAGCAAGAACGGTGCTCCATCTCGAAAGGGATGAGTGGTCAATGGTCAAATAACTAAGGCAAACAACAAATGAGTACGCCCCCCCCCCGCCACTCCCGCCCGCCCGCTTTTTCTCAATTGTTTCGACGCTGTCATCCATATGCGAGAAAGTCCGCCTCACAAGCGGCTCTTGGTATAAACAGGATGCGGTTCACCTTTAATGCGAAGACCCTCACGGCGCTTCGCATTTGGTGCAAGCAACGCCCCTCCCCCACCCACCCACCCCCCTCCTCTGTGGTAACATTATTTTTGGTCGGCTAAACGTTTTTCAACACCGCCCCCCCCCCCCCCCCGCCCGCCCCCCCCCCCCTTCTCCCTATCCTCTGTGCGCTCTACCACTGTCACGGGCGACACGACAATACGACAATCACGACCGCGACGACCACCACCACTACCCGTCACCACCGCCAACCATTCCCCCCCACCCCCTTTGCTCCATGCACACACATTAACGCCACTACCACCATCATGGCCACAGGGCGCCGAGAAGAAAACTTTGTGCTGGGGAGCCCTACCGTTAGACCGAGACCTCCTCAATACACAGCCGGAGCTGCTGTCCACTTTCCTCCCCCCCACGGACCCCGCGAGTCTCAACCGCACCGTCGAGCCCACGACAGGCTGCTACGGTGTAGGAAACCCCGGCACTCTCCCACCCTTAGCGGAATCGATGCTCGCGGCGGACGTTTTGCTGACCCGGGCTTTGCGCTAGGCTATGTACAACTTGTGGTACCAATCTGTTCGGACCCCCCTCCCCCCCCAAACACAAAGGCGCTTTGGGTATGCCGCATACATTGTACTGGTTACCGATTGCACCAATGTGATCGCAAAAATCGTAGTGGGCGTTTGGATGCGGTTTCGAATTTTCACTGCTACCAATCTGGTTTGATGCGGTTTCGATCAGACTGGTAGCGAGCGCTCGGTCGGCATCGGGCGTGACCCTATACCCCCCTTGCTACCACACAAGATGGGTTGTTATAGATGACCCCCCCCCCACCCCAGCCCCTCCTACGGCCATGAAGCGGTTTCTTGTAATGCTTTCCTACCACCCCCGAACCCCTACGACTATTCACCACGTATATCGAGGTGGGTTCTGTTTATCATCCGGTCATCGAGATTTTGTTACTTCCGAAACTAGTGTATTTCTACCGCGTTTTAGCTGTTGAACAGCGGCGAGATCGTGATAAGATCGTGATATTTCTCTATGATGCAGAGATGGGTGTTGTCTTTTCGATTTTAAGATATTTGTGTTCGGCGATGGGTTTCTACGGCTTTTTCGAGTTTTACGTGTTTTTACTGTTTTTTCGACAATGGGTGAGATTACTCGGCGAACGTTTTTTTTTTCGCGGCGTTTCGGGATTCAGAATTCGCTACGAATAAGATCAGCGCACGAAACATGCCACCAGTGTGTTTTTTTTGGGGCAAGCACATGCGGCGATTTTTCGGTGCAACACGACTGCTTCGATTATGCACACGAACAGGCGGGTGTGGAAAACATTGCCGCCATTAGTCGCCCAACCAGGTGTATATTAGATATACGAGTAGATTAACAGTATTGCCAGCACTGCCATACGTAGTCGTGGGTACCTCTTAATTGCCGAATGTGTCGCCCGATATGGTATTATTACGCACTCTGGATGTTTTACGGGGTCAGAGCCAGCGCGTGCTTGCATGTTTCTTTTTTGCCTCGACGGATCGCATTGGGTCGAATCGGACGGGGACCTAACGGGAGATCCTCCTTTGATCCATTCTGTCCCGAAATATGAGGGCCACTTCGATATCTACAGCAACATCCAAACCGCCCTTGCCTTTCCGCACAGAGTGAAGTTTTGGTGTTTTGAGTTTTTTTGTTTTTTTTTCGTTCGGGGGTCACTGTCGCCGAGAGCCCCCCCCGTTATAGCTGAAATGTATTGCTTTTTACAAACCAAAGAGGTTTTTCAAACACTTTGCTTGTTGTAGTAACCGTTTTTTGCACGTTTGGTTTGAAACATTTTTGCTTTTGGGCCCTTTTTTTTGGTTTTTGTTTTGTAGAAGTTTTTGGTTGTTTCGATTTTTTTTTCCCACACCTCGGACCGATCATCGAAAACATGTTTTTCACGCCTACAGTAGATCTTTCATGGCAGATCAGATCTATTTCCGAAGTTGGGGGTGGGACCCGTATCTTCCGCGTGTTCTATAGCACACGGTTACTGGGCTGGGTCTGAACTACTATTCAGACCGTGCACAACCGCTCTCAACGAAAAGTGAAGAACTGCAGTCGATGGATGATCTGTTCCTAGATCATCTGCTCCTACATCATCATCTGTCGGCGATGTGTCTCAACGTCTTGAACGTTTCGGGTGAACATTGTGTTGAAACCTTTTTTTCACAACGCTTCTTTGGGGCTTTCACGTTCTATTGAACGTTTTCTTTTCTTGCTCCTACTGTATAGCACCAGGTACGAGTATGTATTTTCATGTCAGGTACATGGTTTTGTCCCGGGAACGGATGAGGTTGTCGACGTTTTCTCGCTGGTGCTAGCCCGGGATCTTCTCGCCTCAGGCAACCGACGAGTGAAACGATAAACACCCGCACATTGGTACAACGTCTATATGTGCAGGCAACTTACGTCCAAATGTTGTTCCTGACAAACAGAACGACGGGCACATGTGGGGACGGAGGGATTGGGTGAGGGAGGGGTGGGGGGAAATAGGGAGCGAGGGAGGGAGGGAGGCAGGGAGGGGCGGGGGCGTTTGCGCGAGGCGCGCTTGGCTTTTTTCACGAGGGGAGGAGGTTGTATACCCCATTCCCATCCATGTAAGTATCTCCGCTTTTGTTTCGGACTCGTGCGTTTTTTTCAGCGACTAGTACTTACCTGGTACTTACTACCAGGTATATTATTAATGCTACTGCGAAGTAGAATAACATCATGCTGCTATACCAGGGTATACGGTATGATACGTACTGTTGGAATATCTAAAAATGTTTTAACGCTTTTTTCAGTGTGGTTGTCGGGGATTTTGATAGGACGAGATGTTGGTGAGCGTCCTATTAATAGCAAAAACGCGTATGCCGGCAAGGGAGGGAGGAACGGAGGAAGGGAGGGAGGGAGGGAGGGAGGAACGGAGGAAGGGAGGGAGGGAGGGAGGGAGGGAGGGAGAGAGGGTAAGACAGGGGCCGATGACACGGACTTGCGGTTGGTTGGCATCTTATTGAATAATGACGTCCTATTGACAATTTTCCAACCGGGGCTTCAGAGGGACACACTATACCCAAGCAAATTGGCGACCACAATATCGTCGGTCGCACGAATCAGCACGGGCTGCTGCCTGGGTACATATACACGGGATGTGTCCGGACTGCAAGATCCGTGTAAAGGATCTCCGCGACATCCGTGCAGGCAGCCGGGTCATGCTCTCAGAGCTGCACGCTCCTTTTTCCAGACGCGCGACAAGTACTGCACAGCCGTGTCGTCGTTTTTTTGTACATGCTTGACTCCGACAAACGAACAACAGCAGACACTGGGCGAGGGAACGAGAGGGCGCCCATCTCATGTCCGTGATCCTATGACCACAGAGCCTCGCACCCCTACAATGCCGGGACGGAGCGCGTCTGGCCATCACCGACTGCAGTAGGCAGTCCAGAGGGAACGACGTGATTGATCGTTGTCTTGAATGTGCGTGGAGGACAGCTTGGCGAAGGGAAAGGAGAGGGGATTGATATGAAGGCAGTGGGTGGGTGGGTGGGAGGGTGACGGTGGGTGGGTGGGTGGGCCGGTTGCTTCGGTCGGTTTTGTTTCGGCCTGTAGAAGACCAGGCGGTGAGTGTTACGGTAGACACAGCACCATGGTTTTCTGAAGCTCCTCGCTTGATTTCTCAATTAGAAAAAACTAAGTCTCTGTTTCGGTAAATGCAGATGTGTCTGTCTGTCTGTCTGTCTGTCGGTCCGCATGCCTTATGTTTTCGAATACGTTCTAATGATGGATATATAAGTCGTTACAGATGATATTCGTGCGACGTATTCGACGCTTACGGACTTTATAGACTGAAACATACCATACCACCAGGTAATATCTAGACATATAGTCATCCACCACACCGTACCATCGATACACCACCAACATACCATATCACATACGTGTTTATTCCTTATACCATACCCCGAACATACCATATCACATACCAGGTACCGTGTTTTTTTCAAATAGTCTATATATACCCGTACCATCGTACCATACCATACCAACATACCATATCACATACCGTGTTGCTTCCATAGAGTAGATCAAATCGTACAACCATGCCACACCAACATGCGATACCGTGCGCGCCCATACCCATAGACCATGCGAATATAGATACCACGCAACAAAAGGACACGTTGAAGGTGCAAGGTGACGAGGTATTGAGTGAGGTGAAGGTGCGAGGTGATGACGTGATATATGAAGTGAATGTGACAAGGGAGAGCGATGGTTCCACGGGGCAGCAGCAACCGCAACAGCAGCCCCAGTAGACACGTCCGCAACAGCAGTAGCAGGACCTAGTGGGTCCGCTAAACGCTTGCGACGATCGCTCCGAAGAGCAACAGCAGCAGCAGGATCAAGTGGGTCGTCCAAGCGCTTGCAACGATCGGCTGGGACGGACGGCCGATATGCGCTGATGTTGGATGTTTTGCTATTGGGTTGCTTGACCAGCACCATCATGCCGTGATATATCTGGTACAAGGACCTGTATTTTCTGCAATTCAATTATTAACGAAGAACGAAGCGTGAAACCTGCATGCAAAATTTTTGTTCTTCATACTGCTGTGTGCTATGAGCCGCGTACCCTCCTAAAGCTGATTCGCCTAACTTCGTGCTGGCACGCCTGAAGGATAGCATGATGGTTGAAAAGGTACGCACGGAGATACGAGGCATTCATTCTATGAAGGAGAAAAAAGAAAACACAGAATAAAAGACTGTCGTGCCCCCCCGCAGGGGATGTGACAGACACTTGAAAATAACGAGCTAAATAAGGAAAAAACACCATCACTTATAAACAGAGTAAGCTTAGAAAACGGGGGGAAATAACAGTCAAACCAAGGCCCGAAGCACCCTTTAGGTAGCCGCAGCAGAAACACGGAGATACATGACATTCATTTTGTGTAAGAGAAAACAAACATAAAATAAAAAACTGTCGTGCCTCTCCGCAGGGGATGTGGCAGACACCTGAAAAGACTAGGATCCAAAGCAAAATATCACGCGAACCGAAGTACAAAGCACCCTCCAGGTGGTAGCAGCAGCAGGTTGTGGTACGAGTAGCATAGCCAGGTTCTCCTTACTACTCCGCCAGGTACCTTGGTACCCTCTCTGCCGTCTCCGTCCTGCGTTCGTCAACTATGCCCCGCCCCTCGGCGACAGACGATACGACGCGAGCAATAGCTCGTCATCCACCCATCCCACACGACTCCTTTCTTAAGGCTTAATAATGGAAGAAAGGAAGAGAAAAAAATAAAATACAGCTCACAGAGGATCAAGCACAAAAAAAAAGATTGGGATTAGATAATTGCACCTACCCCTTACCTGTAGGATCTGTCACAAAGAATCACGTACAGTTGGGTCATATTTATCGTATCGTTCGGAAAAATATAATTTGTTACTGCCCTCGATGAAATACATTCGAGCGCTGTTCTCGGGCGCTGTTCTCAGTTTGCTTTTTTTTTTTTTGTGAAGTCGCAGTTGGATTTGGTGCGAGTATGGAGAGAGACCAGTCGGCACCGGCACAGACGGCACTCCAGCAGGCGGGGTTTGGCTCAGACTGAACGTCTGCTGTTTTTGCTTGGAAAACGAAGAAACAAAAGCTCGCGCTTAGCGCTCGCGCGCCTGCTTGTTCAATTCGAACGGCTACTATATTACGGGACAGAGTGGTATGCCAGCCGAACAAGCGTTTTGGTACAGCGGTATCTATTCTCGTTCCTGCTCTATCGCCCTGAAGGCATGTGCTTTTGTGCACTTGACACAAACGCCAGATTGACACGTATTTTCAACAGCGGGGTTACTTACGAAAGAGTACCAAAACATACGACGAGGATCACAAAATGAAGGCGAAGTAAAAAGTAGTGGGCAAAAGCCAAGAATAGGTATATCTACGCCTTTTGGGCCATTAGTAGGTACACAGCGCATTGTACCCCGGAAATAGCTTTCTGGCGCCGCCTGATATCTTGCCTGCGCTCCATCGTACTTACAAATGTCGCAAAAAGCCAAGGTACAATTACTATCAGCTATTCAACTTCCGTGTCACCTACGTTTGGCTTCAATTGTACCTATAATTTGCTCGAACGACCACTTTTCGTTACTGAAATATGGACAAAAGGCTGCGGAAACAGCACGAACGCAGGTAACGCCGGAGACAACATGGCCATCCTTTCTTATGAACTTCATACCAGTCCACTTATCCGAAGTTCTCAAATTTATTCGCGAAGCTCAGCTTGTCTCGTGTCCTCATGGCGCCCTAGTTATTAGCGGAGCTAGTGACGGTCCGCATGTGTAATATCATACTACAGTAAAAGAGTCTAGCTTGTGTGTGAACCCGCAATCATAATCACGTATTCATGGATTGCGTACGCCGTGCCTGCCGTGTCCACTATGATGACATGGCATGGCATTTTATACTGTGCTTACTGCATACGTGGAAACGTCGCATCTCCGATGTGGCGCAGTTTTGTGACCACACAACTTGTATCTCTCTTATAATGGGATTGAAGAATCGGCACGCACACTGGTCGTGCTGGATGTCGACGGGTGAAACGAACGAACAAACACACATTTCACTCTCCCATGTTTGCTATGGAATGTTGGTCCGGGCCGCGCCAACGGTTGTGCAACTCCGTCCCCTTTGACCGTAAGCCGTACACGCATATACCAGAAAATTGTTCTACTATTTCTGCAGCCTTTTGTCTACCAGGTATACTTCAGTAGCAAACAAGTGATCATTCGAGCTATTTTTAGGTACATTTGATGCCAAAAGTAGGTGATACGGAAGTTGAATAGCTGGTAGCAGGTGGACCTTGGCTTTTTGAGCCATTCGTAGGTACGATGGAGCGCGGGCCAAATATCAGGCGGCGCAAGAAGCTATTTCCGGGGTAAAATGCGCAGTGTACCTACTAATGGCACAAAAAGCGTAGGTACACCTATTTTTGACTAATTCCCAACAGTAATCGACTGTAAAATCGTGGTAAAAGAGATCCCCAACAAGTGACCAGAAAGCTGACGGCGCTCTGTTGGCAAATGCAAAACATGTCGGTTGTTGACATAAACGACAGATTGACATCCAGTTTCAACAGCGGGGATACTTACTGTACGAGAGTACGGAAAAATACGACGATAATCGCAAAATGAAGGCGAAGGAAAAAGTAATCGACTGTGGAGTCGTGGTGAAGATATTTGTTTTTTTGGCTCCTCCTGCTCTGTCGCCCTCAAGGAATTGTGAAGTGATGGCCGAGGTAAGCGTAAGGGTAATGTTAAGGGTGAGGGATGCAGGCGTACCTGGCTGCTGGGAATCAGTGCCTCGTCTCTTCTGATTTAGATCTTCTTTGATGGCGAGAGCTGAGTAGGTACTCTGGCAGAGAAGTGAGTGGTAGCGGGGAGGGACTCGACACCCAGATATTATTGCCCGTATCTGGGCTAGTAGTGCTGCCCTGTTCTGTGATTTGTGTCCCTTTTTACCCATCCTCGAACCACACCCCACGTGCAACACTGAACTACTCGGATTTACTGTTGAGCAGGAAGCGACCCTGCCGAAAAACGCCACCGAATATATTGCAAATCCCATCGGGTCGAGACCTTGCTACCAGGAGCGACCTTGCACACCCGTTTGCGAGTGGCAGGCAACGACCTCAGTAACGCCTTTAGCCAACCGCGCTGAGCGCGCCATGCTTCTGTGAGGTGATCCCACTATTGTTACGATCGATGGTCTGTAGCCAATTTGCGAAACATTTCGCTGCTCGTACCCACTCTGGCACAAGCGTTTGCCCACAAGCGATTCTCCCTCCGATGAGGCTGGGTCGCGTAGCTCAAGGCGCAGGGCTCCGTTGCACCCGAACGTTGGCCCAGGCTGCTTCTATGTGTGTCCGCTACCCATTCGCGTGGTACACACGTCAACGTCGAGAACAGTTTGGGGCCAGATCTGATGAGGCTGGAGGTTCCTTGTGACACCTGGGCAGACAGACAGTCAGACAGTCTGACAGTCAGACAGTCAGACAGTCAGACAGACAGACAGACAGACAGACAGACAGACAGACAGACAGACAGACAGACAGACAGACCGACAGACATACATACAGACAGACAGACAGACAGCCAGACAGCCAGACAGACAGACAGACAGACAGACAGACAAACAGACAGACAGACAGACAGCCAGACTGTTGATTGATCTCTAAAGGTATAGACGCAGCTGGCACGGGAACGCGTGGTTGCTCCAGACAATAACACGGAACTCATCTTATATTATACATCCGAGCTGTCGAGCTGACTCGCCTCATATGGAGCTACATCTAACGAGTGGTATTGGTGGGGTACACGTTACCCCGACATCCCAATACCCTACCACCAGAATCCCTGTTCAGCATGGAACTCCTCAATCTACGATGGATCTTACGGATCGTGTTCTTGAGCACAGTCAACATCCCCCCTGCTCACTATACACGACCATACTCCAATATCCCCCCAGGTCGGTAAAACTGTACACGACCCTACCAATGTCCCCCCTGTTCCGGTGCACGACAAGGCACGAAATAGCAGGGTTGATATATCGCAATATCCAATTCACCTCATACCAAACTCAGAAACTCAAAAATCCAATCTGCAACTCAAAAATCAAATCCTCGAATCAACACTCAAATCCTCAAATCATTGTTCAACGATCAAATCCAAAGCCTCTCTGTTCCATTGCAAACATATAAAAATACCGAAATCCAATGCCAGGTAAAACGGCATTCTTCTCGGATTCAGCCAGGTAAAACGGCATTTTCCGCGGAATTGATTCAAATATATCAGTGTCTCTTCAGTCCTACCGACCTCTCTCAATTTCCGAATACTATCCAGACCTTCCCTCGTCGGAAAACATTTTCATGTGGACCGCACACGCCCCCAGGCGCTTCCTAGTCTCACTTCAGCCTTGTCAAAAACCTAAATCACAAGTATCATCAGAAAAATACCACAGGAGTGGTCATGCCAATCAAAATAAAATCAAGTCAAGAAACTTAATGCCAGAGATCGCGAGGAACCCCGTTCCTCCGGACAAGAGTCTCCCCTTATCCCCTACTCCCGCCATAGATACACAGATCGCGACGGTAATGCGAGATAGCACATAGGTTTCCCCACTAGAAATTTATTTGACGTTGTGACCACCCGGAAAACACCAAAAAAAAACTTTTAAAATCCGTTACCAGAAACAAAACGATTTTATAGTTCAAACACATTCTTCACTCGAAATAAGTAAAATAAAACATCTCGGAAACAAGGCGTCAAAGGTTCATCAGAAAATCCCGGTGGTAACGAAAAACCATGTTGTTGAGCGGCTTTGTTAAGAAGTCTGCGCGCTGCTCCTCCGACTCTACATGGGTAATAACAAACTCCCCCTTGGAAATAAGCTCTCGCAAAAAGTGGTGTCGAACATCGATGTGCTTAGAATTCGACGTGCACACTGGGTTTTGTGCCAGGTGCCTTGCCCCCTCGTTATCCTCGAAAACCGTAATGCATCGCTCCCCGAACCCCGGAAAAATGAAACTCCAAACGTAGCGCAAGAACATCGCCTCCTTGATAGTGTCTGCTAGTGCTACATATTCGGCCTCAGTGGTCGAGAGCGTAACGCATTTCTGCGTCCTAGAAAACCAGCACACACACGCCCCAGCACACATGATAGCCCCACCTGAAACTGACCTCCTGTCAGTGGCTTTGTTGGCGTAGTCCGCATCCGCAAACGCTACCAGTTCAAGCCCGCTACCCTTCTGAAACGTAATGCCGAAATCACTCGTAGAAAAAACATACTCTAAAATACCGACCGCTGTCTCCCAGTGTACTTCCCTCGGCCTATTCGTGTACCTCGCTACCGCCCTCACCGCGTTCGCAATATCCGGTCGTGTTTGGTTCGCAAGCCACATCAAGCACCCCACCAACTCGCGGAAAGGCCAATCACCCACGGGTTCATTCTCGTCGAACTCTTCGAGCTTCACACCAGCCGAAAGCGGATTATTCCTCCCGGAACTAACACCAAACCTCGCCGCGGTCCTTTCAGCGAACGCCTGCTGCGAAATCGTCAAGGTACCAGCATCCCAATCCCTCGAAAAACAACAACCAGCATACCACCGCAACTCGCCCAGATTGTTGATCGGAACAAGGCTGTTCAGGTCTTCACAGAACTGATCGCACCTAGCCTTGCGCCCTACAGCAAAAATATCATCCACATGAACCACTGTTACTATGGAGACAGAGCCCGACTCGACCAACCTCATGACACACGCGTCAGCGGGGCTCTGCTCAAAGCCTAGACTCTTCATGTGAGTGAGAAGGTGGTTGTGCCACGACCTCGACGCTTGCTTCAAGCCATAGAGACTGCGATTCAACCTGACTACCTTACCGGACATTTCGCCGCAGCCAGGGGGCAGTCGCATGAAAACATCCTCATCCAAACTCGACTGCACGAACGCTTGCTCAGCATCAAAATGACACAAATCCAGACCCAACTCGCACGCAACGGCACCCAGCAAACGGAAACAAGACGCTGCAGGGGTCGGAGCAAAAGTCTCAAAGAAATCAATACCCTCACGCTGCTTGAAACCTCGTGCCACCAGCCTTGCTTTCGCCCGCACCACATCACCATGCTCGTTGGACTTCCAGGCGAACACCCACTTCGCCGAGATGACGTTGAGCCCCTCTGGTTGCTACATCGCTCCAAACGTCCCCGCGTCCGCCAGTCCATGATATTCCTTGTCCATCGCCTGCCTCCAGATCGTCGAATACTCGTCCACACACGCTTCAGCATACGAGTTCGGCGTCGAAAGCTCGCTTGCCGGGCGCGTGGGAAGGGGAGGATTCTCGCGCGGTGGGGCTTGATGGAAAAGTACATGGCCTATACCTTCCCGTGCTGCCATCAGCGATAGCAGCCCATGCCCCATAGCCTCGCGGTTCCGCGCGGTCTCCCCTCTTGTCTGCCCCCTCAGAACGTCCCCTTCCTCCGGGTGTCGTCCAGCTTCCCCCACTGTCCGACCACCCTGTACACCGCCGCCCCCCTCCTGGTGCCGTGCAGTCTCCCCCCTTGTCCGCCCCCTCAGTACGTCCCCTTCCTCCGGGTGTCGTCCAGCTTCCCCCACTGTCCGACCACCCTGCACACCGCCGCCACCCTCCTGGTGTCGTGCAGTCTCCCCCCTGGTCCGCCCCCTCAGTACGTCGCCATCCTCCGGGTCCGGGATATAAGAACCCAGTTCCCGAGCAGCACGCTGCGAAAGCTGTGGCTGCGATGACTGCTGCGGCGGCGACGGCGATGATCTCGGCGGCGACGGCGACGGCGGCGGCGGCGGCGGTGGCGACGGCGGTGGCGGTGACGGTGGCAGTGGCGGCGGCGGTGACGATGACGGCGGCAGCGACGGCGACGGTGACGGCGGGGGCGGTGGCGACGGCGACGGCGGCGGCGGCGGCGATAGCGGCGGTGATGACGGCGGTAGCGGCGGCAGCAGTGGGGATGGGGACGGTAATTCGGGCCATACGTCAGGGCCTCTCAGAGGCTCCGGCGTACCCGGGGGCGGTGGTGACGGCAACGGCGGCGGCGGGGAGCTCTCCTCCTCCGAAGGCAGTAACCCCACGAACGGCTTCCTCGGGTGCTCCCAAGTGACGTCGCGGGAGAACGACCTCCGGCCAGATGCCAGCAGAATCTTGCTGCAGTCAGCTGCGTGGTGGTTGCCGCCGTTGAGGTAGAAACAAGCCTCCGCCTTCGGCTCGGTCTTCAAGCTCCTCCTGACGTGGTGGAAACCTGGCTTAAAAAATGGGAGCAGCCGCGCAAACGGTGCTCTCCCGTAAAATTTGCGGTACGGCGAGTGCATTTCCGGCTTGTCCCTCACCCGCGCGCGCCAGGTGATCAAGGTGGCATTGGGTGTTTTGCTCTTCCCATGTGTTAACAGCTTTCCAACTCCTCTTTACCACTAAAGTTTCAAATACGACTGTAAATAAACAGATGCTTGTCAACGAGAATATCTGGTCCCACATCAAATCCATGTATTCCTCGACCACTCCATATACCCGGATGTTTCTCTTTCCATTCTACTTCTGCTGCTGTACTCTTATTGAATATTACCCCGTTCGCATACGAGCATCTCGCCTTTTGGTACGTATCAAGGAACATGGGTGGTCCTACACATCAACTCAAAAACTTAAAAACGAGATGTCCTCGTATGAAGATCTAAATATGTGGAATGCCGCAAACTAACGGAGTCTCAACTAACGTGTTGCTGTACGTAGTTGGGCTCAAGGGTTCAACACATACATAGATGCTCAGACAAAACTGCAACCTGCATCTCATGCCCATATTTGCCCAACTAGGTAACAGTGATCTCCGGGGCCCTCCCCTCGGCAATCGCTACTGGTGTCTGGAGGCACACTATCATAATCATTCGTATTGTCTCCAGCGCGCACGCTCGAAAAGCACAAATTACGAAATTCGGCGAGATTCGAACCCCCGACCCACCCTTGGGAATTATACAGCACTACCTGCTAGACCACTCATTCCGCGTAACTTAGAAGGAATGGACCACTGAGCTACTCAGTCACTGCTAGATGGGGGGAAAAAGGGTTGGATAGCGAAGAGCTGAAAGGCATACGTTTTTACGCCATATAAAATGAACGCCATGCATCGGTCGCAGGCATACAGCAGTATGAATATCATAACGAAATTCTTCATTGTTCATTCTTCAATAGTTGCATAAAATACAGACAGATGCTTGTACCAGATACAACTTGACATTGTGGTGCTCCGCAGGCCGAGCAACGCGATGGGCATGATAGTCCTGTGCTGGGCAAACAACTCAATAAAAAAATAAAACATCCAGCATCAGCGCGTATCGGCTTCCATGCCCAGTACATCAATGCAACTTAACTCGGCGCCAACTTTGTGCACTTGTCTTCGATACTTCATTCTCCCCCGAATTCTCAGCCACAACTCGAATTTTACGCTTTCGCATATACTTTACTTTCATCTCGTACAAGTACTCGCACTCGCATCGATGCCCAACCAGAGCCCTCGACCAGTCAACTATAAACAGACAGACGTCATTGTCCTGCAATCGTCTACCTGGTACATAATAACTTCAGTGAAAGCTAAAGCCGGTCGCCCCGGTGGTTCAAGTGGTTAACCTCGAATTCTACTTGTTTGAGTCCTGGGTTCGAGCCCTAGGAGGGTCGGACTTTGACTTTATTTGCAAAATAAGAGGGATTCAATTGTTGAGAGCAACTTGCAGCGTGGGTAGGCACAATTCGATGCGAGTCGACGAGGGAAGAAAAGGCTGAAATCTTCTCGCGATAAAAAAATGAAGGCACGTACCGTAGCGGGAAGGGGGGAGAAGAGCCTGCTATGTGACCCCGGATCTGAGTTACGAGTTGGAAGGAGAGAGAGAAGAAGATGTGCGAAGATAATGAATGGGATGGAAAAAAATAAATAAATAAATATATATATATATATATATACGAACACGTCCGTGCATTTCATTCTAATTCCAACATTCTCAATTCTCAATCGCAATGTTCGGATATTATCTGCCACTCTTAAATCGATATAAAATCAATCTAAAAACGGAAATTACCGACAGCAAACAATCAACAAAGTCAAACGTGCCTGTTGCGGACGTAAGTCCTTGCTGGTGGCGCCTCGGTCTCTTCTCTTTCACCCTCTCTCGCTTGGGGCAGTTCATCCTGTCGCGCCCGTGCGCTGATCCCGAACAGCAGATGCAGATTCCCCCCCCTGCGCCCATCCTCACTCTCCTTCATCTCCTTCCTCGGGGGCAACGTCCCCCCTCCATCAACCACCTGCGGGCGCTGTGTTTCAGCAGTCCAGGAAAACGATTTTGCCCAAAACACTTTCAGCTTCCACCCGCGGTCTCCACCTTCCACCCTGCTCCTCCCGGCGATACACATACTCGTCCTTCACCCTCTCATATATCCTTATTAATTTATACTTCTACTTCGCCAGCGCGAAACGAACCCACATAAAGATTCAGGCAGATACCTGGCTCTCCTGGGGTGTTGCAGCATCGACGGAAACGCGGCGGTCGAGACGACGGCGGCGGCAGCGGCGGTAGCGAAGACGGCGGTTGCGGCGGCGGCGGTGGTGACGGCGGCGGCGATAACGGTGGTTGCTGCGTGCGCTTCATCGTCGCAACAGGCGCAGCAGTCCTCTGACTGCTGCTGTTGCGACGGTGCTACTGGAGGTGCTGTTGCCCCTGCAACTGCTGATCTCCAGAGCCTTCGCCACCAGTGCCAAGCGAATCTACCAGGTCCGGCTCAAACTTGGCCCTGCTGGGATCGCTGCTGCTTCTGGTGCGGCATCTTCTTCTTCTTCCCTTATGTCCTTTCCACCAGGACCTCGATCCTCTCCGGGATCGTCCGCAGCAGCAGCTTCTCTACATGCATATACATGCATATTCTACTAATTTCCCACGTCGGCTTCCAGACTAGACACGCCATCTAAACCAGACATGCCGGAAGGTTCCCACCTCTCTAGGTTGGCCTGGGCCACGCTTGCCAATAGAAGATCACCGGTTCTTCACTAGTGTGTTGATTGATCTCTAAAGGTATAGACGCAGCTGGCACGGGAACGCGTGGTTGCTCCAGACAATAACACGGAACTCATCTTATCTTATACATCCGAGCTGTCGAGCTGACTCGCCTCATATGGAGCTACATCTAACGAGTGGTATTGGTGGGGTACACGTTACCCCGACATCCCAATACCCTACCACCAGAATCCCTGTTCAGCATGGAACTCCTCAATCTACGATGGATCTTACGGATCGTGTTCTTGAGCACAGTCAACAAGACAGACAGATAGACAGACAGACAGACAGACAGACAGACAGACAGACAGACAGACGCACACACAGACAGACATTTTTGCAAATGCCAACACTGAGACTCAGCTCTACTCACTGAGAATACTGAGACGCAGTACCACAAACTGTGGACGACGATACAAGCACCTGCGGGGTATATGTTTCAATAATTCGAGGCGACACGCAATCACAGGAACACAGGCAATCTCGTGCACTACGTACCATGACAGTTAACGCTTTCAATTTTCAACTTGTGCCATTCGTTTGGGTATATTTTCTCACGTTGCCGTACACTTCTGATTTGTTTCTGGCGTTCACAAGCTACTTGAGGCCCCACAACAATCTGGGAGCTAAGATCTTCAGGTTGGTAGTCTGTTCAGGTATTTTTGTTTCCTGTTGGGATCAAGGAACGGGCGAATACCCAACCCGACCCTGACTCTAGCCCTAACCGTTGCGGACGATGATTCTGAAGTGCAGGCCGCGCCAGGCTATTTTCAAGTCAAAAACACCGCTAACGATCCTACCTCCCAGATTGCCTATAACCTACTCAGCTACTTTTGGTGGGATCGCTGCTGCCAGAAGCTCATCTGCATCTATCTGTGGAAATTTCTTTCGCGCTTTCCGCTAAATATAATCAATTTTTAGGTAATGATAAGTCTTTTTTTACGAGTATGCACTCGGCGAGACTTGAACCCACAAAATAGATCTTAGTAAGAGGAGGCACGCGGACCACCTACTAGAACAAAGCGGGGAAATGAACACCATTAATTGCACATACAACGATTCGATACTAACTAGTTGACGAAGGAAGATCGTGTCAGTTGCGAGCCTTGAGTGTCAGTACAGCAGAAGCGGCGCAAAGTAATAATACCATACAGCAGTAAAGGTGGACGGTACCACAAGAAGTACGAACGTACCAACATTGTTCACGACGATACAACCACGTGCAGGGTGCATCTTTCAATAATTGGAGGTGACACGCAATCACAGGAATACAGGCCATCTCCCGCTATCGATTCGCGCGGTATATACGTCAACGTCCGGAGCAGTCTGGGGCCTTGTGACTGCGGACTGACAGTCAGACAGACAGACAGACAGACAGACAGACAGACAGGCAGGCAGACAGACACACAAGTTTGCAATTACCAAAGCTGAGACTCAGTTCTACAAAAATCTCAGTTCTACAAACTGAGAATACGTACATACGATGTTTGTCAATTTTTCGTATTTTTGCAAACTTTTCTCTTCGTACGAGCACTTTTAGGCAAAACAGTAAGTACTCGGACACATGAAGCCCGGCCGGACACATTAGTGGAGGTCTCGGCGGGATCCGTGAAGTTTGGAGCGCGTGGCGGACGCTCAAAGTTTTTTCCCGGCGGGAGTGGATCAGACGATTGCCCTGGTTTCAGTACGAGAGGCCCTACTTTGTACGTACGTACCGGTCTGATAATGTTGGCTCTTTTCCTCTCCTGAGCTGTCAGTACACAACGCTGTAGCAATCAGGACCACACTGGGACATATACCAGGCACACAGACGACAGCATGCATAGATCCCATGGTTGCAATGCTGTCGCCCACACGCCGCAGTATTGCCGTGACTGGTTGTGTTCATCGGAGCCTACCGTCCGTATTCCACAGTCTGCCTTACCACAGGTGCCAGAATATTTTTCATGAACGTACATACCCAGGCTGACGCACGCACCTGTATCATCATCACCTCTCTTCCTGCTGCTTCTTCTACTTTTTGCTGTGTGTGATCAAGCGTTGCCACTGTTCCAACTGTGCTCAGCATAGTGCGCCAACAGCAGCAGCAGGCAGCGTTCTATGCGCATGTGGCACATCCGCAGTACTCAGTACTGTTTGTTGTTGCCATCGTGGCATTGGCCTACCGGTATGCACGTAGCTGCTGCAGTGTGTGAGCGCCGATCATCTCCGCATCGTACGTTCGTTGAGTCATTTTTTGCTCCGCGCCGATCATCCCCGCATCGTACGTTCGTTGAGTCAGTCCACTATAACAAATCGTTCGTGTACAAGCATTGTGTGCCAAATTTACTTGAAAATGCTGTACCAGGTACAGAGTTATTACTGACTGTTTGTTGTTTGTCCTCCACTGCTGACCGATAGACCCTTTAGAGCCAGCTGAAAGGGCAGCAGTGTGATAGAGTACCTTGGCGTATAGTACACCAGGTATTGACCAACCATCAGTAAGTATATAGACCAACCACCGATGGATAAGATAGTTATATTTACAGAATGGACTCGTACGCAGCCTAGTATTCAGGTAGCCGAGGAGATAAGAGATATACGTACTATGTTCATACAGGATTATCGGGGTGTCGCGCTACATAGTATCCATAGTACGCTCATACAGGGCTCTCGGGGTGTTGCGCTACATAGTATCATCATATAGGATACTATGTTCGTACATAATTCACGGGGCGTATTGCTACGTAGTATCTTCATACAGGATACTATGCTCATAGAGACTTCACGGGGTGTTGCGCTACATAGTATCCTCATACAGGATACTATGTTCATAGAGAGAGACTTCACGGGGTGTTGCGCTACATAGTATCTTCATACAGAATCCTATGCTCATAGAGACTTCACGGGGTGTTGCGCTACATAGTATCCTCCTACAGGATTCACGGGGTGCTGCGCTCCATAGTAACTTCATACAGGATACTATGTTCATACAAAGGGTGCTGCGCTACATAGTATCCTCATACAGGACTCACGGGGTGTTGCACTACATAGTATCTTCATACTTGAGGTTTTACGGGATGTCATGCTTGAAGTTGAGGGTGGCGTGTGCCCCCAGTTGAGGGTGACGCGTGCCCCCTTGCCAGTAGATTGTAGCCGGTTGAAGATGGGTCGTATTTCTGTCTTCCAAAAACCAGCTGTTTCCCACCCCCCTCTTAGCTCTCTCGTCTCTTGCCCCCTTCGAGCAAGCCGCACACTCATGACAAAAGAGAACATCTCACGAACTGCGTCGGAGTTTGGCCAAGCACAGACACCTGTGTCTCACTTCTTCTGTGGATCAACATCACTGGTACCCTTGCCTTCTCTCCCACACCACAGCAGCTCACATTCGTTTGGTGCAGAACGCGTATCTTCTGCTGTATAGTTTTTTACAGCAGCAGTACTACTGCTGTACATGAAGTTGTACCTGTACCAGATCCTGTGATGAATGTGTGTCTAACCCTTTTAGTACTGCAGTCCCCTCTTGGGGACAAATCATACAAATTATTACGGTAGTAGTTTGTCCCCAAACCGGGACTGCGGTGCTAAAAGGGCCTAAAAATACAACGCGCTAGTTGGATGAGTACCTGGGACGTCTGTAGCGTAGATGTCAAACTGCGCTTGACAGTGTTTTCGTTGCCGAGGTTCGACTCGCACGATCTCCGCCTTTTTTTTTTTCTTTTCAACGTTTCATAAACTTTGTACCAATAACTCCACCTTACTTTTCTGACCTACTATTTATACCTATGATATATTACAAGTGATTTGGGTTCTTACGGAAGGCCACGGAGTTTGAGCGCGCTTACGTATGGCGTGCCTTCATACCTCAACCTTTCACAGGTGCTCCCAATACTTCGGATTAAAGCAAGGTTTGCTCGAGAAAATACTGCTGTAATAGGTACTTCGTGCTCTCGCAGTATTTCGGGTTTGTTGCCGCAGAATCTGATACTGTTGTGAGTACTCGCAATATTTCGAGGTTCTGTACTACTGCCGATACTACGCTCCAGATACTTCCGGGCTCGCACCAATACGGAATTCGCTAATAATACTGCTGCTTTGGTTACTCCCTGTTGTGCTTCAAGTATCTCGGGGTTTTGTACTGCGGGTATTGCAAGTACTATCAGTATTTACTTCGTCCGTTGGCAGTGTTCGTATATACTGCGAACACTCGCACAGTACCGAAATATTCTTGATATGCCGAGGATACTTGGAGCATGACGTATCCTTCGACCGTCTGTGCACCGTGCGTCGGCAATACTCAGGCCCATTATTCGGCACGAGACAATCACAGATGGTCCCACGAGGTGGAGTTGGAGCAAATTACTTTCGCTGGGGGCAACTCGAGTACTTGGAGCACACTGGCAGTATTTTGAGAATACTTACTGCGAGGAGTATGCACATCGAGTACTCTTAGTATCTCGAGGCTCCGTACTGCGGATAATGCCGGTACTCCAAGTATTTCGTGTTTCGGTACTGCGGGCACATATTTGCCTGTGCTCTCGGAAATCCGTACTGCTCATACTCCCTGTACTCTCAGTAGTTGGACCTTATCAGCACTCGCATTTAGTGGGCCTTATCATCAGTACTCGCAGTATTTTGGCCGCCAGTACTCCAATAAAAATGCTCTCGCAGTACCATGAGCATCCATCTCACGCATATATTGTAACACATATCTGTGAAACCTTTATTCTACTCAGAGCGCCAAGAAACATTTACTTTGCGCGGAAATATATTTCGTATGTGCTGGATTTTACTCAGTCGGTCACAAAGCATCTCGACCTCACACAACTTTTCATACTTACGCTTACGGCGCAAGCATTGAATAGATCGCCGCGAGTCATCCGTTCAGGATCAATATCTAGTTACCGGTATATCCTCTTTTATATTTTCGAAATGATCTCACACTGACTATTGCCATAAACAGCGATATATAGTCTGTCCTAAAAAATGCGTGCATTTTCTTCACATTAATGGTGGGTGGATGCTGTAATCTCTAGTTCTAAACAGGTGTGCAGTATTTCATACGACGAGCATTATTTAGTTTTTGCGCCACTCCCCTAGGCACCTCCCGGAGGGGAACCTTATAAATATACCTAGACGACCTCTATTCCTCTCCCAAACACTGATTTTAAGTGAAAACGTAAAGTGCAACCTGATTGATGAACGATCTCAAAGCCAAGGTATATCTCGGATTAGGCAGTAAAAGACTCGTAGTGGCATCCGGACAATATTGAACCAAGGCGGCCGGTCAGACAGAAATGGTTTGGCCAAAGAAGTGCTACCTCTGCTTCAAGTCGTATCTTCCTGTTGTCGCCCAGCGGTTAGCGATCCGAAGTTTCCCTACGTAGAGGGGTGGAGGATCAGACGTGTCATCGTGTTGCCCGATGTGCGTTGTTACATGTACATCTATGGTTGCGATTTTTTCGTATTTTTCCCCCAGCGTATTTCTTCATACGAGCACTTTTGGGCAAACGCTATGTAGTCGACACAGAAAGCTCGTCCGAACACACTGGTAGAGGTCCGGGCGAGATCCGTGCCCGCTGGATCACGTCGCAAGCCCTCGAAGTCGTTTTTTCGGCGGGAGTAGATGAGGCGACTTTTATTTGTGAAACATACTGTCGTCATTCGAGTCACCGTCCCCGGGTCGATACCACCCGCATATATAACGCGTAAACAACACGTACAATGCGTACCAGGCAACAAGCTACCTTGAATGGAGGGAAAAACTGTACAGATAGACGCATGAGGACTGCAGTCGTACCTGACACCTGCGCAGGCAGCCCGACGAAGCTTCCGTTTCTTCGCTGCTTTGGTCACGTCCGTGGCCATCGCTTTTGTCGGCTGGCATCTCTCTCCGCAAACCTCGCTGCCTCCGCACCTTTCTCTGCCTGAAATGATTGTTTGCTGTGATAATATAATCGCCACAATGAAGGATGACGCACAGGGGGATGCACGTCGAAGCTGGAAGGCCACAGGCCCGTGGTGCGTTTGTATTTCGAAGCAGGGATACAGGGATGCGCTACAGCATAAAATACATTTTTCTCGTACCTCGATAAGCGGAGTAATATCGAGGTACGATAAACTATGTGTTTTGTATGTACGGAAGAAATTGACCAATTATATCAACACGGGTTGCTGTACCCGTATAGTCCAGACGTCATCTGGGGCCAGTTCAGCTGTAGTAGTTGACTCGCGATAGAGAGGACGAAGCGAGGCAGGGTCGTCAAGACAGGTCCAAGGTACGGTAAACATTGATCTAGCTTCTTGCTTTCGAGTATAGCTGTCTACTGGTGAGAGATGCTGGCTTTGTCGCTGATTGACGTCATGCTAGCATGTTCTTTCGGGTTTCATTCGTGCTGCTGTTTGTCGTGATTACTGCGATGAGTGATGCCCCGACACCGGGCGAGGCCACCTAGGCCGCTGCTGAGGCCCCAGCGGCTGTTCCAAGAAGCGTGGCGACTAACTATGAGAGCTCGTCGGCCGAAGCTCGGCCCGCTGGCGCTGGATCGGGATTCGTACGTTCCGTCGACATTGTCCAGTGGCTGGGGCACGTGGAAAGCCAATTTGGGCTTGTCATGACGAGATTCAGGCAGCTTCGGCCAAACCAGACGCTTCCATCGCGGGCAATCAAGACTCGGTGTCGACTGGCGTGGCGCAGTGCGCCCACCTGGACATCGTGCTTCAGCTAATCGTGGCGAACCAGGCCACTCAAGGAGACGCTTCCCGCGACAACCGTAACGCGCGGGAGCGACTGCTCCAGAAGTCGTAGCTCGTCGACGAGGCTGCCTTGTGGAGAAAGTCGGGCCCACAACGGCACTGAACTCTCTGGGGCCGAATCCTCCATATTCTCGGCGATTCTTCCGCCGACATCCAATCCTTCGTGGGGGAGTCGGTCCACGTTACGACACGGGTGGCCGCCCAGCTCCGCTCGGCTGGCGATTTCGATGTGACCCAGTATGGCAAGGGGCCATAAAGCGGTTCGGGACCATCAAGCGGTTCCCAGCGATTACTCAACTGCTTCGTGTGTTGTCTCCTGGCTCGCCGGTATGCGTTGCCCGTCGGGGGGATTTGAATACTGAGTTTGACTACGGCAAAGGGTGTTTTTATCGAGAAGGTTTGTGCGGACGTGGCCTGTGGGCGTGCCCTGGGGTTTGATTTGGGTTCCGCGGTTGAGATCCGTGGGCTACGACTTTCACCCTTGGCTGCCGTTCTGAAACCCAATTTTTGTATCGTTCTTGATCTCACCTTTGCGCGCGCGGGCGGACAGGCCAGCGTGCTTCGCGATGTGCTGATGCGGATTTGATTCTTGAGTCAGGCACACGGTAGGAATGCTCGAATAGTCTTGTGTCGGGTTGACGTCAAATACGCGTTTCGGCAGGTTCCGGTGGACTCTGTCGGGGCGCCCGCCTTTGGGTATGTGGCCGGCGGCCACGTGGTTGTGGGCTTGAGTTTGCAATTCGGGTGGCGTAAAAGCCCCGGGGTTTGGGGTTTGGTTGCGTCGGCGCTCGAATGTTCTCGCACTCGTTCCACGTTTCCGAATGCCGTCGTGTCCCACCAAGTGGATGTAGCCGTCGCGCACGTCGTAGTCGCCCTACAGCGGGGGGCCGGTCGTGCCGCTCCCGGGGGATTGCCAGTCCGTGCCTGTCACGGGGGGTAATACTGGTAGCTGTTGTTTGGCACGGTATTGCGTCGACGGCGGCATCCTCGTTGAGCTGCAATGGTGGCCGGATGGCCTCCGTTGCCAGCGAGCGGTGCAGTCGCTCGCGTCAGACCACTTTCGCCTGCTGGGCGAACGTGCGACATCTGATCCTCCCCTCTTGTCTGCCCGTAAAGCACTAAGTGGGATACTCGATTGGAGGTGTTGGGTTGGATCATTAATACTGAGGCCCTTACGGTGGCGATTCTGCCACATAAGCGAGGCAAGCTGCGTGAAATTCTCGCGGTGTGGCCGGCGTCTCGGGCCTCCGCTTCCGCGAAGCAGGTGTCGGAGCTCGTCGGGTTTCTCATGCTCGTATCGTTCGCCGTTCGTCCGGGGTCGTTCTTCGTGCAGCGCATGTTGGCCTCGGTGGGGATGCCGCGCATCACCGCCGGCGCTGACTTCGCGTGCCGTACCCCCAACCCTGGGCGGCGGGTCGTTCTAAGGGCCGAGTCAACGGGGACCTCGAGGTTTGGCGATGGTTCGTTGCTGATGGCCTCGACGTCCGGGGGGTAGCTTGTCGGCTCGGATGTACCACTTTCTCGAGCGCCCGGCCTAATGTACTCTGTTTTCGGATTCTTTCAAAACGGCTATCGGGGGTTTCTTCCTCGAAACTGAAGTATACTAGCGATATGAGCTCGACCCCGCAGTCTCGTTTCTCCGGCTCGAGTAAGGCGTCGCTGGCGAGAACGATATTTCCATCAACGTCCTTAAACTGTTGGGAATGGTGGCCTCGGCGGGGGTCTTGGTGTCTCCGCGGGCGGAGCGCCCGTCAGCGACGGGTGACTGCGCTATGTTGCGTGGGGACAGTGAAGCCGCCGTGGAGTGGGTGCAGCGGTGTCGTTGGGGTAAGGACCCCCAATCTGGGGCTTTGATACGCCTCGGCGGGGCGTTGGAATTGTCTTCGGATTGGAATTTTGACGCGATACGCGTGCGGGGAGTATGTAACGTCGCTGCTGATGGCATCTCACACTGGAATCGCGACCTTGCTCTCCGTAACCTGCAATCCGTTCGCCCGGATGTTCCGAGGCAGACTCAGGACTTGGGAGAGGCCGGGACGTCTCTCTGTACTTCGTTGTTGGCCTCGAGCTCATACGGAACGCAGTTGCGGTCTCGTCTGAACATACTTATCTGGGGAAGTTTGGCGCCAGGTTAGACTTCCGGGTATGTGGGGGAGTGCCGGGTTTTCTCCAGCACGGTCGGGATGATATGTGCAAAGTGTGGTGCTTGTTTGAGTACATAGCGTACGCGTTGCCACCAAACAATTGCGGTCAGCGACCATCGAGAGTCGTTTGTCGGCGATCAAATACGTTTACCGTATTTCGCACGGTTTCGTGCTCAACGTTACCCACCCCGTTATCGCTAGCGCCTTCAAAGGCGCCGCTCGGTCGTACGCCGACGCGGGAAACCAAGCAACAGTGCGTCGGCCCAGTTCGTGGTTGATATTGCTGGCGGGCGAGCCTCTGATCCCATCGTGGCGTGCTAGGGGACGGGTTATGTGGCTTGCTGTGTGCATCGTTGAGTTTCTTGACCCACACGTCGGAAATGGTTGCGAGAACGAGGTCGCGAATTCACCAGTCGTATTGATCGCGGGGGGTTGACATAGCTTTCTTTCGCGGTGATTCCTGGCGCAAGCACTGTGGTCGACCGCTGACCGTATTGAAGTCCACTTTCGCCGGTCGAAGGAGGATCAGTTGCGAAAGAGTGCTGTTCTGACGCGCGCGCGGAAAGGTCATCCGAGGCCCGCCGACGCCGAAGGGGCGCCGTCGATGGTATGATCGAGTTGATGTCTTGTTACCTGTTCCTTCCCTCGCCGGCCCCTCTGATTGCGTTCGGTATTGGTAACGGCAGATGGGCCATGCGGACCAAGCAGCAGGCGACGGCTGCCCTGCTAGCAGTATTTGCGTTGACGGGCGTTCGGGCGGAGGATTGCACCCTGCATTCCCTGAGGATTGGAGGCGCCACTCACCGGTCGTCCGGGGGGGCTACACCGGAGGTCTTGCAGCGTGAGGGTTGGTGGGCGCCGGACACGTACAAGGCGTACACACGTAGTCATGGGAGGGACGCCAGTTGGGTGGCAAGCGTGATGGCTAAGGAGGGCACGGGTAGCGGAATCCAGCTGGGGCAGGGTACCGAGCGGGGCAAGTGAGTAAACCCCCCGGACTGGGTAACAAATGGGGGGTGCGTAGGTGTGGTTATGCGAGCCAGGTGGCCGAGAAGTTGTTAAGCACCGCAACAAGTGCGCGGGGTGGGGGGAGGGGTAGCGTAGGCATCCGCAACGTGAGTCAACCCCATGTTGGAGGTTGGCGTCGCGCGATCGACTTCGCTAGTTGGGGATGGAGTTTGACTCAGGTTTACGAACGTTAGAAGGGGGTTACTCCTGGAGCAGCCCCGGGGGTCTCTCCCTGTCTTCACCCTCCTCGCTCCGAGCGCGGGGGTGCGAACTAGTACAAGACAACTTCGAAAGAAAAATGTAAGGCGGAGTAGTATCGAAGGTACGAGAAAATACGTGTTCAGTATGTACGGGAGAGTTTGACCGATTATATCACCACGGGTTGTTGTACCCGTATAGTCCAGAAGTGCACCTGTGACCAGTTCTGCTGTAGCACTTGAATCGCAATCGAGAGGGCGAAGAGAAGCAGGATCGTCAAGACGGGTCCAAGGTGCGGTAAAGACTGGCCTATCTTCCCACCCACCCGCCCGTGCTTTTGATGGAGTCAGTGGAGGGGAAGTTACCCATTCGCAACTGCGGTATGACGCATTGGCTGCTGTTCGGTATACATACTTTGTGGACGCTTTGTTCACGTCCGGGTCTTGTAGATTGCGCAGGTTGCGGAGGGGACTAGCCGCTGTAAGGTTTGTGTTCTGTCGCACGATACGCGGTTTGCATGGAGCGTGTGTCGGGTGCACTAGCTGTTGGTATGACGCGGGGGACATTGCTGCTTATTTCGTTTGTGTTTGAGAGGTTGACGCCTTTCCGCGTGCACGACATGGTGTTGCATCATCAGCACGGATTATGCGCGCAATCTGAATAGTAGGAGAGAGGTTTATCCGTACGATGAATGGCATGGGGCGCGGAATACATGACATATTGATTTCGTTTTGTTTTTCTGGTATATGCTGGTGTATACACGTAATATATATTTCCCCTTTATTGTGTGTGCATCGTTGTTGTATACGACGTGTACGTCTGGTGGTGTGTATGACGTGTGCATACGTTGTGTGGATACGTTTTTACTTGGCATTCGCCTCTGTATGTACTGCCATTCAAGTCGCCTGGCGTCGAGAGATCCACGTCGCCAGTGTCGGGATAGAGTTAGACTCGGGTTTACGGATGTTAGCAGGGGGTTTCAGCCCCTGGAGGCTGCCCCTCTCTCCACCCTCCTCGCTCTGAGAGCGGGGATGCGAATTGATATAAGACAACTTCGAAAACATACGCAAATATGCATTTGTTTGGACGGTGTTAAACGGGAGGAGTTTGATGGTGTACAGCAGGGCCAAGGGATCCCCAGCAGTGTACGAGTTAGATGCAGCAGGATGACGACGGCTGTAGAGCAGGACGGGGGCATGAGGGTGGTTTGCATGAGGGTGTAGTCATGTAATCCAGGAAGCACCACCAATAGCATATATAACGCGCGAATAACAGCAAATAGTAGAACAGAGGAACAAACCACCATCACCTGACCACGTACAGACAGTACTGCAACACGACGGCAGCATACCAGGTACCAGACAGCAATGCCGTGTAGAGGACAGGAAATGAGGATGCACGATAGCAGGGTGACGTTGTGAGCAGGAGAAAAGCTGAACAGCAAGCCGACATAGATCGTCGCTGTTGCTGACCTGCTCCAGTCGGGCCGCATCCCTTGCCGCCTTATCGGCGTTATCAGCGCGTTTCGTACGAAACCATATCCGGCATCGACGGCCTGGAGTGCAACACGTTCAGCACACACATATATATTCGGGTGGGCTGGATGCCTCGGCTTGGAGAGCAACATGCAGGAAGGCTATATTCAGAGGTCGGGAAGGGCCGACGCAGACACATGAATGGTACAAGGCCTACCTAGAGGACTGTTCAGAAGAAGGTGAACAATGCGCCACAACCTCGCTGACTCACTCGAAGCCTATTGCTGCAACAACCGTCGTCGTTGTTTTCGCTCGTTTCCGATTTATGCACGAGAAGACCAAGCATTAAAGAACGCTTGGACTGCGTCTTCGCGACCTGAGTTTAGGGAATGCATACATACCCTAGCCACAGCTCAGGTGTATCGTGTTCCGTTACACCTCAGGTACTCTATGCACACCCTACACATACTATATATAGTGCAGGTGCTCTGAGCTGGTGCTCTGGCCGCTCTTGCTGCAATTTGCGTACCATGTAGCCTATACCTGGTCAACCCCGCGATAGAAACAAGCGTCTGTGTTTGAAACTCCCAACTGCATTTCAATTCGGAGCTGTGACTTCGCCCACTGGCACGCAGAGCCTGTGAGAGTTTCCCCAGAGTCACTCATTCTGCGGACTATAGTATAGTAGCAGCTGGGCCAGGGCTGCTAGGGCTCGTACTACAGGAGGCCGTGCGAAAGGCATTCGGTGAACAATGGAACCGATGCCAGCACAGGCGAGCGCGATACCCTAGACACGCTGGTGCGGTAAACGACTTTTACACATACATTCCCACAATCCCGCCGTCCCGCACTACCCTGTAAAGGCTCGTGGTCCTGCGAGAGCTTGGTGACCACAGCAGGATATCCCACAGAATACAGACAAATCGGAAAAATGTGAACGAAGCGTAAAATGAGAACCAAGCCGTATCTCCAGAACCGTGTGGTGTATCAGATAACCAAAATGATCCTGCGAAACCCCTTGGCCAGCCCTGTGAGAGGAGCTCGTCAGAACGGCCATGCTCCATCTCGTGCCTTCGGGTGGGCGCAAAAAGCGATATACGCTGGCTCTATTGTGATTTCTCTAGATGCTGGCTACCGCGGCGATGCCGAGGACTTCCAGCCTGAGCGACAGCTCATTCGAAGGCTGCTGTACAGCCCCACAGGACTGTCAACTTTTTTTCTTGGAGTTGTACACAATTGGTTTGCTTTCTAAAAAAATACATCCGTTCTCATTTTTTGTTTCGTTCCCATTTTTCCGATTTGTCTGTTCCCAGATGGCGGAAACATTCCGTTTGCAATTTCACGGATCACAGCCTGAGCATTCATTGTGCTGTCGAAGGCCCATATACTTTCAGAGATGCCCAGATACCGGAGAGGCGTACATAGAAGCTGATAACAACTTGAATTTAGACCAGATGCCATCGAAGGTAATTTTAGTATACGGCAATGGGTATCACAAAAATGAGAACACGCCAATGAGTACACGCTTGGCTGGAAATTAGGCTGCATGTATAATAAGGTACATCTTGTGCATGTCTATGGGGGGCAACAATGCTTGTGGCTCCAGTCTTGAGCCTGGAGAGTTCTCGATTGTCAGCATGGAGACGAAACAAATAGGTATGCAACTTGAACCACAGCTCCTAACGGCTTGAACCCATGTCCTCGGGACGAAACGGGAGTTGCTAAGGTCGTCATTGCACGAAGTAGGCTTGAGACGTGTACCTATTGGCAAGTGAAGCCCGTACGCGACCTGACGTTGCTTCAGGTTTTCTCTGCATACCTCAATTCGGGTTGAACTTGAAACAAATAGATTATATTGCCCAGAAACAAATGTCGGCCACGATCACACGCGGCACGTACGTGTCTCCTTGGCCTTAATGTAGGACATACATATACCGGGGATACGCACACACGCCGTTGATACCTAGAGGCACCAAGGTTCTGCCTCAAGACCCCCTTTGCGCAGACGCCCACGCAACACGCCGCGCTCGCCCCCCTCCAACCAATACCAAAGTTATGCAACATATATTTCTAGTCAGCGGAACCCGTGCGTGCGTGCATTTACTGTTTCCGGCACAGCCAAAAAGGGCGGGTGCGACCCCTCAATAAGGGGTACCAAAGACAACAACCGTCACAGGCGCAGAGCGACATATTGCCTTCCCGCAGCCCATGAAGCCTTCTGCCATACGTATGCTCTTCCAAAGACAGTCCATATTTCATAGGGGAAAAAAACATTTACCTGACGCAGCAAAATAGAAGTAGGTGGCGCTGAACTAAACTGTGCTCGCAACAAAAAACAAAATACGGGCAGCGGGATTCGTGCTTACGGCAACATATCTGTCTTCCGAACTCAATCGCATACCTGGTAGGGTATACTGTTCATATGCTTAAAGGGCCTACCTGCAGATTGAATTCAGCCGTCTACGTACACGGGCAAATATATAATATCAACTACGCGGTTCGGTATCCGGCTTGATCACGCGTCGACGACACTCAGGACAGCTGGGTGGGATAGTCCGGGCAAGGCCAAGTGTCCGACAGGCGCACTGCGTTACCCTTTGCTTGTGAATGCAATTATCAACCGAAAACCCTCCATAGGTCTCGCCCCCGCACCTAATACAAATCCACGGAAACCACGACTGAAACATGCCACTGTAAAACGGCCACGTTTTGACCTCTGGCTGTTGTCTCCCTCGCTGTCCTCACTCCTGGAGAGTATAAATTCCGAAAAAATGCAAATCCAACATGTGTAAGTTAAACTCTACACCCGTACGTTTTACATGCTTAAACCTCGGTAGAACTGGTCATCGGGATGCGCGTGCTGCATCCGAACACGCCGGAGCAGGCCTAGGAATAGAACTCCGCGTGCTATGGACCTCACAAACAACTCTGTTCATTCAATACAAATGGAATACGTATGTTAGAAGGTTCGTGGATATAACGACCAGCAATGAATCCAATGCGCTCGTCATCGCCGAGAGAAAGCGTTTGTGACACAATGACGACGCCACAATCGGTCGGAATGACAAAACCCGTCCCGACACGTCTTCGGAAACGTTGTATCGTAACGGCCTGCTCACGCCGCACGTCCTCCGTGCCTCCTTCAATCCACGAACCCCGTCACAGCAAGAGTACACAAGTCGGACGGAGATATCGTACGCAATGCCTCAACCATAAACAAGGGTTGACGCCAGCTGAAACATATCGGATATGTTTCTTCAGCCCTGAACAAATTGAAGGACGCACGGCGCATTACGGTAGTCGCGGCATGCACATCTGCAGAACCAATACATCGACTTAAAATGTGTGAAAACGGTAAGCGCAGGCACGGGCAGGAGGGGAGGCAAACGTCTCATTGACTGAAAGGCGTACGACGATTCCGAGAGACGCAACAGTGTCTACAAAGTTGAACACCCACGCCCCCCTCCAAACACTGTTTCCCCTCGTGTCGTGGTTCTCGCCCTTCCTCCCTCTACCCAGCTGCCTCTCAACCTCCCCCCCCTCCCTCCTTTCGTTCCTTCCTCCTTTTTTCCCTCCTTCTTTTCCTTCCCTTGCTCTCTCCCTCCCTCCCTCCTTCCCTCCCCCCCCCTCTCCTTTCTATTCTCCTTTCTTTTCTCCCTCTTTCATTCCTTCTTCCCTCCTTTCCTTTTTCCCTCTTTTCTATTCTCCCTTCTTTCCTTCCTCCCTCCTTCCCTCCCCTTCCCCCTGCCCCGCCCCCCCCCCTCCGCTTCTCCTCCTCTGTTCCGCTGCCTTCCACCCTCCCCCCACTCGCTCCTCTCCCCCCTCCCCCCCCCTGATTCCGTTCGGTTATAGAAAAACACGCTCATAAGCGGAACACAAGCAACGCCGCAGATAAAGGAGCGGTACGGGCGCTCCCCTTAACCAGCGAGGTATCGAAGGCGCCACGCCTACTCGTGGAACTCCTCGTTGTGAAGAAGGGCGAAGTCGGTGCCCAGAGGTCCGGCCACACGATAGTCCTCTACAGTTCCGCGGAATGCGTCATACCCTTCCATTACCTCGTGGCCGGCCTCGTCTAGCACTGGGCGGGCTGTTTCTCCAAGAATCCCGGAAAGAGACTCGCTTTCGAGGGACAACCGGTGCAACCCCACGTCCATCTGCCAGAACTCCAGGTCGGGTAGGACGCGCCCGTCCCAGTCCAACTCGCCGTTGCCCTGGTAGTTGACACCGGCGTTAAGGCGCACGGTCACTGCAGGAGTGACAATCTTAAATATCGCATGGATGGAATGCACCTCGACGAGGTCGTTCTGTGCGATGTACTGCGCACACCAGGCCGGCGCGGCCATGTGGTCGAACCGCAGTATCCAGCTTTCGAAGCTTTCCTCGGCGGCCAGCTTGCGTTTGCCCTGCAGCATTTCGTCGTACATGCGGGCCCATATCTTGTCTCCACCAAACTGCCGGCACTCGACAGGAAGGTTGGATGCTGATACATAAATGCCATCCGCGACCCGCTCGTCCCTGCTGGACGTGAAGATGCTATCATCCTGCTCCTCGTCAACGATAATTCGCACACCGCCCTTAGCAAGGCAAGGCGAGACGCCATCAGGGCATCCGTCAGTGGTTGTGTCGTACGGGTTCTTCACCTCGATGATGACAGAGTGCTCCCCGAACAAAATGCTCAGACCCGTAATCAGCTGGCGGTCGGGGAATTCCTCTGGCAACGGAGCCGTAAGCCGGACGTTAACCTGGAGCTCGACGCCGTCGTCCTTGACTAGTGAGTACCAGCCACCGTTGACCCCAGACCAATCAATTTTCTGACCTCGGAGGCCCTGCATGTGCGGGTCGTCACAAATATCGTCTCCAGGCGGACACACTGCGGGTTTTTGTCATGCGCGTCGGGAAATACGCGGGTAGGTTGTTAAAACCAAAACAAGATCGATGTTTCGAGGTGACAGGGTCACCCGGCTGCAGAAGGTGTTGCTAATGCTGCCGTTCAAGCGTTTAGCAGTATCTACAATGTTTTTCGAGGGTCGTGTTTCATGCCGCAATGAGCACGCCTTAATGACGATCAAGCGAGGATATCGCTGAAATACGGAGCTTGTGTCGCTGAACAAAGTACTCTCGGCCGATGAGTTGAATGCTATTATGCTGCTCACAGGCCAGCTGATTTAGTTGGCTACGTAACGGATTTCTGCCCTCAGTTCACGAACAGCACAGGTGCTCCATACCTCGAACAAACAGCGATATTAGCGGATGGGTCTTATATCGCAAACATCGTGTCCAACGTCTCAACACCACTAGGGCCTACCGTACGCCGCGCTGTATCGTTCGATTTGGTTTATGTTCGTTATTTATGCACTAACATAATAGGCATTCATTGTAGCGGAAACGTCTTACCTGGACGCAGGTGTAGGTTGTGGCATTGCAGTTGGTTTTCCCCATGCAAGGGTGGGAGAAAAAAGCTCTTGATGCTAGGCCATGGCGGGGATACATCAGCAATACACGTTCCGTTTGACTGTACTGTTTTCGATGTGTTCATTCGAGTCTTTTGTTTATTCAGTTGTATGCCTGTCTACCTCTGTGTTCAGCTTGGTACGTCGGCACTAGCACAGGTGATCATGGCAGGCAGAACATATTTGCTGGAGAAGAAAACGTAACTGGTGGCGTTTCTGTCGGTTGGGTGGACACATCGCGTCGGGCAAGGGGAAAGTGAAAGTTCCTACAGAATGGTTGACCATGACGCGGGTAGAATACAATGTACGTCATATTTATGCCCAAGTAGTTTTTGTCTGTCTACTTGCCTGTCTGTGTACTGTCTTTCGCCGGTCTGCACTGTTGATTGCGCGCGCTGTAATTGACCGATTTCCACGATTCTTTTGACTTTCATTGACTTTTTTTTTGCCTGTCTATCTGTCTGTTCTGCTCGTCACATTCGCACTACCATCGGCATTCAAAGCGGTCGGAATGTCTTACCTGAAGGAGCAGGTGTTGTCGGAGGTGGCGTGCCTGTCGGTTCGGGTAAACACATCGCGTTGTGCAACGGGTAAAACAATAGATCCTTACGTTAGATAAATGGCGGCAATATAAAATGAGTACGCGTTACATTTGACTGAATTGTTTTCGGCGCATTTATTCGAGTCAGAACATATTTATTTGAATTCATCTCTTCCTGTGTATATATTCTGCTCGTTTCATTTGCACTCTAGCATAGGGGTTCATAGCATGCAGAACGTTTTCCCTGAAGGAGAAGATGAAAGTTGTGGCGTTTCTGTCGGTTGAGTGAACACATCGCGTCTACCGCTGGTCCCCGGGTTCCCGGTCACTCTTTTTTCTAGATGTTTTATAGGAACAAAAAAACATCTCTATCTTAACGCACTGCGTCAAGAACTTCGGCTGGTTCGTGCTACCAGAAAGCGACGGCGACTTGTTAGAGACTCATCACAGCCGCTTGTGTTTCCCTCGAGATTGGTCCCCCGTAGGCTTTCTACAGAAGCCCACACCCCAAATAGATGTTTATAGGAACAGAAAAAACATCTCCGTCTAAACACGCTGCGTTTGGAACTTCGGCTGGTTCGCGCTCACCGGAGAGCGACGGGGATTTGTCGGCTACGAGGTGCTCCAGTGGTCGACATTGGTCAAACATTGGGGTGCACCAACTGAACGCTTGCACTTTACTCGCGGACAACTCTTTACAGGAAACTACAGCCCGCGAAGCTGAGGAATGCTCATGATGCGATCTGTGAGGTCGTCGCGTGCGCCAAACGGCAGTCGTAGGCAGCGTAAAACGCCTCACTAGGAATTCTCGTGTGTTCGAAGTTGCGAGCGAGTAGCACAAAAATCTCGCGTAACGTTCAAATGTTTCATTTCACGCAAGAAGGGGCACAGCATGACTGCATCACCGAGGAAGAAATGATCTTCACTAGACGATTGCGATTCTCCAGGCGGATGATACATATTTTTGACCGTCGTCGTCGAAAACGCTGCTGGGCGAAAAGCTACGTTAGCATGACGGGTAGTAAGGTATTGCGCCCAAAAAGTGCAAAAGTGGGCAAAAAAGCTCAGGGTTCTTATACATTCGACTCAACCACTCCACAATCACGAACTTTGGATCTTGGTTGCAAATCCCCTACTCCAATTCCAAGCCGTATGTATATGTTGCCTTAACGCCTGCGCGCGGGTACTTGACGACGTCTTCCTGGGCGTGCCAGCGTCTCCTGAAGGCTTAAATTGAACCAGAAGGGTACTAATTCGTATTTCTATAAAACAAAGTTATTCCTTGAGTCGTACAGTACCAGGGAGTTAAACGTATAACTTTGGTCTTCAAATTAAACACAACGCAATAATAGGTCAACGAACGCCCGTTCATATTCATACAAAAAACGATGGACAGCACGCGCCCTCTTCAGAGCTCCCCAGCTGACGGAAAGTTCGCGGTGTTTCTTCTTACATCTCCGCTTAGGTACTTTTTATCGCTTAACATACAGTTCACAAGTGAGCACGCGAACAACATTCTTCTGCTTGCCTAACAGACGAGTCGGCGTTGCGCGTCCCGCATAAATAAATGTCCTCACTTCAAGAACAACACACTACACGTGCTCCCCACCGAAATTATTCGGCGAAAATACGGGATCGATACCGCAAGCATAATGTCTATCGTCTCAAACAAAATGGCATTGCATTGTTCGATCTGCAAAATTGCTCGTTGCATCGGCGCTAGCATAGATATTCATAGTAGTCGGAACGCCTTACCTGAAGGAGAAGGTGACGGTGGCTCCATTTCTGTGAGTTTTGGTAAACACGTTGCGTGGTGGAAAAGCGAACGAAAGGTTTCTACTGTTAGGTCATGGCGGGAATAAAGAAGCGAATGCACGTCGCATTTGACTGCTCTGTTTCTAATGTATGTACTTCGACTACTCTATCGTCTGTTCGCCTGAATGCCTGTCTGTTCTGGTCGTGACATATGCACTATTCCGACGGACGTGGGATCTATACAAGCGGGTATATATGGGTTATGTGTGGGTATGTTTTTGTCCTCAATTTTGTCTGGAGGGGATTCCGCCCGCCGGGCTGTTGAGGTTTCCGTAATGTGATTTGACCGTGGCGGGGTTTCGGTTGTTGTTTCCGTCGAACGCACACGGCCTACTGCATACCAACTGCCGCCTCGCGTCAATTCCACCGCCACTAGTAGGCTACCAACCCGTTTTTACCCTCTAAGGCAGTTTCCGCCGTTACGGTACTTTTTCTCTTCCTTACCACCGTGAGAAGTTCAAGCGTGTTTATTTTTTCTTCTTCTTTTGAATCGATGCACAACTCCAACGAAAGGGTTCGATAGTTGAACTCAACAAACTACGCGCCGGGTTGCGCCAATTGATTTCATTTTGGCCGCATTCGCAAGCCTGCATCTTTCGGTCTCCTTTCCAGTTATGGCTTCTCTTGCCATCCGACAATGTGCAGAATAATCTTCAACATTGATCACTCATAACTTTCCCGAAAGAAGAAAACCTCAGAAACAAATCGATTCCGCTTGGCCGGTTCGGGGCGGTGCCCCCATTCCGGCGTTTGATCAGAACAGAAAACGCAGTGGAAAATCCGTTGGAATACTTAATAAAACTTGAAACTCCGGAAGGAAAGGCCGTTGTTGTGTGGCTTTATCTCGACTGCGGTAAGCGACGAACTTGTGATCCCCACACCAAACGTACCTATCCCTAAAAGCGTTGGCGCTCAACGGAATTCGCGGGGTGTATGATGGGGGGAGACGGGGTGTTTCTGACATTCGTAGACCGAATTTACTCCGGCACGTTGATATACTGCAAAATCTGCAAACGGATCCGTCATCCCGACCCCTATGGTACCCTAGCCTGGAAACCTGAGCTCGATCAGAGCCTTTTTAAACTCGGGGAGGTTCCCCTACCATCCCCGCATTGGACCCGTACGAATATTGGAATCCAGATGTCAGTCATCGTGTTTATTCGTCTTCTTTCATTTATTTGTATGACTAACAAATACACGAAGACACGTCAACATATGTGCGGTTCTTATATCAGGGGATGCCCACCAATAAAAACACACGAAAATATCGGAACCCTAGGCGGAGAGAACATGAAAGCACTCGTAATACGTACGTATAATATGTTCGAGACAAACACGCCGAGATATCTCTGGCCTAGAACAGGTGTCGACATATACACATGTTACGCCACTCTCTACTCGTACTCGAGTGATACGCAACAGGCGTCAGGTACGATTGACCACCATCAATACTACCTCTCACTGGGAATGAGAGGGCTACCTGTTGTTGCACGACGGCATCCATGGCCAAGCAAAGCAGTTTGGTGCTATGACGCAGATAATGCCTAGAGACACCAAAGGATTTGGTGGCTGTGTGGAACTTGGTAGCCACTGCGGATTGTCCGCAATCGGGTCGACACGAACGGGGGAAAAAAGAAGTCGCAGATGACCGAACGGTATTGCATTTCCTGACGAACTATGGTTCGTTCGGCACTATGGTTAAATCGCACTGTGTTTACGACTAAGTTGTTTCCGAAGGGTTAGCTGGGTCTGAGCGGGTTGGGATGGAGTGGTCTTGAATCATAGAGTCGAACAGTTTGTAAACTCTCCCTTTCTGAACACCGGCATTTATTTGCTGTGGTAGGTGTAAGCTATTGATTAGTGAAACGTGTGTTGCGCAGTTTAGTTGTTGTGAAGTTGACAGGGTTGACCTTGATGGGCTTGTGAGTCGGTAGTCTGCACGTACGTCATAAGATGGTATACTTCGCCCCATATACCGTATCATTAAGCATCGTTTGAGGCGTCTCCATGATAACCTGAAGCAATTTCGCTTCAACCATGTGAACATCCTCGACACCGCCCTTTTAGCAGGCAAGTAAACCAAGCTTCTGACCGTCGCCATGTGGGCCCGCAAGTGTCTCGGAGTTCAGGGAACCTCCGAGATATCATAAATATTTTTCTCAGAAGGGGGTAGCAAAAAACGTCACTGACCCCCACGATGCTATCAAAAACAAGGCGTGAAACCTGGCAGCTTGTCCTGGTGGGTTGGCATGTATCTGCAAACGAGCACCACGGACCAAACCAGAGTCTAGTAATACAAAACAGTGTATGCCGTGTGCTGCAATGTGCAGGGACGAACACGTGTGAATCCAAGTTACATTCTTTTTGTATTGAGCAGTACCACATAACAAGACTAACAGGAAGAAGAGACGCCGTATGATGTGTATCATGCCTTGTATAGTTTTGTGGTGGTATCACGTACCAGTAGACATAAGGCGGTGTAATACGTGCCAGTACGAGAGCACATGACGTGTTACTAACGGAAACGTCTAAGATTGTATCAGTATGAGGAGACAGGCAGTTACGTACTACGAGTATGAGGGCACGTGACGTGCTAGTGATGGAAACGTCTAGTTGACTGTACATGTATGAAGAGACATGGTACAGGGGACAGTCTGGCACTCGACTCTTCCGCTCTTTGTCGCCCTCTGCTCCTGTACCCTAATTGAGCCCTCCAGGACATAAGCAACAATAATAACTTTACCAAGAAGAAAAGTGCCCTGGCTAGCGTGGACATCCCTGTGTCCTCCCTCTACGAGGCACCATGGCAGTCTTGGTCAGGCGCCTCATAGCGGGGAGACGCCATATATATGGACGACCCAGACATGACATTGATTTCAAGTCTGAGGTGATTTAAAGAGAAAGTACTTCTTGTAGTTGAGACTCGATACAACGGTGCACCCTGGCGTGGCCATCTGCGGGTGAAGGGACCATTGGACCAATCAATGGACGCAGTAGTTCCAAGGAGAGTTTGGTGACGGATCTCCTTTGATGCCCGATAATGACGTACACATACCCCGATATCCCGTTTCGTGGCTACCGTTGTCCGAACAAAGCAAAGTCGTGAGACGTGTGCTGAAAAGTGTTCAAGTTCTAGATTTCGAGTTTCTTATCCATCTGAGGCGTTGTTGGACTCGACTTAGCGTGTTTCACGAAACGGACGCAGGCTACATATTATAATAAGTTTGTTCCGAGCTGTCGACCGTCTGCGAGGCAAAATGCATCGATACCGAACCCCTGGGCTATCGGAGATGCCTCAGCGTGGGCGCTTGTACCGAGTCCACGGCCCGCGGCGGCTGTATGGAAGTCAAGGACCTCGAAACCCAGTTCCCATCTTCATTTCCCTCTGAACATCACGAGTAGCAACCAGGTGCCGACTTCCGTGATTCCTTCACTGGCTGTATCGTCGTTAATGCTACCCTGTGTGTAGGTTAGGGGCTGGGCTGCGTCAGCCATCTAACATATATATCCCTGCAACGATAGCCACCTAACCTGTGCCGGCGACACAAGTCTGCGTAAAGCCGCAGAGCTGCAGGCAGTTCGCATGCCGTCACTCGCCTCGTTGGTCGTTAACAGGATAATGCTGCCTTCTTTCAAGTTTCAACTTTTGGATTACACTACGCGGCATTTCTCGCTTGGATCTAACGTCGGACGATATTTCCCCGTGTCCATTGCTCAGACAATCTCCCTCGTGGCAGTGTTAGAAAGCACTGGAAATGGGCAACATGTTTGAGTCGGGCACCGGATCGACCCGGCCTATCGTTCCTCACGAAAAATGCCTCGTACTACTGAAGAATGACTCCGCATGCCTCTGCTACGAACTCAAAAACTATTTTTTTGAATGTAGGTTTCCCAGGCTGCTCATACTTTGTTTACCTTAGATTGCCGACCACAACGCCGAGCGCGAGTAGGTGAACCTACCTGAGCGTCTGATTCGATTCTGCGTCGCCAAATGAATATACCAAACAGGACCCCTGCAATACTTGAAATTTTTGCAGATAGCAAATTTGTTTCGGGTTGCAAGCAACGAAATTCATGTCTTCCTTCGCTGTTCCACGACCCCGAGCACTTCATAGAGACAAACGCGAACAAGCTTTACGTTGGTCGGGAGATGGTCTGATCATCAGAACTAGAGACATGCCCTAGTCGGCAAGGAGTCATGACGCGGCGGTATGTACCAGGAATAGTATTGCCGCTTTTAAAAAAGACGAATAACGTTTTTTTCAAATGCATCAAGTACTTGTTTTTGTGTTGGCCGAAAGGGTCAAACGTTTGTTTTGATATCTGAGTCACGGGTGTCCAAGCCAAGACCCGTTGGTTGAATTGTGACCTACTTCCCACTCCTCACGGAGATAGCCGAGGACAGAAGGGAGGTGGCTGGGCACACTCACCAGATACCACAGGCGCCAGGTATGGCCACCATGTGACGTATGCGTTGAATCTGCCCGGGGTGATCTGTAGGAGCTGCAGGGCTCTCAAACCGGCGTCTCGCTCGTAGATGACGGTTTTGCGATCAAGGGATATAGGTACGATATTGTTGGCCCTCTACTCTCAGCGCTCCTCAGCGTCCCTTAGACGTATTTGTTTGCGTTGTTCGTGCTAGCGCGAGATGAAGTTCACCTGACGGGACGACCCCGCCTCATCGTGATCCCCAACCCCGACTGTGTCGCGGGCGGCCTCGAAGGTGCTTATGCCGTGCTCTGGCTGCTTCCTGGTCGGGTGCGAGTACGTCAGCTGAGAGTAGGACCAGTAGAACGGTCGATATGCGATTTTTCACAGACTCGTGGTCAAAGATTTTGGTTCATGACCTATCTATACCACGTCAGGCCTACCTTTGGCCCGTCCGGACTTCTTCTGAAATATGATATTTTTGGGCACTGGGGTGTCGTTGACGGCTGGCCGCCAAGGGGCAGATGCGCCGTCAGTCGACATCTATCCTCGCCCGTGACGGTGTAAGTATTATGTTCTAGATGCCAGCATCCAAACTGTATATCTTCTCCTTGGTCGAAGCGGGAAAGGCCACACCCCCCGCGGCTTTCGACGGCTCATGGCGGCAAGAGTGTGGGGGATATGGGCTGGGGTGGCCGGTCTTATGCTCCGCCGTTGCTTGTGCGTTGAGGGTTGGTCGTTCCAGAAATATGTGTCGAATTTCCGATTCGGGCTATTTTATGTGTGAAAACACGAGTTTTGCCCCAAAACGTTGAGATTCGTAGGCGATAGCATATGGTCGTGAAATGAGCGTCGCGAGCCTCTTCGGCTGCTGTGCACGCCAGGCGACCAGATTGTGGTGTGAAGGCGTTTCGTATTATTGTGGAACTGCCAAGAAAGAAAGAAGAAGAACTTATGAACGAGTACATGTATAACATATGCCTGTAGGTGCGCGTTACGCTTACCCTGCAAAAGGTTTTGTTGCTGACCCCCGAGGGTATGATTACGCCTTTCGTCGTGTCTATACTGCTGTAGAGACGGCCTCTGTCATGCTCGCGCAGTGCCCAGACGGGGCGCGAGAAACATTTCAAACACGTCAGCTGTGAGTTGTACCAAATGAGTGGTCAATACTGAGTTTCGTGGACCAGTCAAGTGGTCGATACTGAATTCGACAAATAGAGTGATCGATAACCAATTTTGCAAGCTACGTCCCACTGCGTGATTTACCACGGTCTCGTGGCCAAGTATTTCGTATGTCGGCCTACCTTTGCCTCGTCAGGCTAACCTTTCACCTGTCAAACAGTCTTTGAAAATACTCTAAGTTAAAATTGGGATGCCCATGTATCCTTCAGGCTGATGCCTGATGTTTGCAGTCAATTTCGGGCTTGCGAGATAATTTACCCTCCCTGAAAATAAAATTTAATATTTTTGTTGAATTCAATCTTCTCCACACAAGAGATTATATTATTCATTATCGTTTATTTGTGGCCGGTTTGGAATTCCTGAGTGCTACTCGTACACCAAATTACTATGTATCCACGACTTTCCGGAACGACCAACGCCCTTATAATAAATTACTATCACGACTTCCCGAAACGGCCAACGCACTTAACATCTGCTCTCCACGACTTTCCGGAACGGCCAACGCACTTCATCGTTTCTTGATTTCGATATCCTCCCCAAACAAGGTCAAAATTACAGTTTTCGGCGGGTTAGGAATCTCTGAATGATACATCAAACAACTATCACCCACGACGTTCCGGTATGACGAATGCACTTCATCGTATCCTCCAGAGATTCCTAACCCGCCGCATACGATATTATAACCTTTTGGGGGAGGAGATCGAAACAAACATACCGCTGTGAGCTTGCTGCACCAACTTAGTCGCCGGCGCTTCGTACTGTCGATTAAAATCGATCGACTGCTGCCCAACAAGTAATAAAGGTTCTGTATTTATCTGCCTATGGAATATACAGTACGGACGCCGAGCGTCTCGTACGTACAAGCTCGGCCAGCCGAAAAATGGATAAACCATCCGACCGTCGTATCTCGCGAACCACTGCGAATAAGGACTTGAATTTGCAGGGCTTTCCTGGGGATGTTCCCCGTTGTAATCATACCGCGGAATTCCGCGGGCTGCATGATGATCCCGTGATTCCGTGGAATTTTGAAAAGACCGCTCCCTCCCAAACTGATCCCGGGGAGATGTTTGCGATCACGATACCATCCCGAGTTTGTTCAAGTCCCGCACTCGTGCAAATTAGTTCCGTGAAGAAGGGCGAAACAAGTGAAATCCGTGCGCCGTCCCGTGCAAACCCTTTAGAATGCTTTTCGAGTCACCCCACGGTAGGGGTTCTACTTTTTGGGCCAAAGGTTTCTGACCGATTGAGTTCCCCAAGTGAGGAACCTGTAGTGAGGATGAAGATTTTACTCGCGTATTCGCTTTAGGACCGACGCAATAAAGTGGTGGTCGGGTGGTGCAAAATAAAATCTTCCTATTATGGTATCGGGTGAGATATTGAGCTCCTAATGTGAGGGGCTCAGGAACTTCTGGTGCACCCCTACCGTGGGATGACTCTTTCGCGCCCCGCCTGGGCACTGTGCCAGCGTGTACACGAAAACAAAGAATAAAGTCCGGCGGCAATAGTAGCAGCAGCAGCAGCAGCAGCCCTCGGGCGCGCGTGGTCTGTCGATGCTGCTACGTGCAGTTGCTGTATTGTTCTGCTGTTGCTGCTCACTCGGTCCCCTTCGCGGAGTAGCTCGCCCTAAAACATGTATCAGAAGAGAGCGTGAAGGGCCAAAAGGGAACCCTCACGAGGCAAAGGTAGGCCGTCAAACAAACTCTTTGGCCTCGAGACTGTGAGGAACCAATTATCGACCACTCAACTGGTCTTACGCACAGCTGACGTATTGAATTGTTTTCGTAGAGACCAAGCAACAGCACACTCGGTCAGTCGGCAGCCATGGCACGCCACGCTCTCGGGCTTGCCGCTTGTCGAGGTTTAACGCAAGAAACGATACTACGAGCACGAGCACGCACTCGGTGAGACTCGGTTCCTCAACTCGACTTTAGTGGGGACAAGATTCACCAACTACAAAGCAAGCCCATCGGGAACACCACTTTCCTCCTCGTGCCCCACCGTGCTACCCTGCCTTGACTGCTGTGCCGCGGGCCGCCTCGCGCGTGCGTGATGTGCTACTGCTGCTGCTACTACCGCTGCGCTGCTGCTGCTGCTGTGCTGCTGCTGCTGGGGGCAGCTGATGTTGCAGTTGCTTCTGCTCATGCAGCACCCCTCGCGGAGTACGTCGGCCTGATATGTTATTCTGCTTTTTCTCCTTATGCGAACCGGGTTCCCCTGCTCCGACTGTTGTGCCAGGGGAAGCCTCGGGTGTGAAGGTTGTGCTACTGCTGCTGCTGCCGTTGTGCATCCGCTTCCCTGGTACTACTGCTATGTTTGTCCTGCTGCTGTTCCGTTCTGTTGCTAGTGATGCTACTTTGTCTGTCACTATGTTTTTGTTGTTGACCCCCGTGTGAAGCATGGTTGTTGTGCATGTCAACTCCTCTCGGTGTTGTATCTCCGCATCTCAAAGCCAAAATGTGGATTTATCTGCTTCGAACGTTGTACGAGTACCGTCTCGCAGTTGACATTTATATGACGTCTCGGCGTAGGTCTCGTGCCGGCGTAGTGTTCGTATGATATGTACCTGTACGCTATGCTGATGCTTGATGCTGCTGAGCTTGTTGCACAAACGGAATCGCGGACGCTTCATACTGTCGATTAACTCGATCGAATGCTGCTCAACTACCTGTGTTGTATCTATCTGTACAGGAAGTATACAGTAGGGTCGCCGAGCGTCTCGTACGTGGTACTTTGTAGTGCGGCTTGCTGCTGTATACGAACACGTAATGCGTCGTTGGGCCGGACGGTGAATGACAATGCTTGTTTTTCTCGTGTGCAGCCTTTTCTTTCCCTTCGCTTAGAATTGTTTTCATTAGTGCACCCCTTGGCAGTACTGTCGCACTAACAACCTTGAATTGCATACCGATACGCTCCTAGCCATTACGGGCATGCGCGGAGCCAAAGGAGGACGTCAGCCCGTCGTGGCGAAGCCCCCCTCGTATATATGCATCATGACCACAGCAACCGCCCCACTGACAACTAAATTGTGTGTTATCCGTCGCCGAAGGTCGTTTAAACGAAAGTAGCCCTCACACACCACATCGAGTTGGAAGTCCAATGGGGCGGCTGTTGATTGATGTTGTGGCTTGGAGGCGTACCATCCGTGGCCACCTATCGTGGTATTAGCAAAAACTCTACTTCATCGCTTGGCTTGGTATGTTTTTGATAACGACTATACTGTCTCATCTTTCTTGCTGTTCACTGACCTCGAGCGACGCAGATCCAGATTCAGTCAGGGATCGTTCCAAGTTCCCGTACATCCCATGGAGGTCAACATTCTGGTGCTCGTGTGGTAATCTCTGTACGACGGTTTGAGTTTTTCGGAAAATACAAAACCACTCTTTTCGAGCCGAAAACGTGATTGTGTAACCCTGGACCCAAGTGTAGGCAACCTAGGGAAAAGAGGTCAAATCGGAGAACCCTCAAAGGGGCATGGCAAAGAAGCAGAGGGTGTGAAAAATTGGTCCTCTTCGCTTCCTTTTGTGAGCCCTGTGTCATGACGAGACTTGTGGCGTGTGCTTCGTCCAGTACGCAGACATTTTACTTTTTCGCAAAAAGAAATGAGCTACCAACAAGAAAACATGGCATGGAATTTGCAAGCGAGAGCCATGTTTTGTTCTAAACGCGTTCGGTGAAACAACAAATACGTGATTTGTAATAATACGTGTTTTTGATTTTTGTTCTATATCTTCTAGTGAAGCGTTTCTGATTCAATGCTCTGTGTTAAATTTCCCATGTTAGTTTAAAGACACCCCTCCAATGTTTGGTTGTTTTTGGTTCAATTTGCTGGTTTTTATCCAGCTTTGCGTTCGAAGAAAAAGAGGGTAACCAATAATTACTTATTTCGGTATCAACGGCCTAGAACCATTTTGAAAGCCAATTAGTGTTCAACCTCTTCCCCGAATAGAGGCTCGATACCAGCGAATTAGGGAGTTGCGATTCATACCACAACGCCATTGGGGCCGATATACTCTTGTGATGGAGGAACTACATGCTCCCCAATGACGTTCTGAATGGCCGACACAGCAGTCCCCATCAAAATATACATACTTGAATCCCCAAGAAAGAAATAAGGGGCGTCGGAAGGGTCGACGCCTTGCCGCTAAAAATTTGTTGTTGTACTGGGAGGCAGGCGGTTCAAGCCCACTCCAAGGACGCGACCGCAGCTCGCCAACAGCTCGACGAACCAGAGAGCAAACAAAAGGCAGGGTAAGGTCAGAAGCACCGCTGGCTGCGGGTGCCTCTCTGCTGAGCCCCTGATGGGTGAGAGGGGAGCCTCCGTCCTCCAAGGCAGGTATAGGGGGGGGCACCGCGGGCGCTGCACCTTAAAAGGGTGCTTCACGACGACGGGGCGAGTTTATCCGAGCTCGTTATCCTTGAGGGAGCACACCCCTCGTCCCTCTCGTTGCGACTCGGGGCGGCGGAAAAACCACTGTAGTCCTAGTGATGGGAGGCTTCAGTAGTGTCGGCTTCGGCCGCCGGAACCACGTTATTCAACAACCGTGAAGAAAGAGTAAGCGCTATTTGAGCTAATATTTGAGCAAAGAGAAACAAAAAAAACGACAGCAAATACATTCTGAAGTATACTCAATGATCACATGTGTCAGTTTCAAGTGTGTAGACTTGTTCGCACGCAGGGCACGCGAGTGCGCCAGCACGCGAGCACGGGAGGGCTTCGCTATAAGCCACAACCTAAAGGCACGCGTGGAACACCCGTACTGCGAGTTCGCACCAACGACACTCTCGGGCCCACCAGCAAAACCTATATACATACCGATCGACCAATGATTCACGTCCTGCAAAGGTTAAACCATGAAGATACATAAATAGGAAATCTATATGCCACGGATAGAAGCTCAGTCCGTAGTGTCGTCGCTATTTTTTGCTCTTCAATCCGCCTTGTCTCTTGGCAGGTGCGTCTGGTCATAGTTGCATCTTAGGGACGTTAGCTATAGGTCAACCCCGTAAAGACATGTACCTTATGCCGTGTCGCCCACATAGGTATCCACAGATGTATGGCGCGCCAATCTAACGCGATATCATGTAGTAGGAATACCGACCCCAGCCACCCTAGCACCGCCCGTCGCCGACAAAAGCTGGGTGGGAACGCCCGACAAGCCGAACCTAGATTGCATGTCGACTGTGACAGACGTGGAGATGAATATAGCTGCCGAAAATACAGCCCGCATGTCATAGAAGACACCCAGGAACGACGCGGAAACGGACGGGGCGCGGACGTCTGTCCGGGGACTCTGAACTACAGCTACTAGGTCTAGGAGAAGGTTGTGTTGCGGGGCCATTGCCAAAAAGCGCGACTACTCGCAAGCATCCAGGATGGAGTGAGCTTGTTCGGGTTCCTCACCCCAGAGTACCAGGGAACATCGCGCGAGTCCCCGTAGCGGCGGAACGCGTTCAGACTTCAACGACACACCGAAAGACAACCGCGAGTTCGTACGGTTTGAAGTCGCCGTTCTATCGAAAGAAGGATGTTTGGTGAAGTGTGCCGACATCAGGGGTCGCACAGGCCCAGCGCGCTCCGTTTGGTGTTGCCATTGCCCGCCAAAGGTTCGAAAACGTCGCTAGTCAATGATGCAAGGGCGTTCAACGAGTGTTGCCGCAACATCTACTTGAAAATGAATGCGGTGCCTAATGTAGCGGACGTCGCGAACAAGATAATCTTCATGGAGGTCTTGATAGACCGCTCCGGCCTCAACAACGAGTTTGCGGCCACTGTACTGACCCTCCTGGGGTAGAGTACGCTGAGACGGACGACGTGTCCACTACCTTCGGGTTCGGCTGGAACGAGGACCCGCCGTGTGCTCACTCACACATTGAGGCAACGGCAACGAAATTATTAAAGAAGCGTCGTCGAACCAGTGGAGGTCGGCGTGATATCGATGTCGGGGGGCGAGGTATTCACGGGTAAGGGGCTCCCTCGTGATTGGCCGCCACGTCATATCAATGGAAAGGAGAGGTTCGTGCTGGTGGGAGCGATGGAGCAGTATTGTCAAGCAGCTTCGACGGGCGCAGCTGATGATGAGTAGACAACCACTCCGTGATAAACGCGTTCAACTAAAGATGGTCGAGAATCCTGACCACCCACGGGTTGCTGATCAGTTTGTTTGGGTTATACGTGGACCAGACGTTCTGGTTGTCCCCGCGACGCGTGCCGACGGCAGACAACCAATCAGCCGACGCCATCACTGGACCGGGGCTGCCCAAGATCACCCGTTTTCGGCGGGCGATGCTCAACCGTTGCAGTCGTTCTTCGGAAAATCCACCGCCGACCGTATGGCGTCGCCGGACAATGCCCACGAAAGACGTTCACCACGAGGACGGACGAAGAACGGAGGCTATCGCCTTCTCGCGGGGCCCTTGTTAAGAATGGGTGGGGGTTATGTTCTCCCGTCAAAACCTAGCAGACACGCCAGAGGGGAATGTAAGGGCGTTCGACTCTTACTTCCCGCCCCCAGGCATGGTAAGACACGTGGTGCAACACATGGGCGAGTGTTAATCACACGTCGTGGCTGTCCTCCCAGGCGTGCGCGCGTACTGATTCCCACGAGTCTGTCGAGCGACGGTACGCGCGCTCGTACCGCCACCGACAGACAAATCAGGACAAACCCCCATCACCAGGACGGAGTGCGCGATTACGTGTACGAGCGGCACATAATGTGTGCAGACGACGTAGACTTTACCCGAGTGTGAACAAAGTTAACAAAACGATCTTGCCCCCCCCCACTTTTTATTGAGTTCTTCCTTCGTGGTCATTGTGTGCTTGCGGTGGGGCTAATCGAGTGGTTGATGCCATTCTGTGAATGCTATACAGTGAGTGCCAGGGAATAAATGGAGGCTCACACGCGTACCACAAATCATGCACACACCCCTCCTACAGAGCCCCCCCGGTATTTCGAACACCTTTGCGTCGGTTAAAATCGTAGGCAGTGAACCAGAAGGACACATAAAGGACGTCTGGCGGCGTTGGCTTGTAAAGCCGACTAGCAGCGAGTAGCCGACGATTTAGACGCATTCTTGTGTTTCTCGACGAATACCGAGAGGTGGTGGCAAACCGCAACGACGTAGACGTATTTGAGTGGGTATGTTAGTTGAACGCGAACGGAAACGGCGCTCACGGGGAAGAAGGCCTCCCCCGCACAACGCCGAGGACTGCGGACAAAAAGTGTTTGAAAACACCGCACGCGTTACGCACAGCACCTACAACATCACCCAGAATGCAGCAGCACAGTCGAGAAAACATATCTGCAGAAATAGAAAGGATACACTGTAGAAGGGGCTGGAACTCTCGACCGCACTCGGCTACCTACAAAAACCAACTGCAGTTGCAGTGGTGCTGTAACCGTGGCAGCATGCATGTATCACGCAAGAGCGGAGACCCCAGCGCCATATATCACAGGGTCCGAAAAAAACGCAACTCTTGATAGTAGGCCGCCGCGACAGAGCGCGAGCAAACCACCGCACACGCGTGGTCTTGTTTTCTGCTCTGCTGCTGGGCCGCAGATTTGTAGAGCGTTATAACCAGCAGGTCTCAGCGCGCGTCCTGCACTGCTCATGTGCTGTCTATTGTCTGTGGTGTCTGGGTAACTTTCAACATGAACAAAAAAAACAAAAACACATAGAACCCACCGTAAAACAAGGAGATATCTTCTACGATCGAACTCGCGCCTGCAAGTCCAAAATCAGGCATCGTGATCATCTTACTACATTGCCGAAGATTGGTGTGACCTTCTACCATATATACATATTTAGATATAAGTATAGTACTGTTGGGCCCGTGCTTTCAGCGCTCCGCAGCGTTTCTTGGATGTATTTGTTCGCGCTGTTGATGCTAGCGCGAGATGAGGTTTAGATCACGGGACGAAACGGCGTCATCGTGATCCCCGACACGGACTGCGTCGGGAGCGGCCTCGGGGGTGCTTGCACCGTGCTCCGACTGACGGCTGGCCGGGTGTGAGTACGCTAGCTTTGAGTTGGACCCGTTGAGTGGTCAATTCTTGATGATAAAATATTGCGAAATACATCACCTGTGAGTGCGACTGATTTATAACAGTCTCGTGGACAAAGTATTAAATTGACGGCCTACCTTTGCGCCGTCAGGCCTTCGTTGGGCCCGTCAAACAATTTTCTGCCTTAGAATAATAGGTTTGGGCTTTGGGATGTCCTTGACAGTTGTGCCCGGATTTGCTGTTGTCGTGTTTTTCCGAAAGTATTTCTCACAACGTAAGCTGTGAGTTGGACTAGTTGAGTGGGCCACACTTGACTTGTCACAGGCTCGTGACGAAATATTGGGGTTGACGGCCTACCTTTACCCCGTCAGGCCTACCTTTGGCCCGTCAAGCCTTTTGCTGAAGAGTAGTAGTTTTGGTAATTGGGATGTTCTTGACGGCTGCCCATCAAGGCACGAATGCGCCGTCAATCAACGTCCAAGCTCGCTGGTAACGGTGAAGATATTATACTCTCGATGCCAGCACCCAGACTTGACCTCTTCTCCTTCCGCCGAAACGGTCATGGCGGCAAGAGTGTGGTGAACATAGGCTGGAGTGGCGAGTGTCATGCTCTGCCGTTGCTTGTACGTTGAGGGTTGGGCCTTCTTAAAACGGGTGTCGAAATCCCGATTCGGTCTCTTTTACGTGTGAAATCACGACTTTCGTGCACAACTGTTGGGATTCGTAGGCTATGACCCCGTGTACTCACCACTCCCGAAGTAAAAAATATAAGCAAGAGGCATTCACCAAAGTTGAAAATCATGTAGAGAGGTTTTTATTATTGGTTCAACTATTAAAAGCGTTTTTTCAAGCGGGAATATCCAGTGACATCAATTTGTTATGTGTTATAGGCTTTTCTCATAGTAACGCCTGCCAGCCGGTCATCGAGCGGGTCGGTTATCGTGTATTCAAACTTCTTGTCCAGTATTCACCTCTATTTGTGACATAGTTTAGTTCCTCGCAAATGGTGTGACATGTGGAGGGTTATTAGGTTGGGAGTACAGTTTTGTTGAGCAAGTGTCATCAGAAGTCGCGTGGAGGACACACAACCAAACCCTACTGTAGACTGTAAATGTTTTGCGGGCAATGGCGGGACAACAAATCCAAAATTACTTCGATTTACGCCAAATACTTTTTGTTTACAACCTCGAACATTGTTTTTACAACCTCGAGGGGTGAATGCCACGGTCGAAAGTCTGTGTGTGTTCACTCCTGCTCGTTGGAGGCGTGGGGTAAACACAATATGTACAGAAGAAAACACCTCGCATATCCTGGTATCAATAGTACACGTGAGCTTTATACCCCGCAATAATAGCGGCTGGTACGTATAAGAACATGAAGCAACTTACGGACTGAGGGAACATTGGTTCAATTGTTGAGGTGTTAAAACGAAACATATTTACAAGCAGTCGACGATAATCAAGGGCGTGGTGTTTATCCTCGGGCTATCAAGACCGTATTACGAATGCCACCGGGAATAATTTGTACGAGTCTATCGTCTTACCTGGTAGAATGCTCAAAACGGTGGTACACATTGCGGTACGCCCGTCCGCATCTGTGGCCGTGTACTTGAACTCCTCCGTAGTTGTTGGTTCACCAGTAATGCTTATGCTCAGGCTAGGGTCAGGGGTTACAGTTACAGGTGCGGTGCCGCCTGTCCCCATCGCTACGGGTGCGTCACAAGTAATTGTCGTCTCTTCGCCTTCGGGGACAAACTCTTCCACGTCGTCTTTGCATTCGATGAAGAAGTCTGCCAGCGCAGGAACAACGGGGGGCACACAATTGACGATGTGGTGTCAAATATGGGGTCAAATCAAAGACGTGATCATGTGAAGTTTGCTGTTCTTGTGGTACCTAACAAACAGCGAGCGCGCTTGCGAACACATCAAGTCGTCTACCGCGAGGACTGATGGGTCAGGGTTTTAACGGAATCGTTTTACCTTTTAAAGATCGAGCTCCACGAGCAACAAAAAAGATCGAAATTGACAGATATATCACCGACGTGTAGTGTCTTCTCTGGAACAAAGAGGGGTCGGACCACGTTAGGGAGTTTCGTTTTGTGTTGAAAATTCTATAATATACGAAAAGCTCAACTATAACTCATTGCCAACCAACGAGGGACATGTGCTATGATACGGGTAGACATTTCATGCTAAACTAATTTTTGACTGACCGAGCTCTTCAACCCAATATCGTTGAGAAAACATTATCGTTCTACAAAATGATTCGTGACAAACCTACAGTACGCTCTGGGATTACGAATAGGGGTTGGTTGCGATGTTGGTCTTTATCCGAACAAGAATGAGGGTAAGGATTTAGCATAGAATGTAAGGAGAAGGAAGGAGCAAGGACAGAGATTGGAGTAGACAAGCCGAAAGTTGGCACATAAGGGAGGTAGACTTGGTGCATGCTTTGGTTTGTTCCCGAGGTTTTCTTCTTTCAGGAAAGTGATGAGTGATCAATGTTGAAGATCATGCTGCACATTGTCGGATGGCAAGGGAAATAAGAATGAAGAGCTTCTGTAATGAGATGCCTCATACCAGGTAAAAATTCGGTGCTACGGCTCTTGTTTAACGCGTCGAGACAAGTAAGTGGCTGTACACGCCCCTCCGCAGGGCACCACCGCGAGAGGCTGTGCTTGTTTCTGCGGCACGAGCGATACGACTGTGGGTATTGGAAGTTTTACTGGTGGGCCACCCGTATCCCGGACTCCACAACGGCGGAAGAGTAACGAATACGCCGTCATCCAAGGCGTGGCGGAGGTCTTGACGAGGTATTTGTTCACGGGGCGTAAGAGGTACCGCCGGACGACATGTTAGGTCTTGCGGCGAATGTTCGCATATAGACGTTGACATCCATACGTATCTATTGTGACGTGCAGTCAATAAACACTGATACGAATATATGAGTATCTTAGTTTTGGGTATTTGGGTGAACGTAATATGCGAATAGATTACGAGTCTGTCGTACTCGTATTATTACGGTATATATTTATATGTACGAGTGAGTATTATAGTATACACTTTTTGATTTTTTGACATAGTGATCATAGGCGGCCGAGGGTTATTTCCTGCACTTTCGGCATCGGGGCAAGCAAGGAGGCCGTGGGTACACTACACATATGCGGTGGTGTCGTCATGTAGATGATGGAGACGCGCAAATATTTCCGCAACAAAAAAACGGCGTGAACTCCGAACCTATTCACCTTCTACGATACTCAACGTGACAGGCATAATATAGCTATGGGTTAGCCGCGTCACGGGGCCGCACCGGGAGCACTCCTGGGGGAAGGTTTTGTGGAAGGGTCCGAAGAAATGTTGGAAAGATAGTCGTGGTTCCAGTTTCTGGTTGGTAGCTTTCAGTGAAAAGCTATTTCTGGACCTATTAATAGCAGCGATACAGGAAGGGCATCTTGGATGGGCAAGAATATCGACATCTCGTTCGATTTAAGTGCCGCTGTGCTAATTTACTGTCAGAATACTAGCAAGCGTTCATCCTGTAGGTTAGGTTCCTTCTTGTAAAATACCAGGTAGTCGACAGTCTACGTTTTGCGACTCGATATTGTGCTCGCTTATTACATGATGTTGGACGAATACGTATATACGTGCGCTGCTTTGGAGTTTTATCTATGATCTGAAGTGCACATATATATATATATAATTAAAACTTTAAATTGGTTTTCTCTGGTCGGTCGCCGTGGGGGCGTTTCGGTTGCCGTTCGCAAGACTGTCAGCCCTGATACGCCAGAGCTTTGTACTATTCGCGAGTGGAGGGACTTTTCGGGAACAGATTGAACAAGACTGCCGTTGATCTCAGCTGCTTTGGCCCGAAGAGACCGGCTATAAGATGGCATACATGCGATAGTAGACCGATTATTTTTTCTATTTTGTTCCGGAATAGTTTCAACACAGGACTATGACGCGGGTCATTGGATTATTTGCGTGCGTGGACACACACATGTAGACAGCATACGACGGGCGTCACGCTGGTGCTGCCTCTTCGTATACCGCTTGGCCAGTTGGCCTCCTGCTGGCGTTGCTCCTGCTCGTGCCGCTCCTGCTCGTGCCGCTCGTGCTTGTGCCGCTCCTTCTGGAACCGCTTCTGCTGGTGCTGCTTTTGCTCTCGCTGCTTCTGTTGGTACCGGGTGCTCGTCCCGCTAGTGCTGCTCCTGCCTGGTAGATGGCATCGCCTGGTGGTGCTGCTTCTACAGAGTGGACTGCACTTTTTCCTGCTGCCGATATTAAAGGTTCTGCCTTCAATACACATCTGCCTCGCCCTCTTCTGGCGGATCTTGGAAGCCCATTTATTTCGAACAGAACCCCCCTGTCCAAGTCAGTGCTCAATCCCACTGTAAAGTGCAACCGCTGCATCTCCCAGCTATATGATGGAGACAGAACTTTGGAGGCAAGGTCGATTTTGCGACCGGCGACCACGACACCTGCCCCGGCAGCGGGATAATCTTGAAGTGGCCCAAAGACTGTGAATTATGCGCCAGGCCTATCCACGTCCGCACCGTGTCCTTCACGTTCGACACAGGAGGTGGCGGTGAGTTGGGTTCTGTGCTTCTTTGTTGCTGTTGTTGTTCGTGGTGTTGTTGTGTGCAACCTATATATACCGCCGCCGCGGCTGCTGCTGTTGTTGTTGTTGTTGTTGTTGTTGTTGTTGTTGTTTGTCGCCTACGTCTACCGCCGCGGCTGCAGTTGTTTAGTTTTTTCCACACTGCTTGCAATTTTTGGTATTATTAATATACGAGAACAGGACGTGGTGGCGCAGCCCATTGCTGCTGCTACTAGTGCTGCTGCTGCACCTTTTCCTGATGTTACCCTGCGCGCCTACCGCCCCTGATGCTGCTTTTCTCGTTTCAGGTTGGTTTATGTAGTCGTGGTTCGCGTTGTTGCTGTTTTAGGGACCTTTAAGTCAGTATATGTATACTGCTGCTGCTGCTGTTATTGTTGTTGACGTTGCTGTTTCCGCATGTGGTCGACCTCCAGGACTGAATCTACAACCAAGATATTTTTGCCTTTGTGTTGGTTATAGTACGCGTATGCGCTGCTGTTGCCGCTGCTGCTGCCGTTGTTCTGTACTGCCTGCGTTTCTTTCCACACCGAGGCAGGTGTCAACCTTCGCTGTTGCTGCTGTTGTTTACCTGGTATGCCGTTGGTGGTGGTGTTGATGTTGCTGTTCCCGCACGTAGTCGACCTTTAGGACTAAATCCAAGACAAAAAACGTACCAGGTACTAAAATAATAACGCCAGTTGTTCATGCACTCCTGCGCCTATTGCCATTTGCTTTTGTGCTGCTGCTGCTGTCGCTTTTACTGCCGTTGTTGTTTACAGCCTGCGTTTGTTTCCCCAACCAGCCTGTGTCTACCGCCGCTGCTGCTGTTGTTTTGTTTATGCTGTTGTTGTTGTTGTCGTCGTCGTTGCTGTGTTCTGCCCCGGCAGCGGAATAATCTTGAAGTGGCCCAAAGACTGTGAATTGTGCGCCAGGCCTATCGACGTCCGCACCGTGTCCTTCACGCTCGACACAGGAGGTGGCGGTGAGTTGTGTTCTGTGCTTCTCTGTTGTTGTTGTTGTTGTTGTTGTTGTTGTTGTCGTTGTTTGTCGACCTTTAGCACTAAATCCAAGACAAAAAACGTACCTGGTACTAATGATGCCATTTGTTTATGCGCTACTGCGCCTACTGCCATTTGCTTTTGTGCTGCTGCTGCCGCTGCCGCTGCTACTACTGCCGTTGTTGTTTATAGCCTGCGTTCGTTCCCCCAACAGTGTCTACCCTCCGCTGCTGCTATTGTTGTTTATGCTGCTGCTTCTTTTCCTGCTGCTGTAACCCCGCGCGCCTATCGTCCCTGATGCTGATTTTACTGTGTACGCAGGCGTCGTTCGCGTTGTTGCTGTTGTACGCAGTTTTGAGTCGGTGTCTGCCGCCGCTGGTGCTGCAGCTGTTGTCTGGGTTGTTGCTGTTCCCGCATGTTGTCGACCTTCAGCACTTAATACAAGACACAAACACATACCAGGTACTACAGTAATTTCGAGTTTTGTCTTGCACACTACAGCAGTACGTATAACCAAAACAATGGCCATTTTTCTTTTCTTTATACGAGCTCACACCGAGACAGGGGTATAGTACGCGTATGTTGCAGCGCTACGGGCTTCAGGAGTCGCCCAGGTGGGCGACAGGGTATTCTGTGATATACGTTGACTGACCTGACCAGTGACGCACGGAGGGTGCATCGTGTAAGGCAGCGATAAAGCCGTAGGATGGCTCGCTGTCATATCGATGTAGGTATACAATGGAGTGTCCCCGGCGGGGGAGGCCATGGTCTGGGTCATGGAAACCCCGTATCGGCTGTAATGGTCGATGCGGGTGCTCTCTGGCCCTACCTGGGGTTAGTCAATCCCACCAAAGAACGAAAGAAACAAGTCAAACCATATCCTGTTCACACACCGTGCATGATTATCGCCTATCACGTGCCTGTCTGTTAACCACGCGTCGCACCTGCTGAGTAATACCAACACTCAACCCGCGTGGCGTCTGGCCACCCTGTGGCCAGAGAGGATTCAGGACCGAGGAAAGGAGGAAATCCCCAGAAGGGCTCTCTCAACGAACGACAACAGCTGGCTATCGAGGTGAGACCGAGCCGATAGCGGTACACAGGAGGAGGAAGCTGTAACATGATGAACCCAGGCCGATGACAGAGAGAGGGGGAGATTGGAGCGCAAGGTCCTGAGCTCTGGCGGGGACACGAGAGATCGGTACCCAGGAAATTTGTTTGGCCCCGAGCACTTGGGCCCGAGTTTTCTCCCGGGCGGAATGAGGGCCCGAATAACGGGGCCCGAGAGTCCTCTCGGGCGGAATGAGGCCCAAACATCGGGGCCCGAGTTTTCCCTGGGTGGGATCAGTGTCTCTGCCCGAGCTTTTCCGGGATGGAATCTGATGGGTGGCCAAGTATCGAGCCCCGAGTTCTGTCCGGGATGATGGAGTCTGATGGGTACCTGCGGCGAGGGATACACGTAGAAACTACGATAGAGTACATATATTCGGGTAGCACTACTGCTGTTTATAGCAGTGACCATGCATAACGTATCAGGAAACAGTAGTCACGGCAGGTAGCCACCATCGCATACTCGCGATAAGGCAGCACCAAAAAAAAAAGAAGGCCACAAATCTCTCCGTCCTGACCCTCGATTTGTTTTTTGTTCCCGCGCACGCCTTGACGATTGTTTGCGGCCGGCCTTCGCCTCAGGTGTAACTCTCGTTTTTTTGCGGCCGTTCTCCGCCTCAGGCGTCACTCTCGTTTTTTTTCGTTTTCGGCCCCGCACGTCTCGTCTGTGTTTTTTGGTGCGGCCGTTTTTTTTCTTGCTGTGCGGTACTCCTCGAGGAAAACAATGGGGGGGGTCGGCTGTATTCATTTAGACTACCATGGCAATACGTATGCGTACGACTCTAATAATCAGCCCAACCTGAGCGACAGCAGTATTTTCGTGGTCACATGTCACATGTAACTGCTGTTTGTTGAAGTATACCTCGCTGCTGGTATCGAAACAGGGAGTACTTTTGAATATCGTTGCGGGAGGAGCGCTTTCCGTAGATGGTTCTAAGTTTGAAGTTGTACGCAGGAACCGATAACCCACCATGCCCCGAGCACTGAGTAATAGCTGCCTGGAGCAAAGGCGCCTCAGCTTGAAAATTACACAGAAAAGCCGTATCCCCGTCTACAATACCATCAGTAGTCTATACACTACCTGGTACGCAGTTTCACACGATGCTCAAAAAGATGAGAAGATGGTATACCAGGGTAAATTATACGACGAGTTGCATTACCGTGCGTACACGACTAAGAATATGAATATTAACGATAGTAGTACATGTAATGTGGAAAAAAGATAGGAAACCATACTCCTACTACTACTGCTCTACTCTGTACCTGCAGTTTTTTTTGTTTTTTTTTTTTACCCCAAACAGGGTAACCTCTCGATACACGGTTAAGCATACAGGGGGGGTGGCTCGCAGTATGTATGCTTTTGACAACATCAATAGAGGGCGTTTAGGGGCTATACCAGGTATATAATACTACACACTCCCGTAAAACTGTACCAGGTAGGCCGTATGGCAAAATCCTTAGGGACCATTTCGTACCTCTTCCCATCTTTTCGAGTCATGATAACGCGTTGAAAAGCGACATATCAGGATGTACCACACACACCGTATGCACACGAGGACCAGGTATCTGGGATTCATACGGGGCATACTACGGTGATGAAGCTGGGTAGAAATGACGAGTTTTAGTCGAAGGCCACATATCATACGTGGAGGATGTATCCACAGTATATACAGTATTCATACCACTATCAATATAACCGTTCATGGGACTGAAGGTCGCACGGCAAAAGCATATCAGGATGTACCACACACACCGTATGCACACGAGGACCAGGTATCTTGGATTCATACGGGGCATACTACGGTGATGAAGCTGGGTAGAAATGACGAGTTTTAGTCGAAGGCCACATATCATACGTGGAGGATGTATCCACAGTATATACAGTATTCATACCACTATCAATATAACCGTTCATGGGACTGAAGGTCGCACGGCAAAAGCTCTCTAGATCCTTGGGTCAATCGCTCCTCTTGCTTTCACAAGCGAGGAGACGTTTAACTTTGGCCCCACACATCCCTACACACGTACGGGATGAATGTCCCCTACTACCGGAGCAAAGTAATGTTGTTGGGAAGCCGTTCAGCTGTGCAGTGTACGGCATGTTACTATTCGGGGGTAGATGAAAGCTATGTTGAAACAACTGAGGGCACACAACGAGAGTCATAGCGGGTTGTTATGGTCTCCAAGTACCCGATACGCTGGAATTCCACTTGTTTCACCCGTCCGGGTCTTCTCACCCGGTACGTTGGCATTTCACTGGCTTTCCCTGGTCTTTTGACCCGGTACGTGGCCATAGGAAACAACCATACTCATTAGCTTTCGCGCCCATAATTAGTCCGTCAATTATAAGAAAGAAGAACGGACAACCCAGGCGATGGGAATGTTTGCAAAACTGTGATATGAGGTGATCGTGCTCTTTGTATAATCCCAAGTTCTATTTTGCATACTATGTTCTAGCTTCCGCGCACATAATTAGTCCGTCAATTATAAGAAATAAGAACGGACAACCCAGGCGATGGGAATGTTTGCAAAACTGTGATATGAGGTGATCGTGTTTTTTCTATAATCCCACGTATGTTATGGGATACTCGTTATATGCATATATCCACATGTTTTCGGTGTTGCCTGCCTTGTAGGACGGTGATTCGTGTGATACGCTGTTATGTATTCACGCTGCCGATGGTGCTCTGCCTGTTGTTTCGTAAGGCTTTGAAGATACTCGTCTGGTCAATGCATGCAGGCATACTCGTTGCTCGTGCTCGTGCTCGTATGTTCGCTCGTTTTTCATGATCGCACACACATGCATGTTCGTTAATAAATGTCTGCATGCGATTGACCACATAATGTCTTCAAGACGAAATGCAACCGACAGGTGTCGATACAAGCCATAGGTGCCGTACGTACTAATACACGCATGCTCTCGTGGACCGTTTGCTCGGTTAAGTGATAACGGAAACTAACAATGTCGAGCCTTACCCTGTTTGGGCGTACATAACCACCCTTTAGAACGATGAACCCCTGGACAACAACGTGCGTTGTCGGCTGGCAAACATGGAACTTTCGAGAAATCCACGTATATTGTGATGACTGTGGTGTAGTTTGTGACCACAGGAAACATCTCTCTCTAGGATCAAATAAAGGGCACGGACACGGGTTGTGCTGGATGTCGACGGGTAGAAAGAATGGTTTAAGGCGAAGAACACATACACAATACGTGCAGAGTACGAGTCGAACACATACAGCCGCATTACCTTATTCATCCCGACTGCTGTAAAGTATGTATATTATCTTCATTCAGCATACCGAGCTGGTATCACATCACACTGGATACGGCAGGCACGACGCACGCATTCCGTCCAAGAGCAGAGAGAGATAGCAGTGCGACACCAACGAATAAATAAAACCTATCAACCTAGTGGCACCGGGCATATTAGTACTGGTAGTTACAAACCACCCGGCACTAGATTATCGACTACCAGGATGTCGACACAGCAGTTTGTGTCACAGAATCGGGGATCACACACATAAATAGTTGCAATCCCGTGATCACAGCGCCCGAATACTGGGGGATGCGTGAACAGTTACTCGATAGTATCATGCACGAATATTTGAAAACCGTGAAAACAGGCGTTTGTTTTACATTCGTGCTGAAAGGACCTCGGAGCGCTGGCCTCTATCCGGAGCGCTTTGCCTGTAGCAAGCGTGTCTGCTCTTCCAGAGCAAATACATGCATCCTAAGCAGTGGATACGAGATACACAATGAAAATCAAACTGAGGAGAGAAAACCTGGTAGTTTCCGATAGGAAAACAAAGCCCCTCCCCAGCGCGCATACTCACGCGCCGTCTTAGTCGCTGACGCAGTGAACGGAGAATCAAACGAGCTTGACTTTGTTCAAGTATCTGACATGGTTCCCAATGACGATTGGGCATCTTCACCGTTTGAGTACTGCACTGCTGTACATGTACATAAGGTTGACCCTAATTTTCAAGTGCTTCGTCCCCGCATGGGGAGGGCAGTTCTATATAGGCGAGGCCACATATGCCCACTGCCCAAAGTAAAGGTTCCCTTCATTTATTTGCGAACGCGATCGTGAAGTGGTTGGGCGTACCACGCACCTGTTGTGTCGTCCGTCTCCAAGCATCGAGCGATCCGCCTGATCGGAGAAGAACGGTTGTAGGAATTCTAGATTGCATGACTAATGCTGGAAAACATGATGTAGGCATGGTGTAACCGAGCAGGATACCTTCCTATTTGACTCTCCAAGAATAGTGGCCCAGTGTTGGAAACACGAAGCGAAAGGTGGGATTGGGATGCCAATAAGCAGTAGTAGGTAGTTTCCGTGCTGGGGGGGTGTTTGTCACCACCTTTCTACAACTACTTTCACGAAAACCGTTATACAAGGGGTACGATCTTGAAGTGGTGGTGGATGAATGACGTTTGAGGACTCATGAATTAGTTTTAGAACGAAAGGGTCTCACCAGTGGACACGGTTCGGGCTGGGGGGGTGGCGTGAAGGTGGCGCGAACTGCCTTCAAACGGCTTACTTACGCGGAGTCACGTCAGTACTGGGGGGGGGTGGCGTGAAGGTGGCGTGAACGTCAGTGCCTTCAAACGACTTACTTACTCGGAGTCATGTCAGTACCTTCAAACGTGGCGTGAACGTCAGTGCCTTAAACGACTTACTTGCTCGGAGGCGCGTCAGTGCCTTCAAACGACTTACTTACTCGGAGGCACGTCAGTGAAGGTGGCGTGAACGTCAGTGCCCTCAAACGACTTACTTACTCGGAGTCATGTCAGTACCTTCAAACGTGGCGTGAACGTCAGTGCCTTCAAACGACTTACTTACTCGGAGGCGCGTCAGTGCCTTCAAACGACTTACTTACTCGGAGTCACGTCAGTACCTTCTAACGTGGCGTGAATGTCAGGGCCCTCAACCGATCTGCTTACTCGGAGTCACGTCAGTACTTGAGGGGGTGGCGTGAACTTCTGAACCTTCAAACGACTTACTTTCTTGGAGTCAAACGTCAGTATCTTCAAAAGACCACACCAGGGGTGCACCAAACGTTCCCGAGCGAAGTTTCACACAGAGCTTGCAAAGATGAGTTTCGACGAAATCCTCGATTGCACAGCTGGTGTTGGGGTATTGGCAGCCAAACTCAAATCTTCCATGAGCGCCCGAACCACATGAGGCTCGAATGTGAATTCGTCCAATTTCGTGGCGGAGAGGCAGCAGATGTTCTGGAGGCTGAGAGGGATACTCAAGAGACGGCAGGGGAAAAAGAGCCCCAGAAGAGCGCGGGACGACGCGGCAACTCAGAGGAGTTCCTCGGGTGAGCAGAAGCTGGGGGTTAACAGGGTCTTGATCAAGGAGGCGGCCAGCAAACGCGGAAGGGAACGCATCCACGCGAATCGGGCGCACGAGCATTGGACCGGGGGGTAGCGAATCACTTTCGTCGAGCAGCCCGGTCTGAGCTATCAAGCGTCTATGAGAGGACGCCGGATCAGGGGTAGGGTAGGTTTGTGTGTACCCCGTTACATAAGCGGCAAAGGATGCTAAAGCATTGTACCATTTTCAAGTTAGATGCACGGAGCCGCAGTCGCAGTCGTGACCGCCGTAGCTGCCACCACCGCCGTAGCAGGAGTGCCACGCAGGAGCACAACCGCAGTAGCAGCAACCGAGCACGGCAACGGGAACCGGCAGGACGGGGGGGCAATCAGGTCCACGACCTCCGCCGCCGCGGAGGTAGCGCAAACAGCCGGCCCAGCAGGAGAGGGAGGAAGAGGTGAGCGTCAGGCGCAGCAACTGTGTCATCAGCAGCCGCAGCAGCAACTGCAGCCGCCGCAGAAGCCGAAACAGCAGCAGCGACCGTCAGAAGGAAAAGCGGAAGGCGTAGGAGCCTCGTCACGAGCATCGGGGATGTCCGTACGTGGCCGAAGCTCGTTAATCGTCGAATGGATAAGGAAGGACGCGGCAGCCGGTTCGTCGGGGATATGGAGGAGGAGTTGCCCACGCTGTTACCGGGTAGTGGCCGGGATACCCGCTGTGCACCGACGATAGTTATGCGTCGGGCAGGGGGGGTGTTGCAGCGCTACGGGCTTCAGGAGTCGCCCAGGTGGGCGACAGGGTATTCTGTGATGTACGGTGTCTGACCTGACCAGTGACGCACGGAGGGTGCATCGTGTAAGGCAGCGATAAAGCCGTAGGATGGCTCGCTGTCATATCGATGTAGGTATACAATGGAGTGTCCCCGGCGGGGGAGGCCATTGTCTGGGTCATGGAAACCCCGTATCGGCTGTAATGGTCGATGCGGGTGCTCTCTGGCCCTACCTGGGGTTAGTCAATCCCACCAAAGAACGAAAGAAACAAGTAAAACCATATCCTGTTCACACACCGTGCATGATTATCGCCTATCACGTGCCTGTCTGTTAACCACGCGTCGCACCTGCTGAGTAATACCAACACTCAACCCGCGTGGCGTCTGGCAACCCCGTGGCCAGAGAGGATTCAGGACCGAGGAAAGGAGGAAATCCCCAGAAGGACTCTCTCAACGAACGACAACAGGCTATCGAGGTGAGACCGAGCCGATAGCGGTACACAGGAGGAGGCAGCTGTAACACGTACTGCGATTTGTATATGCGCTGCTGCTGCCATTGTTTTTGTTTTGCACTCTATAACCAACTTTTTTTCCCGAACAGTTGCCGTTGTTGTTTGCAGCCTGCGTTTATTTCCACTCCGAGACAGTTGTCTACCGCCGCTGCTGCTGTTGTTGACACGATAACAGACAGGCGTTGAGTACACTAACACGTTTCCATGTTTTATGCTGCTGCCGACTCTGCCGTCGCCGTCTCTGCCGCGAAAAAAGACGTAAAGGTTTGCCAATATCATTAATCGCATCTCATTCCTATTTACCTTTAGTGCTTTCCGCCTTTACAGCGCACGCCAACGCGTATTTTCGAAACTGTTTTTCAAGGTGGTTTTGCCAAAATCAGGTATACCTGGCCGCTTTTCGGCCAAAATCAGTTACATTCTAAAAACAAGTACAAAACACACCCCAGGAGCGCTGCTATTGTCCAGGCTGACATCGTAACTGATTTTGGCTAGAAAAGGCCAACTTATACCAGTTTTTTTTCTACTCTCTCTAGCTTCCAACTGATTTTGGCCAACTTTGAACCAATCAGAGGGGCCACATATGTACACTGTTGTTTCTCTCCGTATGCGTCTGTCCTCCCTCGGTTGAAATTATTCTGCATTACGCAACGTATAAACTCTGTACTCGCACGTACACGTTGTACGTCAAAGTACGTTTTTACATAAATATGCATACATGAGTATGCTGGTTTCGCTTTTTTTCTTCTTTGGGGTGTGCGACGTGCTTCAGTTATTGAATAGTTGTTGTGTCCTACTGCCGCTGCTTTGTTGTTTTCTATGGTCACAGCGGTCCATACAACACCATGGTCTTTATCTGCACCACCTCGCGTCGAGTTTGTCTCAAGTTTGGTACGGCAAGATAATTTCGTGCCGAGCTGGCAGTTCCGCGAGGACGGTCAAGAAGATTTAAGCTGTCAATGGTGGGGGTGCGCCAGATAAATAACTCTTCTTGGCGCCCCCCCCGTCGCAGAACAAACGAAGCCTAGTAACAGTGACTCTCTGCAGGTCCAAGTGAAGCCCGTGGTATCTACAGCCTAAAGAAAACTAAACGACTTAGATTTTGGAGGCCATATATGGCACGCTTCTTTTTTACCCGACTTCATGGACAGAACACCGCTCGTGGCGCGCGTTTTTTACTTGGTTTTAGCATACACCTGATTTTGGCTCAAACGGATCAGGTATAACTGGTTTAGGCATTTGCGCTTTTCAAGTAAAATGTTTGTACTCAACACGTCTTACATGTCTCCTTTGTGCTGTCGGTTTGTTGTCTATAATCTATGTTTGCAGGTCCGTAAGGATTGTGTCTACTGCGAAGGAACTATCAAGGACAACGGCATCTTGGTCGGCCTGTGCAAGCCCCCCCTGCACTTCTCGGGCTCCAAGCACTCCAGGAAACTCTTCATCGCCCACGACGAGTAAGTTCAGGGCGAACGCCACGCGAAGTTCGGCGAATGGGCTCGGGTGGAACTGGAGAAAAGCACCGCTAAGCGGGAAGGCTGTGTCGGTCGATTTCCTCGGTTCGGGCTCGGAATAGATCTTCGTACTTTAAGAGTCTGTTCTCGTGTCAATCATAATCTTTCGGCACAGCACCATACATGCACGGTTGATCTGCCTTTGGTGTGCACCTGGGGTCCGAATATATAGGTGTTCGCGGGCGTTTCGTTGCAGCGTACGCCTGCGTCTATAATATTTCAATACTTTCAGCAAACATCCGTTGTGCGTGTACTTGCAAGTCTGTCAGCGGGGACTTTGAGTTCAAGCGTGGGGAGCGGACTGGTTCATGTTTTTTCGGTAGGGGTTTCTTCACCTAAGGAGAGTGTCAGCTTTTGCATCGCCTCCATCACGCCAGTGTCTTGGCGAGTGCCAAGGTCTAACTGACTTTTTTGCATCCTCTTTGGGTGCCGTGGACAACGAAATATCCTGTTTTTTTTCAATCTTCGTTGGGTGTTTGCCAGGGTGCTGATTCCGTTGATATTAGCAACATTCGCGTTTGCGAGGGAATTTTTGCTACTACTTACTCCAGTTGCTTCGACTTCTTTGCGTTTGACGCCGGCCCCGGGCCCACTGCTACGCTTCGTTGAAGACATTTTTTCTTGAGGAATTCCTGTCGTAGTTGGTTTGGGCGTCCGCCAAAGGTTTCGCTCGTTGTCGAACCGTTAGGTGTCGCAGGACATGTGTCGACTGGCGCTGGGATTCGTTGAGCAAGTGCTTACTACTGTCGAAGTTGCATATCACGCTCATGTCGCCTTCATATCTCATAACAGCTGTAATACAAAATTACTACCTGCTGTTTCGGTCATTAGAACTGCTCTCTTGCGTCACCCTCATTTGCATGTTCCACTAGATTTTTCTTATTATTATACTCATACATACTGGGTTGTTAGCAGGTGTACATTTGAGCTATTGCCCCAACTGCAGCACATACAACTGCAATTAATTGGTGGAATAGTTCAAACCAACCCAATAAATACGTATTTCGGCAAGAGTCTTCTTACACGCTACGCTCATGCCACTCCGAACGGAAAACTTGTAAACAAAACTGTAAATTCGTTTTCTCTGGTCGGTCGCCGTGGGGGCGTTTCGGTGGCCTTTCGCAAGACTGTCAGCCCTGATTCGCGAGAGCTTTGTACTATTCGCGAGTGGAGGGACTTTTCGGGAACATATTTAACAGGACTGCCGTTGATCTCAGCTGCTTTGGCCCGAAGAGACCGGCTCTAAGACGGCACATATATATACGATAGTAGACCGATTTTTTTTTCTATTTTGTTCCGTAATAGTTTCAACTCAGGACTACGAATTGAATTATTTGTGTGCGTGGACACATGTAGATAACATACGACGGGCGTCACGCTGGTGCTGCCTCTTCGTATACCGCTTGGCCAGTTGGCCTCCTGCTGGCGTTGCTCCTGCTCGTGCCGCTCCTGCTCGTGCCGCTCGTGCTTGTGCCGCTCCTTCTGGAACCGCTCCTGCTGGTGCTGCTTTTGCTCTCGCTGCTTATGTTGGTACCGGGTGCTCGTCCCGCTAGTGCTGCTCCTGCCTGGTAGATGGCATCGCCTGGTGGTGCTGCTTCTACAGAGTGGACTGCACTTTTTCCTGCTGCCGATATTAAAGGTTCTGCCTTCAATACACATCTGCCTCGCCCTCTTCTGGCGGATCTTGGAAGCCCATTTATTTCGAACAGAACCCCCCTGTCCAAGTCAGTGCCCAATCCCACTGTAAAGAGCAACCGCTGCATCTCCCAGCTATATATATGATGGAGACAGAACTTTGGAGGCAAGGTCGATTTTGCGACCGGCGACCACGACACCTGCCCTGGCAGCGGGATAATCTTGAAGTGGACCAAAGACTGTGAATTATGCGCCAGGCCTATCGACGTCCGCACCGTGTCCTTCACGCTCGAGAGGAGGTGGCGGTGAGTTGGGTTCTGTGCTTCTCTGTTACTGTTGTTGGTGGTGGTGTTGTGTGCTACCTATTTATACCGCCGCGGCTGCTGCTGCTGTTGTTGTTGTTCACAAATACATACCAGGCATCAGGTACCAGGTACTACAGCAGTAGTACGTATATCCAAAAACAAATATCCATTTTTTTTTTCTTGATACGAGCTCACACCGAGACAGGGGTATAGTATGCGTACTGTCATTTGTATATGGGCTGCTGCTGCTGTCGTTGTTGTTGTTGTTGTTGTTAAAATACATACCAGGTACTACATACAGCAGTAGTAGTACGTATTAATAACCAAAAACAAATGCCCATTTTTTTTTTGCGATACGAGCTCACCGAGACAGGGGTATAGTACGCGTACTGCCATTTTATAAAATGATGAAATACGTCAGCTGTGAGTTCGACTGATTACATAGTTGATGCTCAACTTTGCAAGCTGCGTAATATGTCATTTTTTGTATATATATGCGCTGCTGATGCCGTTGTTTTCGTTTTGCACACTATAACCAACTTTTTTTCCCGAACAGCTGCCGTTGTTGTTCATAGCCTGCGTTTCTTTCCACACCGAGACAGTTGACTACCGCCGCTGCTGCTGTTGTTGTTCCGACACGATAGCAGACAGGCGTTGAGCACACTAACACGTTTCCATGTTTTATGCTGCTGCCGACTCTGCCGTCGCCGTCTCTGCCGCGAAAAAATACGTGAGGGTTCGCCAACATCATTCATCGCATCTCATTCCTATTTAATTTACCATTTTCGTGCTTTCTGCCTCTACAGCGCACGCCAACGCGTATTTCCCAAACTGTTTTTAAAGGTGTTTTTGCCAAAATCAGGTATATATATCTGGCCACTTTCGCCCAAAATCAGCTGCATTCTAAAAACAAGTACAAAAAACATCCGAGGAGCCCCAGGCTGGCCCTGCTATTGCCCAGGCTGACATCGTAACTGATTTTGGCTCGAAAAGGCCAACTTATACCAGTTTTTTTCTACTCTCTAGCTTTCAACTGATTTTGGCCAACTTTGAACCAATCAGAGAGGCCACATACGTACACTGCAGTTTCTCTCCGTAGGCGTCTGCCCTCCCTCGGTTGAAATTATTTTGCATTACCAAACGTATAAACTCTGTACTCGCACGTACACGTTGTACGTCGTAAGTACGTATATACATAAATATGCATACAATACATGAGTATGCTGGTTTCCCTTTTTTTCTTCTGTGGGGTGGGCGACGTGCTTCAGTTTTTAAATACCTGGTAGTTGTTGTGTCCTACTGCCGCTGCTTTGTTGTTTTCTATGGTCACAGCGGTCCATACATCACCATGGTCTTTATCTGCACCACCCCGCGTCGAGTTTGCCTCAGGTTTGGTACGGCAAGATAATTTCGTGCCGAGTTGGCAGTTCCGCGAGGACGGTCAAGAAGATTTAAGCTGTCAACGGTGGGGGGGCGCCAGATAAAAAACTCTTCTTGGCGCCCCCGCCATCGCAGAACAAACGAAGCCTATATACAGTGACCCTCTGCAGGTCCAAGTGAAGCCCGTGGTATCTACAGCCTAAAGAAAACTAAACGACTTAGATTTTGGAGGCCATATATGGCACGCTTCTTTTTTACCCGACTTCATGGACAGAACACCGCTCAAGGCGCGCGTTTTTTACTTGGTTTTAGTATACACCTGATTTTCGCTCAAACGGATCAGGTATAACTGATTTTGGCATTTGCCCTTTTTAAAGTCTTCGTCAACTAAACTCATACCAACAAAAATATTGGTATTCCACACGTCTTACATGTCTCCTTTGTGCTGTCGGTTTGTTGTCTATAATCGATGTTTGCAGGTGGTCCGTAAGGATTGTGTCTACTGCAAAGGAATTATCAAGGACAACGGCATCTTGATCGGCCTGTGCAAGCCCCCCCTGCACTTCTCGGGCTCCAAGCACTCCAGGGAGCTCTTCATCACCCACGACGAGCAAGTTCAGGGCGAACGCCACGCGAAGTTCGGCAAATAGGCTCGGGTGGAACTGGAGAAAAGCACCGCCAAGCGGAAAGGCTGTGTCGGTCGATCTCCTCGGTTCGGGCTCGGAATAAATCTTCGTACTTTAAGAGTCTGTTCTCGTGTCTATCATGATCTTCCGGTAGGGTATCATACACAGTTGATCTGCCTTTGGTCTGCGCCTGGGGTCTGAATACAGAGGTGTTTGAGGGCGTTTCGTTGCAGCGTGCGCCTGCGTCTAAAATATTTCAATACTTTCAGTGTACATCCGCTGTGCGTGTACTTGCGAGTCTACCAGCGGGTAGTTTGAGTTCAAGCGTGGGGAGCGGACTGGTTCATTTTGTTCCGGTGGTGGTTTCTTCACCCAAGAAGAGTGTCAGATTTTGCATCGCCTTCATCACGCTAGTGCCTTGGCGAGTGCCAAGGTCTAGCTGACTTTTTTGCATCCTCTTTGGGTGCTGTGGGCAACGAAATATCCTGTTTTTTTCAGTCTACCTTGGATGTTTGCCAGGGTGCTGATTCCGTTGATATTAGCGACATTCGCGTTTGCGAGGGAATTAATGCTACTACTACTTACTCCCATCTCTTCGACTTCTTTGCGTTTGACGCCGGCCCCGGGCCCACTGCTACGCTTCGTTGAAGACGTTTTCCCTTGAGGAATTTCTGTCGTAGCTGGTATGGGCCTCCGCCAAAGGTTTCTTTCGTTGTCGAACCGTTAGGTGTCGCAGAACATGTGTCTACTGGCGCTGCGATTCGTGGAGCAAGTGCTTACTGTCGAAGTTGCATACCAGGTATCACGCTCATCTCGCCTTCATATCTCATAACAGCTGTAATACATAATGACTACCTGCTTTTTCGGTCATCAGAACTGCTCTCTTGCGTCACCCTCATCTGCATGTATGTTCCACTAATATTTTATTTTTACTAATAATAGATATTTGTTTGTTAACAGGTACATTTGAGCTATTGCCCCAACTGCAGCACATACAACTGCAATTAATTGGTGGAATAATTCAAACCAACCCACCAAATAGGTATTATTTGGGCAAGAGTCTTCCTATACGATAAGCTCATGCCACTCCGAAGGGAAAACTTGTAAATATTTATATATTCTTCATGGTGTGCAATATGCAAGCCCGAACCGTCGCACGAATAGTGAGTGGGTGTTGTCACGGGGGGGACGGGGGTGCAACCTGACTACGGATCTCAGTTACTCCCTGGCTCTAAATACAACCTTGAATTTTTTATGGATACACAAGTACAAAGCTCCCCTCAGGGATGTGGTTCTAGGGCAGTGGCGCCAGAACGGATATAACACGACACGGCATGCATACCATACGCGAATGATGCAAGATTACGACAAAAATCAATATCTGAACATTACTGCTGTGCGCAGATAGACATGCACAGCCAGCCGTAGACTCTCTGAGACCTACCCCTCATTTTTAAGACAACAAATACGTGCATGGATATAGTGTGGAACTGATCAGTCTATTGATTGAATCATCCATAAAACACTGCTGTACCAGGTATTGTATTTGTCGGTACGCTAATGCATGTCTTTGCCGCGGCGCTCATGTTAAAGAAGGCCTCTCCCGCACGAAGCCGAGGATTTCCGTCTAAAAACGTTTGAGAACACTCCACGCGCGACGCACAACACACTTAACACTCCCGCGTGGCACACCGAGCACAACGTGAATATCACACCTAACTGAAGCAATGGGATACTATTTACAGAAATACAAAGGGTGCACCGTAGACAGGGCTGGAACTCTCGACCACGCTCGGCTGCCCATGAAACCCATCTGCAGCAGCAGCAGTGGTGCTGAGACCGTGGCAGCATCCATGTATCACACAAGACCGGGGACTCCAGCATTACAAATCGCGGGGACGGAATAAAACAACAACTTTTTGATAGGAAGCCGCAGCAATAGAGTCCAGATAAACAACCGCACACGCGTGACCTTGCTGCCTGCTCTTCTGGCGGGAAACAGTCTTGTAGAGGGTCATAACCAGCAGGTTTCAACACGCGCCCTGCACGTCTCATGTGCTATTGGTTGTCTTTGGTGTCTGGCTTACTTACGAGAGAAACAAGTATAGATCTCTGCGAGGATCCAACTCGCGCCTGTAAGTCCAAAATCGGGCATCGTAATCATCTTACTACATTATTACCAAAGATTGATACGATCTTGCACCATATAATAATAGAGAATAAAAGGCCCTCCCGCCCCCACGGTGGTCGGGCCTGATTCCTGTAGATAATATAGGAGCTATAGTAGGTGAGCCAATACGTACATAGGAGGGAGATTAATTGTGGCCCCGTGCTTTAAACTGATAACAACCACTTTGTAAGTCACTTTGTGTAGGGCCTCAAACAGCGTTTAACTGATGAATTGTGCAATATTTTTTCGATGCGCTTGCTCGCTCTCTGGAATCTTACACTGCAACTATATTAGTTGTTGGTTGCAGCAGCAGCAGCACGATACAATACAATCTGTGATAAATACGATGAACGCACAACAGAGAGACCGCACGCGGAGTATCGATTGTTTCCGGATCGAGCAAATTTCGTAATCTGAATGCTGAGACTATTAGGGAGCTTACGGCCTCAACATTGCGACTGACTGGGAGTGTTAGCAGTACTCAACGTCAAACCTCGAAATATTGCCTGAATGTTGCGCGTAGGTGCGAGTAAGGTAGTACTAAATATCCAAATGCCACGGATGCAAGGAGCCCGCAGGATCGGACGCCGAAATATCCGAATGAACGGTCATCAATGCTATCGCTTGAATCAAGAGGACGGGGTGTGTCAAATCGAGGTGTCAGAACAGAGAGATCAGACGATCGTGCTGGTAGGACAATGAAATGAAAACGATGCCGAACTTACTTAATCACAAACACGAGGATGATGGAGACGGGCAGCAGCAGTGGTAACGCAAAACGTAAATGCCGTACGAGACGTATCTGCACGAAGAACGGAAGTACTTATGGTGGTCACCGACAGAAGAGTGCGCCGGATTGGGTCGTACTGAGCAAAGGCCAGACGATGCTCGTAATATATCAATATGGGAAGGTGCAGATAGATGCTCCGAGTACCTTGACGTAATTTAGCGAGTATCGGAGATAAATTGCTTCAGGTAGTTCGTGTACTAGGTGCATTTCAGGGCTCGAAACTCCGGGATACTGCTCGTACTCAGAGTATTTCGGGTATGATCACTCTCAATACTGCTTGTACTCGGAGTAGTTTGGGGTTCGATGCTCTGAAATACTGCTGTACTCCGAGTATGTTGGAGTTCATTGCCTCTGGAATACTCGTTTTACTTATGTTTGGGGATCTTGTACTGCTCCTGCTTTAAGTTCTCGGAGTACTTGGGCATTTCCTATTACAAAACTTCAATACTCGGAGTATTGCAGGGTATAATATTCCAAGGTACGAGTATCACTCGAAGGTATTTCTGGGTTTTATACTCCAAGGTACTCCGGGTTGGAGTGTTACTCGGAGTATTTGTCTCGGATGAAGAAGTATTCCGGGGTTCAATACTCGCGATACTCGGACTTCTCCGAGTAATTCATATGTTTGTACCCCGGGTACTGTTTGTACTCGAGTATAATTACTGCTCATACTCCCAGTACTCGGAGGTTTGGGCCCTTGTGTACTGCTCATACCGCAAATACTCCTAGTATTTAGGGTACCAGTAATCTAATACTCGGAGTACTCGGAGTACGAAAATTACTCATTACTCCCAGTATACTCGGAGCATGGAGTATAAAATCGAGAAATCGAACGCTTTCGAGCCGCGAGCAATGTCGGTACAACCCCCAAACACCGTCAAATCGGCGGCTGTACAGGTCATATAGGGCGAGTTTTGACGTCGTGAAAAGCTGTTTTGTATCATCGTGATTCTTACTGATATTAATGTAATAGTGGATCTCGAGCAAGGTGCCAACAACAGCATCATACGATGGCGAAAACCGCAGAAAGAAGGAGGAGCAGCAGGAGCGTCAAGCCGAGTGGTAAAATCGACGGGGATCAAACGAAGCCGGCACGAGCAAACGTTAACCGACGGAGGATGATAAACACACCACGCATACGGCCATACATCCGCTCCTCCTGCTAGGAGAGCCAACGTGTTTCGCACCGTGCAGGCGGTTTGTGTTGTCTCACCACAGGTGCTGCAGACAGGCTTCTTCCTTCCGCTGCTGCTGTATGCAGTTGAATTGTCTTTGCTCGGGGCAAGGTCTTCGAGCCGAAACTCATCATCATCCCCACGGGCCACCAACAACGCGGCGTAGCGAGCGTCGCTCCTCATCCTCTCTATACGGGAGGTGACGGTTGGTTAAATAATATAAATCGCCGCGGGTTTTCGAACCGTAACGGCAAAGTACGATCTCGACCAACAACGCGGCGGGACAAACAAGACACCTTCTCGTGTCAAGCTGCATGATTGTGTGTCTGGTGTGTACAGGAGTGTGCTGCGGTAGAATGAGATAGGGAGGATGATTTGGACATTGGGTGTTGTCTGCAGTAGTCCACAGCGCGGCGTATGTAGTGTACAAACGCCGACCGAGATGATTGTGTGAACTCCTCGGAAGCTCGAATGACATTTTTTATTTCGATGGACTTCGGGTGAAGCGGCGGTAGATGACAAGGACCGGGTGCTCAAAGCGCAGGTGGAACGTTGCACGAAGACAGCTTGCAAAAGGTGATTTCGGAGTATGTGAGAGATACATTTTGTTTCACGTAGGTGCATGAAGAGAGCTCAAAACAGTTGTGAGTAAGTGAGGTATATGTATATTTTAAACAAGTTGGTATTGGAGGTAATACTATTTGATGAAGTTATAAATTGGGCATCACTCTGTCCATATATAATTAATAGATTTACGGCGGGTACGATACCCGGGTACCCATGCACAGCAGTATAATAGCAGCACAGCGAGAGAGGTGGTAATGACAGATGACGGACCGCATCCTTAGATACAGACACGAGCCACGTCAGATCGCGACAGACCTGCGACACGCACGTGCTGTGGCCCACTGCTGCTATGGTCATACTATTATAGGCGGGGTTGTAACAATGATAATACTCGTTGGATGTTGTAAGGGGTTGTAACGTTGATTGTGTTATTTCCGTGTTGTCAGATGTCTGAAATTCGGGAGTGTGCCTCCAGTAAGTACGTCGGAAATATGGGGACCAACACATACGTAATCCCGAGAAATATGCACTTAATGGGAACCTCAGCAGGGGCAGGACGACGATTCGTACGAGCTCACACCTCTCCGTATTCCAAAAGCAAGGCGCAACCATGGTTCGCACTACAACAGCAGCAGCCCAACAGCAGTGTCTATACAATATGTGTGGTCAGCGTTCACCAGGTTGAACAATCGGGTGATCGTGGACTATTGTTATTTTGTTTCGGTGCAACAGGCTTGGGAACCTACCAGTGAGCTCACGAGTCGTGGCGAGGAGTCAACAATAATCAATCCCGTACGAGCATGCAGATTATCTCTCCTGATATTTCTCTGTGTTGAAAGTCTCCATAATTTTTGTATTGCCCGTTTTTGATTAACCTCAGCTGCAGAAGCAGCAACAATAAACGTCTGTCGAGCGGCATACCAGTATACATATCATCTAGCCCTTTGGCGTACACGACAAACTTCACCCCGGGCACGTACGTACGCGACTACAAAACTGCATCCCTCGGTCCGTCTACCTCTGCATGCTGCTTCTGCCCGACAAATAGCAGTAGTAGTAGTGCTTCTGCCCGACAAATAGCAGTAGAGGCACAATACATATTCAGCACATTTGGAAAATCTTTATTCTCAGTGGTCGTAGTAGTATAGTACCAGGTAGTTTGTAGCGTGCATGCTGATTCTACCTTTACTACCAGCACATCTATCTTCGTAGTAGCGGTAGTAGTGGTGTACATGAAGAGTAACGGCATAGTAGTCAGGCCCCCAACTCGTGGCATCGCTGGCATGCTACGTTTTGTACGGCAGTTTTACTATTTATTCTAGGAGCAGCAGTAGCAGGTATTGTAGTGTAGTATTTGTTCATGCTGCTTCTACCCGTCCTACACCTACGTAGTACCGGTAGTGGTGTATAGTACCAGTGTAGCAGTCGTGTCCCAGCCCATGGTAACGCGTGCTAATTTGACCTCTCTGTTTACTATGAGGTTGTCTGTATATCGTATGAGCGTAGCAGTACTTGGTAGTAGTATAGTTAGTAGTCGTAGTAGCAGTGTACCAGGTAGTATTTTTTAGAGTGCATGCTGCCTCTACCTGTACTACGTAGTAGTGGTAGGGGTGTGTACCCACCGTACCGCGTGCATGTAGTAGAGTAGTATCCACCACAGAAAGAAGTTGTACTCAGTTCCTGCTGACTAGTATTACTCGTTCCTTCGAGCAATACGCTAATCCATGGCTCTCGTTTCCCCCATGAATAGCCATACGGGTGTTACCTATCACCCTGTTTTTGCCTTGCGACGCCTCCGATAAATCACGGTCGCCACAACCCGGAGGGGGACCTCTTGCCAGGTAAACAGTTTGTGCTTCGGCTTTTGTTTAACGCGTCGAGACCAGTGGCGGTACACGCCCCTCCGAGAGCGTCACCGCGAGAGGCGGCTTGCTTCTGCCGACACCAGCGAAACGATTGTGAGTATTCGGATTTACTGGTGAACCAAACTGTTACCTAGACGCCACAGCGCCGGCGGAGAAACTAACACACCGTCATCCAAGGTCTGGTGGAAGTCGTGCGGGCGAAGGGATCTTACTAGACGTCGTCATGGTGGTCCATTCGTACCTCAGTCCCCCCCATGCGCATTTCTATTTCGTTTGTAGCTGGACTTGGACGTGGCATGTTTGCGTTCCTTGCTCAGTTCCTGCACTTTCCCGTTCTTTGTCCCCTTCATAACATCAAAACTTCCGATATTATTTTGTCCTGGCGACGACGCCACTTGTTAAGATGAAGATCGGAACACTTTTGTATCTCTGGGCAGGTACTCGTTGAGACTCTTGTGTGTTGTTTGCTTACAGATATGGGAAGATCAGCGTTTTCTCTGCCGTGCATGTGGAGACTGAGAGCAAGACTCGTGCCTCTCTGGGAAGATGTTTTTGCAATCTAAGATACTCCTCCCAAGTACTACAAATACGATCGATCCCAACACCTGAGCCCAGGTAATAATTACGTAAACACCGGAGGGGCAGCGTACTCATTCGTTGCTTGCCCTAATCGTTCGCCACCTACCCCTTCGAGACGTACCATCGGCGCTACTTCTAGTAGGAACTTCACGTTTACCCTTGAAACACGCAATGTGTTTCCCGAAACCGACAGAAACGGAACCACCGCCACCTTCCCCTTCAGATATGACGTTGTGACGGCTATGAATACCTATCATAGCGCAAATGTAACGAGCAGGTTTCAGGTCACACGATACAACGCAGTTGCGATAAGACAATGGGCACGATGCTTGCGACATCGATCCCGTATTTTCGCCGTATGTTTTGGGTGGGGAGCACGTGTGTTTTTCGTAAAGTAAGGACATTAACGCGGTACACGCAACGTTGATTCGGCCGTTCGGTAAGCAGTAAAATGTAATTCAAGTCCTCACTGGTGATCACTATGTTAAGGGGCACAAAGTACCCCAGCGGAGATGTCTGAAGGAACACCTCGACGTGGCCGCCAGTTGGGGCGCTCCGGATAGGGCGCGTACTCCCCATCGTTGTTTGTTAAAATTACAACGGGCGTTCGTTCACCTATTGTTGCGTTGTGTGAAACATAAGACCAAATACATTTCCAATTCCCTGATATTATCTACGATTCAACGAACAACGTCGTTCTTTGAAAACCCGAATTATCATCCTTCTCGTTCACTTCAAGCCTTAAAAAACTAAACGCAACCGTTCGAGATATATCGGTTGATGCGCTGTTGGTTGCTTCGCTCAGGTCAACCCGATCATCTTCATTGTTGATGTAGATACACACAGTATTCGACGACACTGCAGTTTGCTACTCCGTCTAGCAAGCATACTGAATACTCGATATTCAAATTACCTTTACGAGTACCTGTTTCGGCACTGCTGTGAATGTGGCGTCGAATGAGGCGGGAAAGAAACGGCCGTGTGTCCTGATGTTAGGTCATGGCAGGGATATAAAAGCAATACACGTTATAGTTATCGGAATCGTTGCAATTTTATCAAAATATTTACCGCGTTGTTAGGTGTTTGTGTGTCTACCTCTCAATCTGTGCACTGTATTTTGTCGTTCGGGATCACTGAATGCGAGGGCTATACGTGGCCGGTTTTAACGAACGTGGGATCTATAGAAGCGGGTATATATGGATACCCTCTGCGCTCGAGTCCGCCTCGAGGTGATCGCGCTCGCCGGGCTGTTGTGTTGTTTTGAGTAATTTGACTTGAAAGCGGCGAGGTTTCGATTTTTGTTCCCTTCGAACACACACGTCCTACTACATGTCAAAGGCAACTCCGCGTAATTTACCCCGTCACTAGCAAGCCAACGACCCGTATTTACCATCGGAGGCTGGTGGGAGCGATGGAGCAGTGTTGTCAAGCAGCTTCGACAGGCGCAGCTGATGATATGTAGACAACCACTCCGTGATAAACGCGTTCAACAAAGGATGGTCGAGAATCCTGACAACCCACGGGTTGCTGATCAGTTTGTTTGGGTCATACGTGGACCAGACGTTCTGGTTGTCCCTGCGACGCGTGCCGACGGCAGACAACCAATCAGCCGATGCCATCACTGGACCGGGGCTGCCCAAGATCCCCCGTTTTCGTCGGTCGATGCACAACCGTTGCAGTCGTTCTTCGGAGAATCCACCGCCGATTGTATGGCGTCGCCGGACCGTGCCCACGAAAGACGTTCACCACGAGGACTGACGAAGAACGGAGGCTATTGCCTTCTCGCGGTACCCTTGTTAAGAATGGGTGGGAGTAAAGTTCTCCCGTCAAAATATAGCAGACACGCCAGAGGGGAATGTAAGGGCGTTCGACTCTTACTTCCCGCCCCCAGGCATGGTAAGACACGTGGTGCAACACATGGTCGAGTGTTAATCACACGTCGTTGTTGTCCTCCCAGGCGTGCGCGCGTACTGATTCCCACGAGTCTGTCGAGCGACGGTACGCGCGCTCGTACCGCCACCGACAGACAAATCAGGACAAACCCCCATCACCAGGACGGGGTGCGCGATTACGTGTACGAGCGGCACACAATGTGTACAGACGACGTAGACTTTACCCGAGAGTGTGAACAAAGTTAACAAAACGATCTTGCCCCCCCCCACGTTTTGTTGAGTTCTTCCTTCGTGGTCATTGTGTGCTTGCGGTGGGGCTAATCGAGTGGTTGATGCCATTCTGTGAATGCTATACAGTGAGTGCCAGGGAATAAATGGAGGCTCACACGCGTACCACAAATCATGCACACACCCCTCCTACAGAGCCCCCCCGGTATTTCGAACACCTTTGCGTCGGTTAAAATCGTAGGCAGTGAACCAGAAGGACACTCAAAGGACGTCTGGCGGCGTTGGCTTGGAAAGCCGTCTAGCAGCGAGTAGCCGACGATTTAGACGCATTCTTGTGTTTCTCGACGAATACCGAGAGGTGGTGGCGAACCGCAACGACGTAGACGTAATTGAGTGGGTATGTTAGCTGAACGCGAACGGAAACGGCGCTCACGGGGAAGAAGGCCTCCCCCGCACAACGCCGAGAACTGCGGACAAAAACTGTTTGAAAACACCGCACGCGATACGCACAGCACCTACAGCATCACCGAGAATGCAGCAGCACAGTCGAGAAAAAATATCTGCAGAAATAGAAAGGATACACTGTAGAAGGGGCTGGAACTCTCGACCACACTCGGCTGCCTACAAAACCCAACTGCAGTTGCAGTGGAGCTGTAACCGTGGCAGCTTGCATGTATCACGCAAGAGCGGAGACCCCAGCGCCATATATCACAGGGTCCGAAAGAAAAGCAACTGTTGATAGGAAGCCGCCGCGACAGAGTGCGAGCAAACCACCGCACACGCGTGGTCTTGCTTTCTGCTCTGCTGCTGGGCCGCAGATTTGTAGAGCGTTATAACCAGCAGGTCTCAGCGCGCGTCCTGCACTGCTCATGTGCTGTCTATTGTCTGTGGTGTCTGGGTAACTTTCAAAATGAACAAAAAAAACAAAAAACACATAGAACCCACCGTAAAACAAGGAGATATCTTCTACGATCGAACTCGCGCCTGCATGTCCAAAATCAGGCATCGTGATCATCTTACTACATTGCCGAAGATTGATGTGACCTTGTACCATATATACATATTTAGATATAAGTATAGTACTGTTGGGCCCGTGCTTTCAGCGCTTCGCAGCGTTTCTTGGATATATTTGTTCGCGCTGTTGATGCTAGCGCGAGATGAGGTTTAGATCACGGGACGAAACGGCGTCATCGTGATCCCCGACACGGACTGCGTCGGGAGCGGCCTCGGGGGTGCTTGCACCGTGCTCCGACTGACGGCTGGCCGGGTGTGAGTACGCTAGCTTTGAGTAGGACCCGTTGAGTGGTTAATTCTTGATGGTAAAATATTGCGAAATACATCACCTGTGAGTGCGACTGATTTATAACAGTCTCGGGGACAAAGTATTAAATTGACGGCCTAACTTTGCCCCGCCAGGCCTTCGTTGGGCCCGTCAAACAATTTTCTGCTATAGAATAATAGGTTTGGTCTTCGGGATGTCCTTGACAGTTGTGCCGGATTTGCCGTTGTCGTGTTTTTCCGAAAGTATTTCTCACAACGTAAGCTGTGAGTTGGACTAGTTGAGTGGGCCACACTTGACTTGTCACAGGCTCGTGACGAAATATTGGGGTTGACGGCCTACCTTTACCCCGTCAGGCCTACCTTTGGCCCGTCAAGCCTTTTGCTGAAAACTATTAGTTTTGGGAATTGGGATGTCCTTGACGGCGGCCCATCAAGGCACGAATGCGCCGTCAATCAACGTCTAAGCTTGCTCGTAACGGTGAAGATATTATGTTCTCGACGCCAGCACCCAGACTTGACCTCTTCTCCTTCCGCCGAAACGGTCATGGCGGCAAGAGTGTTGTGAACATAGGCTGGAGTGGCGAGTGTCATGCTCTGCCGTTGCTTGTGCGTTGAGGGTTGGGCGTTCTTAAAACGGGAGTCGAAATCCCGATTCGGTCTCTTTTACGTGTGAAATCACGACTTTCGTGCACAACTGTTGGGATTCGTAGGCTACGACCCCGTGTACTCACCACTCCCGAAGTAAATAAATATAAGCAAGAGGCATGCACCAAAGTTGAAAATCACGTAGAGAGGTTTTGATTATTGGTTTAACTATTAACATCTTTTTTTCAAGCGGGAATATCCAGTGATATCAATTTGTTATGGGTCATAGGCTTTTCTCCTAGTAACGCCTGCCAGCCGGTCATCGAGCGGGTCGGTTATCGTGTATTCAAACGTCTTGTCCAGTATTCACCTCTATTTGTGACATAGTGTAGTTCCTCGCAATGGGTGTGACATGTGGAGGGTTATTAGGTTGGGAGTACAGTTTTGTTGAGCAAGTGTCATCAGAAGTCGCGTGGAGGACACACAACCAAACCCTACTGTAGATTGTAAATGTTTTGCGGGCAATGGCGGGACAACAAATCCAAAATTACATCGAATTACGCCAAATACTTTTTGTTTACAACCTCGAACATTGTTTTTACAACCTCGAGGGGTGAAATGCCACGGTCGGAAGTCTGTGTGTGTTCACTCCTGCTCGTTGGAGGCGTGGGGTAAACACAATATGTACAGAAGAAAACACCTTGCATATATATCCTGGTATCAATAGTACACGTGAGCTTTATACCCCGCAATACCGGCTGGTACGTATAAGAACATGAAGCAACTTACGGACTGAGGGAACATTGGTTCAATTGTTGAGGTGTTAAATCGAAACATATTTACAAGCAGTCGACGATAATCAAGGGCGTGGTGTTTATCCTCGGGCTATCAAGACCGTATTACGAATGCCACCGGGAATATTTTGTACGAGTCTATCGCCTTACCTGGTAGAATGCTCAAGACGGTGGTACACATTGCGGTACGCCCGTCCGCATCTGTGGCCGTGTACTTGAACTCCTCCGTAGTTGTTGGTTCACCAGTAATGCTTATGCTCAGGTTAGGGTCGGGGGTTACAGTTACAGGTGCGGTGCCGCCTGTCACCATCGCGACGGGTGCGTCACAAGTAATTGTCGTCTCTTCGTCTTCGGGGACGAACTCTTCCACGTCGTCTTTGCATTCGATGAAGAAGTCTGCCAGCGCAGGAACAACGGGGGGCACACAATTGACGATGTGGTGTCAAATATGGGGTCAAATCAAAGACGTGATCATGTGAAGTTTGCTGTTCTTGTGGTACCTAACAAACAGCGAGCGCGCTTGCGAACACATAAAGTCGTCTACCGCAAGGACTGATGGGTCAGGGTTTTAACGGAATCGTTTTACCTTTTAAAGATCGAGCTCCACGAGCAACAAAAAAAATCGAAATTGACAGATATATCACCGACGTATAGTGTCTTCTCTGGAACAAAGAGGGGTCGGACCACGTTAGGGAGTTTCGTTTTGTGTTGAAAATTCTATAATATATATACGAAAAGCTCAACGATAACTCATTGCCAACCAACGAGGGACATGTGCTATGATACGGGTAGCTATTTCATGCTAAACTAATTTCTGACTGACCGAGCTCTTCAACCCAATATCGTTGGGAAAACATTATCGTTCTACAAAATGATTCGTGACACACCTACAGTACGCTCTGGGATTACGAATAGGGGTTGCGATGTTGGTCTTTATCCGAACAAGAATGAGGGTAAAGATTTAGCATAGAATGTAAGGAGAAGGAAGGAGCAAGGACAGAGAATGGAGTAGACAAGCCGAAAGTTGGCACATAAGGGAGGTAGACTTGGTGCATGCTTTGGTTTGTTCCCGAGGTTTTCTTCTTTCAGGAAAGTGATGAGTGATCAATGTTGAAGATCATGCTGCACATTGTCGGATGGCAAGGGAAATAAGAATGAAGAGCTTCTGTAATGAGATGCCTCATACCAGGTAAAAATTCGGTGCTACGGCTCTTGTTTAACGCGTCGAGACAAGTGGCTGTACACACCCCCCCGCAGGGCACCACCGCGAGAGGCTGTGCTTGTTTCTGCGGCACGAGCGATACGACTGTGGGTATTGGAAGTTTTACTGGTCTGGTGGGCCACCCGTAACCCGGCCTCTACAACGGCGGAAGAGTAACGAATACGCCGTCATCCAAGGCGTGGCGGAGGTCTTGACGAGGTATTTGTTCACGGGGCGTAAGAGGTACCGCCGGACGACATGTTAGGTCTTGCGGCGAAGTTGATGTTCGCATATAGACGTTGACATCCATACGTATCTATTGTGACGTGCAGTCAATAAACACTGAATCAATGATACGAATATATGAGTATCTTAGTTTTGGATATTTGGGTGAACGTAATAATATGCGAATAGATTACGAGTCTGTCGTACTCGTAATACGGTATATATTTATATGTACGAGTGAGCATTATAGTATACACTTTTTGATTTTTTGACATAGTGATCATAGGCGGCCGAGGGTTATTTCCTGCACTTTCGGCATTGGGGCAAGCAAGGAGGCCGTGGGTACACTACGACATAATATATATGCGGTGGTGTCGTCATGTATGTGATGTAGATGATGGAGACGCGCAAATATTTCCGCAACAAAAATACGACGTGAACTCCGAACCTATTCACCTTCTACGATACTCAACGTGACAGGGCATATAGCTATGGGTTAGCCGCGTCACGGGGCCGCACCGGGAGCACTCCTGAGGGAAGGTTATGTGGAAGGGTCCGAAGAAATGTTGGAAAGATAGTCGTGGTTCCAGTTTCTGGTTGGTAGCTTTCAGTGAAAAGCTATTTCTGGACCTATTAATAGCAGCGATACAGGAAGGGCATCTTGGATGGGCAAGGATATCGACATCTCGTTCGATATGAGTGCCGCTGTGCTAATTTACAGTCAGAATACTAGCAAGCGCTCATCCTGTAGGTTAGGTTCCTTCTTGTAAAATACCAGGTAGTCGACAGTCTACGTTTTGCGACTCGATATTGTGCTCGCTTATTACATGCTGGACGAATACGTATATACGTGCGCTGCTTTGAAGTTTTATCTATTATCTAAAGTGCACATATATATATATATATATATATGTATAAACAAAACTATGAATTCGTTTTCTCTGGTCGGTCGCCGTGGGGGCGTTTCGGTGGCCTTTCGCAAGATCGTCAGCCCTGATTCGCCAGAGCTTTGTACTATTCGCGAGTGGAGGGACTTTTCGGGAACAGATTCAACAGGACTGCCGTTGATCTCAGCTGCTTTGGCCCGAAGAGACCGGCTATAAGACGGCATACATGCGATAGTAGACCGGTTATTTTTTCTATTTTGTTCCGGAATAGTTTCAACACAGGACTACGACCCGGCTCATTGGATTATTTGCGTGCGTGGACACATGTAGACAGCATATTACGGGCGTCACGCTGGTGCTGCCTCTTCGTATACCGCTTGGCCAGTTGGCCTCCTGCTGGCGTTGCTCCTGCTCGTGCCGCTCGTGCTTGTGCCGCTCCTTCTGGTGCCGCTCCTGCTGGTGCTGCTTTTGCTCTCGCTGCTTCTTTCTGTTGGCACCGGGTGCTCGTCCCGCTAGTAGTGCTGCTCCTGCCTGGTAGATGGCATCGCCTGGTGGTGCTGCTTCTACAGAGTGGACTGCACCTTTTCCTGCTGCCGATATTAAAGGTTCTGCCTTCAATACACCTCTGCCTCGGCCTCTTCTGGCGGATCTTGGAAGCCCATTTATTTCGAACAGAACCCCCCTGGCCAAGTCAGTGCTCAATCCCACTGTAAAGAGCAACCGCTGCATCTCCCAGCTATATGATGGAGACAGAACTTTGGAGGCAAGGTCGATTTTGCGACCGGCGACCACGACACCTGCCCCGGCAGCGGGATAATCTTGAAGTGGCCCAAAGACTGTGAATTATGCGCCAGGCCTATCGACGTCCGCACCGTGTCCTTCACGCTCGAGACAGGAGGTGGCGGTGAGTTGGGTTCTGTGCTTCTCTGTTGCTGTTGTTGTTCGTGGTGTTGTTGTGTGCTACCTATATATATATATACCGCCGCGGCTGCTGCTGTTGTTGTTGTTGTTGTTGTTGTTGTTGTTTGTCGCCTACGTCTACCGCCGCGGCTGCTGTTTTCTAGTTTTTTTCCACACTGCTTGCAATTTTTGGTATTATTAATATACGAGAACAGGACTTGGTGGCGCAGCCCATTGCTGCTGCTACTACTGCTGCTGCTGCAACTTTCCCTGATGATGTTGCCCTGCGCGCCTACCGCCCCTGATGCTGCTTTTCTCGTTTCAGGTTGGTTTATGTAGTCGTCGTTCGCGTTGTTGCTGGTTTGGGGACCTTTGGGTCAGAATCTACTGCTGCTGCTGCTGTTATTGTTGTTGACGTTGCTGTTTCCGCACGTGGTCGACCTCGAGGACTGAATCTACGACCAAGATATTTTTGCCTTTGTGTTTGTTATAGTACGCGTATGCGCTGCTGTTGCCGCTGCTGCTGCCGTTGTTCTGTACTGCCTGCGTTCTTTTCCACACCGAGGCAGGTGTCAACCTTCGCTGTTGCTGCAGTTGTTTACCTGGTATGCTGTTGGTGGTGGTGTTGCTGTTGCTGCTGCCGCACGTAGTCGACCTTTAGGACTAAATCCAAGACAAAAAACGTACCAGGTACCAGGTACTAAAATAATAATAATGCCAGTTGTTTATGCACTCCTGCGCCTACTGCCATTTACTTGCTTTTGTGCTGCTGCTGTCGCTGTTACTGCCGTTGTTGTTTACAGCCTGCGTTTGTTTCCCCAACCAGCCTGTGTCTACCGCCGCTGCTGCTGTTTTTTTGTTTATGCTGTTGTTGTTGTTGTCGTCGTCGTTGCTGTGTTCTGCCCCGGCAGCGGAATAATCTTGAAGTGGCCAAAAGACTGTGAATTGTGCGCCAGGCCTATCGACGTTCGCACCGTGTCCTTCACGCTCGAGACAGGAGGGGGCGGTGAGTTGTGTTCTGTGCTTCTCTGTTGCTGTTGTTGTTGGTGTTGTTGTTTGCTAGCTATTTATACCGCCGCGGCTGCTGCTGTTGTTATTGTTGTCGTTGTTGTTGTCGTTGTTGTTGTTGTTGTTGTTGTTGTTGTTGTTGTTGTTGTTGTTGTTGTTGTTGTTGTTGTTGTTGTTGTTGTTGTTGTTGTTGTTGTTGTTGTTGTTTGTTGTTGTTTTTGTTTGTCGACCTTTGACAAAAAACGTACCTGGTACTAATAATGCCACTTGTTTATGCGCTACTGCGCCTACTGCCATTTGCTTTTGTGCTGCTGCTGCCGCTGCCGCTGCCGCTGCTACTGCCGTTGTTGTCTACCGCCTGCGTTCGTTTCCCCAACAGTGTCTACCGCCGCTGCTGCTGTTGTTGTTTATGCTGCTGCTTCTTTTCCTGCTGCTGTAACCCCGCGCGCATATCGTCCCTGATGCTGATTTTACTGTGTACGCAGGCGTCGTTCGCGTTGTTGCTGTTGTACGCAGCTTTGAGTCGGTGTCTACCGCCACTGCTGCTGCAGCTGTTGTCTAGGTTGTTGCTGTTCACGCATGTTGTCGACCTTCAGCACTAAATACAAGACACAAATACATACCAGGTACTACAGGAATTTCGAGTTTTGTCTTACACACTACAGCAGTACGTATAACAAAAAAAAATAGCCATTTTATTTTCTTGATACGAGCTCACACCGAGACAGGGGTATAATACGCGTACTGCCATTAATTGTGTATGCGCTGCTGCTGCCATTGTTTTTGTTTTGCACACTATAACCAACTTGTTTTCCCGAACAGTTGCCGTTGTTGTTTGCAGCCTGCGTTTATTTCCACTCCGAGACAGTTGTCTACCGCCGCTGCTGCTGTTGTTGTTGACACGATAACAGACAGGCGTTGAGTACACTATTAATAACACGTTTCCATGTTTTATGCTGCTGCCGACTCTGCCGTCGCCGTCTCTGCCGCGAAAAAAGACGTAAGGGTTTGCCAACATCATTCATCGCATCTCATTCCTATTTACCTTTAGTGCTTTCTGCCTGTACAGTGCACGCCAACGCGTATTTTCGAAACTGTTTTTCAAGGTGTTTTTGCCAAAATCAGGTATACCTGGCCGCTTTTCGGCCAAAATCAGTTACATTCTAAAAACAAGTACAAAACACATGCCAGGAGCGCTGCTATTGTCCAGGCTGACATCGTAGTAACTGATTTTGGCCAGAAAAGGCCAACTTATTATACCAGTTTTTTTTCTACTCTCTCTAGCTTTCAACTGATTTTGGCCAACTTTGAACCAATCAGAGGGGCCACATATGTACACCCTAAAGAAAACTAAATGACTTAGATTTTGGAGGCCATACATGGAACGCTTCTTTTTTTACCCGACTTTCATGGACAGAACACCGCTCGTGGCGCGCGTTTTTTGCTTGGTTTTAGTACACACCTGATTTTGGCTCAAACGGATCAGGTATAACTGATTTTGGCATTTGCCCTTTTCAAGTAAAATGTTTGTACTCAACACGTCTTACATGTCTCCTTTGTGCTGTCGGTTTGTTGTCTATAACCTATGTTTGCAGGTCCGTAAGGATTGTGTCTACTCCAAAAGAACGATCAAGGACGACGGCATCTTGGTCGGCCTGTGCAAGCCCCTCCTGCACTTCTCGTGCTCCAAGCACTCCAGGAAACTCTTCATCACCCACGACGAGCAAGTTCAGGGCGAACGCCACGCGAAGTTCATCAAATAGGCTCGGGTGGAACTGGAGAAAAGAACCGCCAAGCGGGAAGGCTGTGTCGGTCGATTTCCTCTGTTCGGGCTCGGAATAGATCTTCGTACTTTAAGAGTCTGTTCTCGTGTCAATCATAATCTTCCCGTACAGCACCATAAACAATTGATCTGCCTTTGGTCTGCACCTGGGGTCCGAATATAGAGCTGTTCGCGGGCGTTTCGTTGCAGCGTACGCCTGCGTCTATAATATTTCAATACTTTCAGCAAACATCCGTTGTGCGTGTACTTGCAAGTCTGTCAGCGGGTACTTTGAGTTCAAGCGTGGGGAGCGGACTGGTTCATATTTTTTCGGTGGGGGTTTCTTCACCTAAGAAGAGTGTCAGCTTTTGCATCGCCTCCATCACGCCAGTGCCTTGGCGAGTGCCAAGGTCTAACTGACTTTTTTGCATCCTCTTTGGGTGCCGTGGACAACGAAATATCCTGTTTTTTTCAATCTGCGTTGGGTGTTTGCCAGGGTGCTGATTCCGTTGATATTAGCAACATTCGCGTTTGCGAGGGAATTTTTGCTACTACTTACTCCAGTTGCTTCGACTTCTTTGCGTTTGACGCCGGCCCCGGGCCCACTGCTACGCTTCGTTGAAGACATTTTTTCTTGAGGAATTCCTGTCGTAGTTGGTTTGGGCGTCCGCCAAAGGTTTCGCTCGTTGTCGAACCGTTAGGTGTCGCAGGACATGTGTCGACTGGCGCTGGGATTCGTTGAGCAAGTGCTTACTACTGTCGAAGTTGCATATCACGCTCATGTCGCCTTCATATCTCATAACAGCTGTAATACAAAATTACTACCTGCTGTTTCGGTCATTAGAACTGCTCTCTTGCGTCACCCTCATTTGCATGTTCCACTAGATTTTTCTTATTATTATACTCATACATACTGGGTTGTTAGCAGGTGTACATTTGAGCTATTGCCCCAACTGCAGCACATACAACTGCAATTAATTGGTGGAATAGTTCAAACCAACCCAATAAATACGTATTTCGGCAAGAGTCTTCTTACACGCTACGCTCATGCCACTCCGAAGGGAAAACTTGTAAACAAAACTGTAAATTCGTTTTCTCTGGTCGGTCGCCGTGGGGGCGTTTCGGTGGCCTTTCGCAAGACTGTCAGCCCTGATTCGCGAGAGCTTTGTACTATTCGCGAGTGGAGGGACTTTTAACAGACAAATCGGAAAAATGGGAACGAAGCCTAAAATGAGAACCAAGCCGTATCTCCAGAACCATGAGGTGTATCAGAGAACCAAAATGATCCTGCGAAACCCCTTGGCCAGCCCTGCGAGAGGAGCTCGTCAGAACGGTCATGCTCCATCTCGTGCCTTCGGGTGGGCGCAAAAAGCGATATACGCTGGCTCTATTGTGATTTCTCTAGATGCTGGCTACCGCGGCGATGCCGAGGACTTCCAGCCTGAGCGACAGCTCATTCGAAGGCTGCTGTACAGCCCCACAGGACTGTCAACTTTTTTTCTTGGAGTTGTACACAATTGGTTTGCTTTCTAAAAAAAAACGTCCGTTCCCATTTTTTGTTTCGTTCTCATTTTTCCGTTTTGTCTGTTTTTTCGGGAACATATTTAACAGGACTGCCGTTGATCTCAGCTGCTTTGGCCCGAAGAGACCGGCTATAAGACGGCATATATATATACGATAGTAGACCGATTATTTGTTTCTTTTTTGTTCCGGAATAGTTTCAACTCAGGACTACGAATTGAATTATTTGCGTGCGTGGACACATACATGTAGACAGCATACGACGGGCGTCACGCTGGTGCTGCCTCTTCGTATACCGCTTGGCCAGTTGGCCTCCTGCTGGCGTTGCTCTTGCTCGTGCCGCTCCTGCTCGTGCCGCTCGTGCTTGTGCCGCTCCTTCTGGAACCGCTCCTGCTGGTGCTGCTTTTGCTCTCGCTGCTTCTGTTGGTACCGGGTGCTCGTCCCGCTAGTAGTGCTGCTCCTGCCTGGTAGATGGCATCGCCTGGTGGTGCTGCTTCTAAAGAGTGGACTGCACTTTTTCCTGCCGCCGATATTAAAGGTTCTGCCTTCAATACACCTCTCTCTGCCTCGGCCTCTTCTGGCGGATCTTGGGAGCCCATCTCGAGCAGAACCCCCCTGGAGTAGTACGTATTAATAACCAAAAACAAATGCCCATTTTTTTTTTGTGATACGAGCTCACCGAGACAGGGGTATAGTAGGCGTACTGCCATTTTATAAAATGATGAAATACGTCAGCTGTGAGTTCGACTGATTACATACCTGGTAGTTGATACTCAACTTTGCAAGCTGCGTAATATGTCATTTTTTGTATATATATGCGCTGCTGATGCCGTTGTTTTCGTTTTGCACACTATAACCAACTTTTTTTTCCGAACAGCTGCCGTTGTTGTTCACAGCCTGCGTTTCTTTCCACATCGAGACAGTTGACTACCGCCGCTGCTGCTGTTGTTGTTCCGACACGATAGCAGACAGGCGTTGAGTACACTAACACGTTTCCATGTTTTATGCTGCTGCCGACTCTGCCGTCGCCGTCTCTGCCGCGAAAAAATACGTGAGGGTTCGCCAACATCATCCATCGCATCTCATTCCTATTTACCATTTTCGTGCTTTCTGCATCTACAGCGCACGCCAACGCGTATTTCCCAAACTGTTTTTAAAGGTGTTTTTGCCAAAATCAGGTATAATACCTGGCCACTTTCGCCCAAAATCAGCTGCTAAAAACAAGCACAAAACACACCCCAGGAGCCTCAGGCTGGCCCTGCTATTGCCCAGGCTGACATCGTAACTTATTTTGGCTCGAAAAGGCCAACTTATACCAGTTTTTTTCTACTCTCTCTAGCTTTTAACTGATTTTGGCCAACTTTGAACCAATCAGAGAGGCCACATACGTACACTGCTGTTTCTCTCCGTATGCGTCTGCCCTCCCTCGGTTGATTTTTTTTTGCATTACCAAACGTATAAACTCTGTACTCGCACGTACACGTTGTACGTCGTAAGTACGTATATACATAAATATGAATACAATACATGAGTATGCTGGTTTCCCTTTTTTTCTTTTTTGGGGTGGGCGACGTGCTTCAGTTTTTAAATACCTGGTAGTTGTTGTGTCCTACTGCCGCTGCTTTGTTGTTTTCTATGGTCACAGCGGTCCATACATCACCATGGTCTTTATCTGCACCACCCCGCGTCGAGTTTGTCTCAGGTTTGGTACGGCAAGATAATTTCGTGCCGAGCTGGCAGTTCCGCGAGGACGGCCAAGAAGATTTAAGCTGTCAACGGTGGGGGGGCGGCAGAGTAAATACTCTTCTTGGCGCCCCCGCCATCGCAGAACAAACGAAGCCTATATCAAGTGACCCTCTGCAGGTCCAAGTGAAGCCCGTGGTATCTACACCGTAAATAAAACTAAACGACTTAGATTTTGGAGGCCATATATAGCACGCTTCTTTTTTACCCGACTTCATGGACAGAACACCGCTCAAGGCGCGCGTTTTTTACTTGGTTTTAGTATACACCTGATTTTCGCTCAAACGGATCAGGTATAACTGATTTTGGCATTTGCCCTTTTTAAAGTCTTCGTCAACTAAACTCATACCAACAAAAATATTGGTATTCCACACGTCTTACATGTCTCCTTTGTGCTGTCGGTTTGTTGTCTATAATCGATGTTTGCAGGTGGTCCGTAAGGATTGTGTCTACTGCAAAGGAATTATCAAGGACAACGGCATCTTGATCGGCCTGTGCAAGCCCCTCCTGCACTTCTCGGGCTCCAAGCACTCCAGGGAGCTCTTCATCACCCACGACGAGCAAGTTCAGGGCGAACGCCACGCGAAGTTCGGCAAATAGGCTCGGGTGGAACTGGAGAAAAGCACCGCCAAGCGGGAAGGCTGTGTCGGTCGATCTCCTCGGTTCGGGCTCGGAATAAATCTTCGTACTTTAAGAGTCTGTTCTCGTGTCTATCATGATCTTCCGGTAGGGTATCATACACAGTTGATCTGCCTTTGGTCTGCGCCTGGGGTCTGAATACAGAGGTGTTTGAGGGCGTTTCGTTGCAGCGTGCGCCAGCGTCTAAAATATTTTAATACTTTCAGCAAACATCCGCTGTGCGTGTACTTGCGAGTCTACCAGCGGGTAGTTTGAGTTCAAGCGTGGGGAGCGGACTGGTTCATTTTGTTCCGGTGGTGGTTTCTTCACCCAAGAAGAGTGTCAGATTTTGCATCGCCTTCATCACGCTAGTGCCTTGGCGAGTGCCAAGGTCTAGCTTAATTTTTTGCATCCTTTTTGGGTGCTGTGGGCAACGAAATATCCTTTTTTTCAGTCTACCTTGGATGTTTGCCAGGGTGCTGATTCCGTTGATATTAGCGACATTCGCGTTTGCGAGGGAATTAATGCTACTACTACTTACTCCCATCTCTTCGACTTCTTTGCGTTTGACGCCGGCCCCGGGCCCACTGCAACGCTTCGTTGAAGACGTATTTCCTTGAGGAATTTCTGTCGTAGCTGGTATGGGCCTCCGCCAAAGGTTTCTTTCGTTGTCGAACCGTTAGGTGTCGCAGAACATGTGTCTACTGGCGCTGCGATTCGTGGAGCAAGTGCTTACTGTCGAAGCTGCCTACCAGGTATCACGCTCATCTCGCCTTCATATCTCATAACAGCCTGTAATACATAATTACTACCTGCTTTTTCGGTCATCAGAACTGCTCTCTTGCGTCACCCTCATCTGCATGTATGTTCCACTAGTATTTTCTTTTTACTAATAATTCATATTTGTTTGTTAACAGGTACATTTGAGCTATTGCCCCAACTGCAGCACATACAACTGCAATTAATTGGTGGAATAATTCAAACCAACCCACCAAATAGGTATTATTTGGGCAAGAGTCTTCCTATACGATAAGCTCATGCCACTCCGAAGGGAAAACTTGTAAATATTTATATATTCTTCATGGTGTGCAATATGCAAGCCCGAACCGTCGCACGAATAGAGAGTGGGGGTTGTCACGGGGAGGACGGGGGTGCAACCTGACTACGGATCTCAGTTATTCCCTGGCTCTAAATACAACCTTGAATTTTTTATGGATACACAAGTACAAAGCTCCCCTCCGGGACGTGGTTCTAGGGGAGTGGCGCCAGAACGGATATAACACGACACGGCATGCATACCATACGCGAATGATGCAAGATTACGACAAAAATCAATATCTGAACATTACTGCTGTGCGCAGATAGACATGCACAGCCAGCCGTAGACTCTCTGAGACCTACACCTCATTTTTTTTAAGACAACAAATACGTGCATGGATATAGTGTGGAACTGATCAGTTTATTGATTGAATCATCCATAAAACACTGCTGTACCAGGTATTGTATTTGTCGGTACGCTAATGCATGTCTTTGCCGCGGCGCTCATGTTAAAGAAGGCCTCTCCCGCGCGAAGCCGAGGATTTCCGTCTAAAAACGTTTGAGAACACTCCACGCGCGACGCACAACACACTTAACACTCCCGCGTGGCACACCGAGCACAACAACGTGAATATCACACCTAACTGTAGCAATCGGATACTATTTATTTGCAGAAATACAAAGGGTGCACCGTAGACAGGGCTGGAACTCTCGACCACACTCGGCTGCCCACGAAACCCATCTGCAGCAGCAGCAGTGGTGCTGAGACCGTGGCAGCATCCATGTATCACACAAGACCGGGGACTCCAGCATTACAAATCGCGGGGACGGAATAAAACAACAACTTTTTGATAGGAAGCCGCAGCAATAAAGTCCAGATAAACAACCGCACACGCGTGACCTTGCTGCCTGCTCTTCTGGCGGGAAACAGTCTTGTAGAGGGTCATAACCAGCAGGTTTCAGCACGCGCCCTGCACGTCTCATGCGCTATTGATTGTCTTTGGTGTCTGGCTTACTTACGAGAGAAACAAGTATAGATCTCTGCGAGGACCCAACTCGCGCCTGTAAGTCCAAAATCGGGCATCGTAATCATCTTACTACAATATTACCAAAGATTGATACGATCTTGCACCATATATATATATACTAATATAAGGCCCTCCCGCCCCCACGGTGGTCGGGCCTGATTCCTGTAGATAATATAGGAGCTATAGTAGGTGAGCCAATACGTACATAGGAGGGAGATTAATTGTGCCCCCGTGCATTAAACTGGTAACAACCACTTTGTAAGTCACTTTGTGTAGGACCTCAAACAGCGTTTAACTGATGAATTGTGCAATATTTTTTCGATGCGCTTGCTCGCTCTCTGGAATCTTACACTGCAACTTTATTAGTTGTTGGTTGCAGCAGCAGCAGCACGATACAATACAATCTGTGATAAATACGATGAACGCACAACAGAGAGACCGCACTCGGAGTATCGATTGTTTCCGGATCGAGCAAATTTCGTAATCTGAATGCTGAGACTATTAGGGTGCTTACGGCCTCAACATTGCGACTGACTGGGAGTGTTAGCAGTACTCAACGTCAAACCTCGAAATACTGCCTGGATGTTGCGAGTAAGTGCGAGTGAGGTAGTACTAAATATCCAAATGCCACGGATGCAAGGAGCCCGCAGGATCGGACGCCGAAATATCCGAATGAACGGTCATCAATGCTATCGCTTGAATCAAGAGGACGGGGTGTGTTAAATCGAGGTGTCAGAGCAGAGAGATCAGACGATCGTGCTGGTAGGATAATGAAATGAAAACGATGCCAAACTTACTTAATCACAAACACGAGGATGATGGAGACGGGCAGCAGCAATGGTAACGCAAAACGTAAATGTCGTACAAGACGTATCTGTACGAAGGACGGAAGTACTTATGGTGGTCATTGACAGAAGAGTGCGCCGAATTGGGTCGTACTGAGCAAAGGCCAGACGATGCTCGTAATATATCAATATGGGAAGGTGCAGATAGATGCTCCGAGTACCTTGACGTAATTTAACGAGTATCGGAGACAAATTCCTTCAGGTAGTTCGTGTACTAGGTGCATTTCAGGGCTCGAAACTCCGGGATACTGCTCGTGCTCAGAGTATTTCGGGTATGATCACTCTCAATACTGCTTGTACTCGGAGTATATTGGGGTTCGATGATCTGAAATACTGCTGTACTCCGAGTATGTTGGAGTTCATTGCCTCTGGAATACTCGTTGTACTTGTGTTTGGGGATCTTGTACTGCTCCTTCTTTAAGTTCTCGGAGTACTTGGGCATTTCCTACTGCAAAACTTCAATACTCGGAGTATTGCAGGGTATAATATTCCAAGGTACGAGTATTACTCGAAGTATTTCAGGGATTTATACTCCAAGGTACTCCGGGTTGGAGTATTACTCGGAGTATTTGACTCGGATGAAGAAGTATTCCTGGGTTCAATACTCGCGATACTCGGAGTACTCCGAGTAATTTAGATGTTTGTACTCCGGGTACTGTTTGTACTCGAGTATAATTACTGCTCAAACTCCCAGTACTCGGAGGTTTGGGCCCTTGAGTACTGCTCATACCGCAAATACTCCTAGTATTTAGGCTACCAGTAATCTAATACTCGGAATACTCGGAGTACGAAAAATACTCATTACTCCGCGTATACTCGGAGCATGGAGTATAAAATCGAGAAATCGAACGCATTCGAGCCGCGAGCAATGTCGGTACAACCCCCAAAAACCGTCAAATCGGCGGCTGTACAGGTCATATAGGGCGAGTTTTGACGTCGTGAAAAGCTGTTTTGTATCATCGTGATTCTTACTGATATTAATGTAATAGTGGATCTCGAGCAAGGTGCCAACAACAGCATCATACGATGGCGAAAACAGCAGAAAGAAGGAGGAGCAGCAGGAGCGTCAAGCCGAGTGGTAAAATCGACGGGAATCAAACGAAGCCAGCACGAGCAAACGTTAACCGACGGAGGATGATACACACACCACGCATACGGTCATACATCCGCTCCTGCTAGGAGAGCCAACGTGTTTCGCACCGTGCAGGCGGTTTGTGTTGTCTCACCACAGGTGCTGCAGACAGGCTTCTTCCTTCCGCTGCTGCTGTATGCAGTTGAATTGTCTTTGCTCGGGGTAAGGTCTTCGAGCCGAAACTCATCATCATCGCCACGGGCCACCAACAACGCGGCGTAGCGAGCGTCGCTCCTCATCCTCTCTATACGGGAGGTGACGGTTGGTTAAATAATATAAATCGCCGCGGGTTTTCGAACCGTAACGGCAAAGTACGATCTCGACCAACAACGCGGCGGGACAAACAGACACCGTCTCGTGTCAAGCTGCATGATTGTGTGTCTGGTGTGTACAGCAGTGTGCTGCGGTAGAAGGAGATAGGGAGGATGATTTGGACATTGGGTGTTGTCTGCAGTAGTCCACAGCGCGGCGTATGTAGTGTACAAACACCGACCGAGATGATTGTGTGAACTCCTCGGAAGCTCGAATGACATTTTTTATTTCGATGGACTTCGGGTGAAGCGGCGGTAGATGACAAGGACCGGGTGCTCAAAGCGCAGGCGGAACGTTGCACGAAGACAGCTTGCAAAAGGTGATTTCGGAGTATGTGAAAGATACATTTTGTTTCACGTAGGTGCATGAAGAGAGCTCAAAACAGTTGTGAGTACGTGAGGTATATATATTTTTTTAAAAGGTTGGTATTAGAGGTAATACTATGTGATGAAGTTATAAATTGGGCATCACTCTGTCCATATATAATTAATAGATTTACGGCGGGTACGATACCCGGGTACCCATGCACAGCAGTATAATAGCAGCACAGCGAGAGAGGTGGTAACGACAGATGACGGACCGCATCCTTAGATACAGACACGAGCCACGTCAGATCGCGACAGACCTGCGACACGCACGTGCTGTGGCCCACTGCTGCTATGGTCATACTATTATAGGCGGGGTTGTAACAATGATAATACTCGTTGGATGTTGTAAGGGGTTGTAACGTTGATTGTGTTATTTCCGTGTTGTCAGACGTCTGAAATTCGGGAGTGTGCCTCCAGTAAGTACGTCGGAAATATGGGGACCAACACATACGTAATCCCGAGAAATATGCACTTAATGGGAACCTCAGCAGGGGCAGGACGACGATTCGTACGAACTCACACCTCCTCCGTATTCCAAAAGCAAGGCGCAACCATGGTTCGCACTACAACAGCAGCAGCCCAACAGCAGTGTCTATACAATATGTGTGGTCAGCGTTCACCAGGTGGAACAATCGGGTGATCGTGGACTCTTGTTGTTTCGTTTCGGTGCAATAGGCTTGGGAACCTACCAGTGAGCTCACGAGTCGTGGCGAGGAGTCAACAATAATCAATCCCGCACCAGCATGCAGATTATCTCTCCTGATATTTCTGTGTTGAAAGTCTCCATAATTTTTGTATTGCCCGTTTTTGATTAACCTCAGCTGCAGAAGCAGCAACAATAAACGTCTGTCGAGCGGCATACCAGTATACATATCATCTAGCCCTTTGGCGTACACGACAAACTTCACCCCGGGCACGTACGTACGCGACTACAAAACTGCATCCCTCGGTCCGTCTACCTCTGCATGCTGCTTCTGCCCGACAAATAGCAGTAGTAGTGCTTCTGCCCGACAAATAGCAGTAGAGGCACAAGACATATTCAGCACATTTGGAAAATCATTATTCTCAGTCGTCGTAGTAGTATAGTACCAGGTAGTTTGTAGCGTGCATGCTGATTCTACCTTTACTACCAGCACATCTATCTTCGTAGTAGCGGTAGTAGTGGTGTACATGAAGAGTAACGGCATAGTAGTCAGGCCCCCAACTCGTGGCATCGCTGGCATGCTACGTTTTGTACGGCAGTTTTACTATTTATTCTAGGAGCAGCAGTAGCAGGTATTGTAGTGTAGTATTTGTTCATGCTGCTTCTACCCGTCCTACACCTACGTAGTACCGGTAGTGGTGTATAGTACCAGTGTAGCAGTCGTGTCCCAGCCCATGGTAACGCGTGCTAATTTGACCTCTCTGTTTACTATGAGGTTGTCTGTATATCGTATGAGCGTAGCAGTACTTGGTAGTAGTATAGTTAGTAGTCGTAGTAGCAGTGTACCAGGTAGTATTTTTTAGAGTGCATGCTGCCTCTACCTGTACTACGTAGTAGTGGTAGGGGTGTGTACCCACCGTACCGCGTGCATGTAGTAGAGTAGTATCCACCACAGAAAGAAGTTGTACTCAGTTCCTGCTGACTAGTATTACTCGTTCCTTCGAGCAATACGCTAATCCATGGCTCTCGTTTCCCCCATGAATAGCCATACGGGTGTTACCTATCACCCTGTTTTTGCCTTGCGACGCCTCCGATAAATCACGGTCGCCACAACCCGGAGGGGGACTTCTTGCCAGGTAAACAGTTTGTGCTTCGGCTTTTGTTTAACGCGTCGAGACCAGTGGCGGTACACGCCCCTCCGAGAGCGTCACCGCGAGAGGCGGCTTGCTTCTGCCGACACCAGCGAAATGATTGTGAGTATTCGGATTTACTGGTGAACCAAACTGTTACCTAGACGCCACAACGCCGGCGGAGAAACTAACACACCGTCATCCAAGGTCTGGTGGAAGTCGTGCGGGCGAAGGGATCTTACTAGTCGTCGTCATGGTGGTCCATTCGTACCTCAATCCCCCTCATGCGCATTTCTATTTCGTTTGTAGCTGGACTTGGACGTGGCATGTTTGCGTTCCTTGCTCAGTTCCTGCACTTTCCCGTTCTTTGTCCGCTTCATAACATCAAAACTTCCGATATTATTTTGTCCTGGCGACGACGCCACTTGTTAAGATGAAGATCGGAACACTTTTGTATCTCTGGGCAGGTACTCGTTGAGACTCTTGTGTGTTGTTTGCTTACAGATATGGGAAGATCAGCGTTTTCTCTGCCGTGCATGTGGAGACTGAGAGCAAGACTCGTGCCTCTCTGGGAAGATGTTTTTGCAATCTAAGATACTCCTCCCAAGTACTACAAATACGATCGATCCCAACACCTGAGCCCAGGTAATAATTACGTAAACACCGGAGGGGCAGCGTACTCATTCGTTGCTTGCCCTAATCGTTCGCCACCCACCCCTTCGAGACGTACCATCGGCGCTACTTCTAGTAGGAACTTCACGTTTACTCTTGAAACACGCAATGTGTTTCCCGAAACCGACAGAAACGGAACAACCGCCGCCTTCCCCTTCAGATATGACGTTGTGACGGCTATGAATACCTATCATAGCGCAAATGTAACGAGCAGGTTTCAGGTCACACGATACAACGCAGTTGCGATAAGACGATGGGCACGATGCTTGCGACATCGATCCCGTATTTTCGCCGTATGTTTTGGGTGGGGAGCACGTGTGTTTTTCGTAAAGTAAGGACATTAACGCGGTACACGCAACGTTGATTCGGCCGTTCGGTAAGCAGTAAAATGTAATTCAAGTCCTCACTGGTGATCACTATGTTAAGGGGCACAAAGTACCCCAGCGGAGATGTCTTGAAGGAACACCTCGACGTGGCCGCCAGTTGGGGCGCTCCGGATAGGGCGCGTACTCCCCATCGTTGTTTGTTAAAATTACAACGGGCGTTCGTTCACCTATTGTTGCGTTGTGTGAAACATAAGACCAAATACATTTCCAATTCCCTGATATCATCTACGATTCAACGAACAACGTCGTTCTTTGAAAACCCGAATTATCATCCTTCTCGTTCACTTCAAGCCTTAAAAAACTAAACGCAACCGTTCGAGATATATCGGGTGATGAGCTGTTGGTTGCTTCGCTCAGGTCAACCCGAGCATCTTCATTGTTGATGTAGATACACACAGTATTCGACGACACTGGAGTTTGCTACTCCGTCTAGCAAGCATACTGAATACTCGGTATTCAAATTACCTTTACGAGTATCTGTTTCGGCACTGCTGTGAATGTGGCGTCGAATGAGGCGGGAAAGAAACGGCCGTGTGTCCTGATGTTAGGTCATGGCAGGGATATAAAAGCAATACACGTTATATTTATCGGAATCGTTGCAGTTTTATCAAAATATTTACCGCGTTGTTAGGTGTTTGTGTGTCTACCTCTCAATCTGTGCACTGTATTTTGTCGTTCGGGATCACTGAATGCGAGGGCTATACGTGGCCGGTTTTAACGAACGTGGGATCTATAGAAGCGGGTATATATGGATACCCTCTGCGCTCGAGTCCGCCTCGAGGTGATCGCGCTCGCCGGGCTGTTGTGTTGTTTTGAGTAATTTGACTTGAAAGCGGCGAGGTTTCGATTTTTGTTCCCTTCGAACACACACGTCCTACTACATGTCAAAGGCAACTCCGCGTAATTTACCCCGTCACTAGCGAGCCAACGACCCGTATTTACCATCGGAAGCTGGTGGGAGCGATGGAGCAGTGTTGTCAAGCAGCTTCGACAGGCGCAGCTGATGATGTGTAGACAACCACTCCGTGATAAACGCGTTCAACAAAGGATGGTCGAGAATCCTGACAACCCACGGGTTGCTGATCAGTTTGTTTGGGTCATACGTGGACCAGACGTTCTGGTTGTCCCTGCGACGCGTGCCGACGGCAGACAACCAATCAGCCGATGCCATCACTGGACCGGGGCTGCCCAAGATCCCCCGTTTTCGTCGGTCGATGCACAACCGTTGCAGTCGTTCTTCGGAGAATCCACCGCCGATTGTATGGCGTCGCCGGACCGTGCCCACGAAAGACGTTCACCACGAGGACTGACGAAGAACGGAGGCTATTGCCTTCTCGCGGTACCCTTGTTAAGAATGGGTGGGAGTAAAGTTCTCCCGTCAAAAGATAGCAGACACGCCAGAGGGGAATGTAAGGGCGTTCGACTCTTACCTCCCGCCCCCAGGCATGGTAAGACACGTGGTGCAACACATGGTCGAGTGTTAATCACGCGTCGTGGCTGTCCTCCCAGGCGTGCGCGCGTACTGATTCCCACGAGTCTGTCGAGCGACGGTACGCGCGCTCTTACCGCCACCGACAGACAAATCAGGACAAACCCCCATCACCAGGACGGAGTGCGCGATTACGTGTACGAGCGGCACATAATGTGTACAGACGACGTAGACTTTACCCGAGAGTGTGAACAAAGTTAACAAAACGATCTTGCCCCCCCCCACCATTTGTTGAGTTCTTCCTTCGTGGTCATTGTGTGCTTGCGGTGGGGCTAATCGAGTGGTTGATGCCATTCTGTGAATGCTATACAGTGAGTGCCAGGGAATAAATGGAGGCTCACACGCGTACCACAAATCATGCACACACCCCTCCTACAGAGCCCCCCCGGTATTTCGAACACCTTTGCGTCGGTTAAAATCGTAGGCAGTGAACCAGAAGGACACTCAAAGGACGTCTGGCGGCGTTGGCTTGGAAAGCCGACTAGCAGCGAGTAGCCGACGATTTAGACGCATTCTTGTGTTTCTCGACGAATACCGAGAGGTGGTGGCGAACCGCAACGACGTAGACGTAATTGAGTGGGTATGTTAGTTGAACGCGAACGGAAACGGCGCTCACGGGGAAGAAGGCCTCCCCCGCACAACGCCGAGAACTGCGGACAAAAACTGTTTGAAAACACCGCACGCGATACGCACAGCACCTACAACATCACCGAGAATGCAGCAGCACAGTCGAGAAAAAATATCTGCAGAAATAGAAAGGATACACTGTAGAAGGGGCTGGAACTCTCGACCACACTCGGCTGCCTACAAAACCCAACTGCAGTTGCAGTGGTGCTGTAACCGTGGCAGCTTGCATGTATCACGCAAGAGCGGAGACCCCAGCGCCATATATCACAGGGTCCGAAAGAAAAACAACTGTTGATAGGAAGCCGCCGCGACAGAGTGCGAGCAAACCACCGCACACGCGTGGTCTTGCTTTCTGCTCTGCTGCTGGGCCGCAGATTTGTAGAGCGTTATAACCAGCAGGTCTCAGCGCGCGTCCTGCACCGCTCATGTGCTGTCTACTATCTGTGGTGTCTGGGTAACTTTCAAAATGAAACAAAAAAAACAAAAAACACATAGAACCCACCGTAAAACAAGGAGATATCTTCTACGATCGAACTCGCGCCTGCATGTCCAAAATCAGGCATCGTGATCATCTTACTACATTACCGAAGATTGATGTGACCTTGTACCATATATACATATTTAGATATAAGTATAGTACTGTTGGGCCCGTGCTTTCAGCGCTTCGCAGCGTTTCTTGGATATATTTGTTCGCGCTGTTGATGCTAGCGCGAGATGAGGTTTAGATCACGGGACGAAACGGCGTCATCGTGATCCCCGACACGGACTGCGTCGGGAGCGGCCTCGGGGGTGCTTGCACCGTGCTCCGACTGACGGCTGGCCGGGTGTGAGTACGCTAGCTTTGAGTAGGACCCGTTGAGTGGTTAATTCTTGATGGTAAAATATTGCGAAATACATCACCTGTGAGTGCGACTGATTTATAACAGTCTCGGGGACAAAGTATTAAATTGACGGCCTAACTTTGCCCCGCCAGGCCTTCGTTGGGCCCGTCAAACAATTTTCTGCTATAGAATAATAGGTTTGGTCTTCGGGATGTCCTTGACAGTTGTGCCGGATTTGCCGTTGTCGTGTTTTTCCGAAAGTATTTCTCACAACGTAAGCTGTGAGTTGGACTAGTTGAGTGGGCCACACTTGACTTGTCGCAGGCTCGTGACCAAATATTGGGGTTGACGGCCTACCTTTACCCCGTCAGGCCTACCTTTGGCCCGTCAAGCCTTTTGCTGAAAACTATTAGTTTTGGGAATTGGGATGTCCTTGACGGCGGCCCATCAAGGCACGAATGCGCCGTCAATCAACGTCTAAGCTTGCTCGTAACGGTGAAGATATTATGTTCTCGATGCCAGCACCCAGACTTGACCTCTTCTCCTTCCGCCGAAACGGTCATGGCGGCAAGAGTGTGGTGAACATAGGCTGGAGTGGCGAGTGTCATGCTCTGCCGTTGCTTGTGCGTTGAGGGTTGGGCGTTCTTAAAACGGGAGTCGAAATCCCGATTCGGCCTCTTTTACGTGTGAAATCACGACTTTCGTGCACAACTGTTGGGATTCGTAGGCTACGACCCCGTGTACTCACCACTCCCGAAGTAAATAAATATAAGCAAGAGGCATGCACCAAAGTTGAAAATCATGTAGAGAGGTTTTGATTATTGGTTTAACTATTAACATCTTTTTTTCAAGCGGGAATATCCAGTGATATCAATTTGTTATGGGTCATAGGCTTTTCTCCTAGTAGCGCCTGCCAGCCGGTCATCGAGCGGGTCGGTTATCGTGTATTCAAACGTCTTGTCCAGTATTCACCTCTATTTGTGACATAGTGTAGTTCCTCGCAATGGGTGTGACATGTGGAGGGTTATTAGGTTGGGAGTACAGTTTTGTTGAGCAAGTGTCATCAGAAGTCGCGTGGAGGACACACAACCAAACCCTACTGTAGATTGTAAATGTTTTGCGGGCAATGGCGGGACAACAAATCCAAAATTACATCGGAATACGCCAAATACTTTTTGTATACAACCTCGAACATTGTTTTTACAACCTCGAGGGGTGAAATGCCACGGTCGGAAGTCTGTGTGTGTTCACTCCTGCTCGTTGGAGGCGTGGGGTAAACACGATATGTACAGAAGAAAACACCTCGCATATCCTGGTATCAATAGTACACGTGAGCTTTATACCCCGCAATACCGGCTGGTACGTATAAGAACATGAAGCAACTTACGGACTGAGGGAACATTGGTTCAATTGTTGAGGTGTTATATCGAAACATATTTACAAGCAGTCGACGATAATCAAGGGCGTGGTGTTTATCCTCGGGCTACCAAGACCGTATTACGAATGCCACCGGGAATATTTTGTACGAGTCTATCGCCTTACCTGGTAGAATGCTCAAGACGGTGGTACACATTGCGGTACGCCCATTCTCATCTGTGGCCGTGTACTTGAACTCCTCCGTAGTTGTTGGTTCACCAGTAATGCTTATGCTCAGGTTAGGGTCGGGGGTTACAGTTACAAGTGCGGTGCCGCCTGTCACCATCGCGACGGGTGCGTCACAAGTAATTGTCGTCTCTTCGTCTTCGGGGACGAACTCTTCCACGTCGTCTTTGCATTCGATGAAGAAGTCTGCCAGCGCAGGAACAACGGGGGGCACACAATTGACGATGTGGTGTCAAATATGGGGTCAAATCAAAGACGTGATCATGTGAAGTTTGCTGTTCTTGTGGTACCTAACAAACAGCGAGCGCGCTTGCGAACACATAAAGTCGTCTACCGCAAGAACTGATGGGTCAGGGTTTTAACGGAATCGTTTTACCTTTTAAAGATCGAGCTCCACGAGCAACAAAAAAAATCGAAATTGACAGATATATCACCGACGTATAGTGTCTTCTCTGGAACAAAGAGGGGTCGGACCACGTTAGGGAGTTTCGTTTTGTGTTGAAAATTCTATAATATATATACGAAAAGCTCAACGATAACTCATTGCCAACCAACGAGGGACATGTGCTATGATACGGGTAGCTATTTCATGCTAAACTAATTTCTGACTGACCGAGCTCTTCAACCCAATATCGTTGGGAAAACATTATCGTTCTACAAAATGATTCGTGACACACCTACAGTACGCTCTGGGATTACGAATAGGGGTTGCGATGTTGGTCTTTATCCGAACAAGAATGAGGGTAAAGATTTAGCATAGAATGTAAGGAGAAGGAAGGAGCAAGGACAGAGAATGGAGTAGACAAGCCGAAAGTTGGCACATAAGGGAGGTAGACTTGGTGCATGCTTTGGTTTGTTCCCGAGGTTTTCTTCTTTCAGGAAAGTGATGAGTGATCAATGTTGAAGATCATGCTGCACATTGTCGGATGGCAAGGGAAATAAGAATGAAGAGCTTCTGTAATGAGATGCCTCATACCAGGTAAAAATTCGGTGCTACGGCTCTTGTTTAACGCGTCGAGACAAGTGGCTGTACACACCCCCCCGCAGGGCACCACCGCGAGAGGCTGTGCTTGTTTCTGCGGCACGAGCGATACGACTGTGGGTATTGGAAGTTTTACTGGTGGGCCACCCGTAACCCGGACTCTACAACGGCGGAAGAGTAACGAATACGCCGTCATCCAAGGCGTGGCGGAGGTCTTGACGAGGTATTTGTTCACGGGGCGTAAGAGGTACCGCCGGACGACATGTCAGGTCTTGCGGCGAAGTTGATGTTCGCATATAGACGTTGACATCCATACGTATCTATTATTGTGAGGTGCAGTCAATAAACACTGAATCAATGATACGAATATATGAGTATCTTAGTTTTGGATATTTGGGTGGTAATAATATGCGAATAGATTACGAGTCTGTCGTACTCGTAATACGGTATATATTTATATGTACGAGTGAGTATAGTATACACTTTTTGATTTTTTGACATAGTGATCATAGGCGGCCGAGGGTTATTTCCTGGACTTTCGGCATCGGGGCAAGCAAGGAGGCCGTGGGTACACTACGACATAATATGTATGCGGTGGTGTCGTCATGTAGATGACGGAGACGCGCAAAATATTTCCGCAACAAAAAAACGGCGTGAACTTCGAACCTATTCACCTTCTACGATACTCAACGTGACAGGGCATATAGCTATGGGTTAGCCGCGTCACGGGGCCGCACCGGGAGCACTCCTGGGGGAAGGTTTTGTGGAAGGGTCGGAAGAAATGTTGGAAAGATAGTCATGGCTCCAGTTTCTGGTTGGTAGCTATCAGTGAAAAGCTATCTCTGGACCTATTAATAGCAGCGATGCAGGAAGGGCATCTTGGATGGGCAAGGATATCAACATCACGTTCGATATGAGTGCCACTGTGCTAATTTAGAATCAGAATACTAGCAAGCGCTCATCCTGTAGGTTAGGTTCCTTCTTGTAAAATACCAGGTAGTCGACAGTCTACGTTTTGCGACTCGATATTGTGCTCGCTTGTTACATGCTGGACGAATACGTATATACGTGCGCTGCTTTGGAGTTTTATCTATGATCTGATGACCACATATATATATATTTATACATTCTTCATGGTGTGCAATATGCAAGCCCGAACCGGCGCACGGAGAGTGAGTGGGTGTTGTCACGGGGAGGACGGGGTGCAACCTGACTACGGATCTCAGCTACTCCCTGGCTCTAAATACAACCTTGAACGTTTTATGGATACACAAGTACAAAGCTCCCCTCCGGGACATGGTTCTAGGGGAGTGGCGCCAGAACGGATATAACACGATACGGCATGCATACCATACGCGAATGGTGCAAGATTACGACAAAAATCAATATCTGAACATTACTGCTGTGCGCAGATAGACATGCACAGCCGTAGACTCTCTGAGACATACACCTCATTCTTTTTAAGACAACAAATACGTGCATGGATATAGTGTGGAACTGATAAGTCTATTGATTGAATCCGTAAAACACTGCAGTACCAGGTATTGTATTTGTCGGTACGCTAATGCATGTCTTTGCCGCGGCGCTCATGTTAAAGAAGGCCTCTCCCGCACGAAGCCGAGGATTTCCGTCTAAAATCGTTTGAGAACACTCCACGCGCGACGCACAACACACTCAACACTCCCGCGTGGCACACCGAGCACAACAACGTGAATATCACAACTAACTGTAGCAATGGGATACTATTTGCAGAAATACAAAGGGTGCACCGTAGACAGGGCTGGAACTCTCGACCACACTCGGCTGCCCACGAAACCCATCTGCAGCAGCAGCAGTGGTGCTGAGACCGTGGCAGCATCCATGTATCACACAAGACCGGGGACTCCAGCTCTACAAATCACGGGGCCCGAATAAAACAACAACTTTCTGATAGGAAGCCGCAGCAATAAAGTCCAGATAAACAACCGCACACGCGTGACCTTCTTGCTGCCTGCTCTTCTGGCGGGAAACAGTCTTGTAGAGGGTCATAACCAGCAGGTTTCAGCACGCGCCCTGCACGTCTCATGCGCTATTGATTGTCTTTGGTGTCTGGCTTACTTACGAGAGAAACAAGTATAGATCTCTGCGAGGACCCAACTCGCGCCTGTAAGTCCAAAATCGGGCATCGTAATCATCTTACTACATTATTACCAAAGATTGATACGATCTTGCACCATATAATAATAGAGAATAAAAGGCCCTCCCGCCCCCACGGTGGTCGGGCCTGATTCCTGTAGATAATATATTATATAGGAGCTATAGTAGGTGAGCCAATACGTACATAGGAGGGAGATTAATTGTGCCCCCGTGCATTAAACTGGTAACAACCACTTTGTAAGTCACTTTGTGTAGGACCTCAAACAGCGTTTAACTGATGAATTGTATTTTTTCGATGCGCTTGCTCGCTCTCTGGAATCTTACACTGCAACTTTATTAGTTGTTGGTTGCAGCAGCAGCAGCACGATACAATACAATCTGTGATAAATACGATGAACGCACAACAGAGAGACCGCACTCGGAGTATCGATTGTTTCCGGATCGAGCAAATTTCGTAATCTGAATGCTGAGACTATTAGGGTGCTTACGGCCTCAACATTGCGACTGACTGGGAGTGTTAGCAGTACTCAACGTCAAACCTCGAAATACTGCCTGGATGTTGCGAGTAAGTGCGAGTGATGTAGTACTAAATATCCAAATGCCACGGATGCAAGGAGCCCGCAGGATCGGACGCCGAAATATCCGAATGAACGGTCATCAATGCTATCGCTTGAATCAAGAGGACGGGGTGTGTTAAATCGAGGTGTCAGAGCAGAGAGATCAGACGATCGTGCTGGTAGGATAATGAAATGAAAACGATGCCAAACTTACTTAATCACAAACACGAGGATGATGGAGACGGGCAGCAGCAATGGTAACGCAAAACGTAAATGTCGTACAAGACGTATCTGTACGAAGGACGGAAGTACTTATGGTGGTCATTGACAGAAGAGTGCGCCGGATTGGGTCGTACTGAGCAAAGGCCAGACGATGCTCGTAATATATCAATATGGGAAGGTGCAGATAGATGCTCCGAGTACCTTGACGTAATTTAACGAGTATCGGAGACAAATTCCTTCAGGTAGTTCGTGTACTAGGTGCATTTCAGGGCTCGAAACTCCGGGATACTGCTCGTGCTCAGAGTATTTCGGGTATGATCACTCTCAATACTGCTTGTACTCGGAGTATATTGGGGTTCGATGCTCTGAAATACTGCTGTACTCCGAGTATGTTGGGGTTCATTGCCTCTGGAATACTCGTTGTACTTGTGTTTGGGGATCTTGTACTGCTCCTACTTTAAGTTCTCGGAGTACTTGGGCATTTCCTACTAGGGAGTATTGCAGGATATAATATTCCAAGGTACGAGTATTACTCGAAGGTATTTCTGGGTTTTATACTCCATGGTACTCCGGGTTGGAGTATTACTCGGAGTATTTGACTCGGATGAAGAAGTATTCCTGGGTTCAATACTCGCGATACTCGGAGTACTCCGAGTAATTTAGATGTTTGTTCTCCGGGTACTGTTTGTACTCGAGTATAATTACTGCTCATACTCCCAGTACTCGGAGGTTTGGGCCCTTGAGTACTGCTCATACCGCAAATACTCCTAGCATTTAGGCCACCAATACTCTAATACTTGGAGTACTCGGAGTACGAAAATTACTCATTACTCCCAGTATACTCGGAGCATGGAGTATAAAATCGAGAAATCGAACGCTTTCGAGCCGCGAACAATGTCGGCACAACCCCCAAAAACCGTCAAATCGGCGGCTGTACAGGTCATATAGGGCGAGTTTTGACGTCGTGAAAAGCTGTTTTGTATCATCGTGATTCTTACTGATATTAATGTAATAGTGGATCTCGAGCAAGGTGCCAACAACAGCATCATACGATAACGAAAACAGCAGAAAGAAGGAGGAGCAGCAGGAGCGTCAAGCCGAGTGGTAAAATCGACGGGAATCAAACGAAGCCGGCACGAGCAAACGTTAACCGACGGAGGATGATACACACACCACGCATACGGTCATACATCCGCTCCCTGCTAGGAGAGCCAACGTGTTTCGCACCGTGCAGGCGGTTTGTGTTGTCTCACCACAGGTGCTGCAGACAGGCTTCTTCCTTCCGCTGCTACCGTATGCAGTTGAATTGTCTTTGCTCGGGGCAAGGTCTTCGAGCCGAAACTCATCATCATCGCCACGGGCCACCAACAACGCGGCGTAGCGAGCGTCGCTCCTCATCCTCTCTATACGGGAGGTGACGGTTGGTTAAATAATATAAATCGCCGCGGGTTTTCGAACCGTAACGGCAAAGTACGATCTCGACCAACAACGCGGCGGGACAAACAGACACCTTCTCGTGTCAAGCTGCATGATTGTGTGTCTGGTGTGTACAGCAGTGTGCTGCGGTAGAAGGAGATAGGGAGGATGAATTTCACATTGGGTGTTGTCTGCAGTAGTCCACAGCGCTGCGTATGTAGTGTACAAACACCGACAGAGAGGATTGTGTGAACCCCTCGGAAGCTCGAATGACATTTTTTATTTCGATGGACTTCGGGTGAAGCGGCGGTAGATGACAAGGACCGGGTGCTCAAAGCGCAGGCGGAACGTTGCACGAAGACAGCTTGCAAAAGGTGATTTCGAAGTATGTGAGAGATACATTTTGTTTCACGTAGGTGCATGAAGAGAGCTCAAAACAGTTGTGAGTACGTGAGGTATATATATTTTTTAAAAAGGTTGGTATTAGAGGTAATACTATGTGATGAAGTTATAAATTGGGCATCACTCTGTCCATATATAATTAATAGATTTACGGCGGGTACGATACCCGGGTACCCATGCACAGCAGTATAATAGCAGCACAGCGAGAGAGGTGGTAATGACAGATGACGGACCGCATCCTTAGATACAGAAACCAGCCACGGCAGATCGCCACAGACCTGCGACATGCACGTGCTGTGGCCCGCTGCTGCTGTGGTCATACTATTATAGGCGGGGTTGTAACAATGATAATACTCGTTGGATGTTGTAAGGGGTTGTAACGTTGATTGTGTTATTTCCATGTTGTCAGATGTCTGAAATTCGGGAGTGTGCCTCCAGTATGTACGTCGGAAATATGGGGACCAACACATACGTAATCCCGAGAAATATGCACTTAATGGGAACCTCAGCAGGGGCAGGACGGCGATTCGTACGAGCTCACACCTCCTCCGTATTCCAAAAGCAAGGCGCAACCATGGTTCGCACTACAACAGCAGCAGCCCAACAGCAGTGCCTATACAATATGTGTGGTCAGCGTTCACCAGGTGGAACAATCGGGTGATCGTGGACTCTTGTGTTTTCGTTTCGGTGCAATAGGCTTGGGAACCTACCAGTGAGCTCACGAGTCGTGGCGAGGAGTCAACAATAATCAATCCCGTACGAGCATGCAGATTATCTCTCCTGATATTTCTCTGTGTTGAAAGTCTCCATAATTTTTGTATTGCCCGTTTTTGATTAACCTCAGCTGCAGAAGCAGCAACAAAAAACGTCTGTCGAGCGGCATACCAGTATACATATCATCTAGCCCTTTGGCGTACACGACAAACTTCACCCCGGGCACGTACGTACGCGACTACAAAACTGCATCCCTCGGTCCGTCTACCTCTGCATGCTGCTTCTGCCCGACAAATAGCAGTAGTAGTGCTTCTGCCCGACAAATAGCAGTAGAGGCACAATACATATTCAGCACATTTGGAAAATCATTATTCTCAGTGGTCGTAGTAGTATAGTACCAGGTAGTTTGTAGCGTGCATGCTGATTCTACCTTTACTACCAGCACATCTATCTTCGTAGTAGCGGTAGTAGTGGTGTACATGAAGAGTAACGGCATAGTAGTCAGGCCCCCAACTCGTGGCATCGCTGGCATGCTACGTCTTGTGCGGCAGTTTTACTATTCTAGGAGCAGCAGTAGTAGGTATTGTAGTGTAGTAGTTGTTCATGCTGCTTCTACCCGTCCTACACCTACGTAGTACCGGTAGTGGTGTATAGTACCAGTGTAGCAGTCGTGTCCCAGCCCATGGTAACGCGTGCTAATTTGACCTCTCTGTTTACTATGAGGTTGTCTGTATATCGTATGAGCGTAGCAGTACTTGGTAGTAGTATAGTTAGTAGTCGTAGTAGCAGTGTACCAGGTAGTATTTTTTAGAGTGCATGCTGCCTCTACCTGTACTACGTAGTAGTGGTAGGGGTGTGTACCCACCGTACCGCGTGCATGTAGTAGAGTAGTATCCACCACAGAAAGAAGTTGTACTCAGTTCCTGCTGACTAGTATTACTCGTTCCTTCGAGCAATACGCTAATCCATGGCTCTCGTTTCCCCCATGAATAGCCATACGGGTGTTACCTATCACCCTGTTTTTGCCTTGCGACGCCTCCGATAAATCACGGTCGCCACAACCCGGAGGGGGACTTCTTGCCAGGTAAACAGTTTGTGCTTCGGCTTTTGTTTAACGCGTCGAGACCAGTGGCGGTACACGCCCCTCCGAGAGCGTCACCGCGAGAGGCGGCTTGCTTCTGCCGACACCAGCGAAATGATTGTGAGTATTCGGATTTACTGGTGAACCAAACTGTTACCTAGACGCCACAACGCCGGCGGAGAAACTAACACACCGTCATCCAAGGTCTGGTGGAAGTCGTGCGGGCGAAGGGATCTTACTAGTCGTCGTCATGGTGGTCCATTCGTACCTCAATCCCCCTCATGCGCATTTCTATTTCGTTTGTAGCTGGACTTGGACGTGGCATGTTTGCGTTCCTTGCTCAGTTCCTGCACTTTCCCGTTCTTTGTCCGCTTCATAACATCAAAACTTCCGATATTATTTTGTCCTGGCGACGACGCCACTTGTTAAGATGAAGATCGGAACACTTTTGTATCTCTGGGCAGGTACTCGTTGAGACTCTTGTGTGTTGTTTGCTTACAGATATGGGAAGATCAGCGTTTTCTCTGCCGTGCATGTGGAGACTGAGAGCAAGACTCGTGCCTCTCTGGGAAGATGTTTTTGCAATCTAAGATACTCCTCCCAAGTACTACAAATACGATCGATCCCAACACCTGAGCCCAGGTAATAATTACGTAAACACCGGAGGGGCAGCGTACTCATTCGTTGCTTGCCCTAATCGTTCGCCACCCACCCCTTCGAGACGTACCATCGGCGCTACTTCTAGTAGGAACTTCACGTTTACTCTTGAAACACGCAATGTGTTTCCCGAAACCGACAGAAACGGAACAACCGCCGCCTTCCCCTTCAGATATGACGTTGTGACGGCTATGAATACCTATCATAGCGCAAATGTAACGAGCAGGTTTCAGGTCACACGATACAACGCAGTTGCGATAAGACGATGGGCACGATGCTTGCGACATCGATCCCGTATTTTCGCCGTATGTTTTGGGTGGGGAGCACGTGTGTTTTTCGTAAAGTAAGGACATTAACGCGGTACACGCAACGTTGATTCGGCCGTTCGGTAAGCAGTAAAATGTAATTCAAGTCCTCACTGGTGATCACTATGTTAAGGGGCACAAAGTACCCCAGCGGAGATGTCTGAAGGAACACCTCGACGTGGCCGCCAGTTGGGGCGCTCCGGATAGGGCGCGTACTCCCCATCGTTGTTTGTTAAAATTACAACGGGCGTTCGTTCACCTATTGTTGCGTTGTGTGAAACATAAGACCAAATACATTTCCAATTCCCTGATATTATCTACGATTCAACGAACAACGTCGTTCTTTGAAAACCCGAATTATCATCCTTCTCGTTCACTTCAAGCCTTAAAAAACTAAACGCAACCGTTCGAGATATATCGGTTGATGCGCTGTTGGTTGCTTCGCTCAGGTCAACCCGAGCCTCTTTATTGTAGATGTAGATACACACAGTATTCGACGACACTGGAGTTTGCTACTCCGTCTAGCAAGCATGCTGAATACTCGGTATTCAAATTACCTATACGAGTATCTGTTTCGGCACTGCTGTGAATGTGGCGTCGAATGAGGCGGGAAAGAAACGGCCGTGTGTCCTGATGTTAGGTCATGGCAGGGATATAAAAGCAATACACGTTATATTTATCGGAATCGTTGCAGTTTTATCAAAATATTTACCGCGTTGTAAGGTGTTTATGTGTCTACCTCTCAATCTGTGCACTGTATTTTGTCGTTCGGGATCACTGAATGCGAGGGCTATACGTGGCCGGTTTTAACGAACGTGGGATCTATAGAAGCGGGTATATATGGATACCCTCTGCGCGCGAGTCCGCCTCGAGGTGATCGCGCTCGCCGGGCTGTTGTGTTGTTTTGAGTAATTTGACTTGAAAGCGGAGAGGTTTCGATTTTTGTTCCCTTCGAACACACACGTCCTACTACATGTCAAAGGCAACTCCGCGTAATTTACCCCGTCACTAGCGAGCCAACGACCCGTATTTACCATCGGAGGCTGGTGGGAGCGATGGAGCAGTGTTGTCAAGCAGCTTCGACAGGCGCAGCTGATGATATGTAGACAACCACTCCGTGATAAACGCGTTCAACAAAGGATGGTCGAAAATCCTGACCACCCACGGGTTGCTGATCAGTTTGTTTGGGTTATACGTGGACCAGACGTTCTGGTTGTCCCTGCGACGCGTGCCGACGGCAGACAACCAATCAGCCGATGCCATCACTGGACCGGGGCTGCCCAAGATCACCCGTTTTCGTCGGGCGATGCACAACCGTTGCAGTCGTTCTTCGGAGAATCCACCGCCGATTGTATGGCGTCGCCGGACCATGCCCACGAAAGACGTTCACCACGAGGACTGACGAAGAACGGAGGCTATCGCCTTCTCGCGGTACCCTTGTTAAGAATGGGTGGGAGTAAAGTTCTCCCGTCAAAAGATAGTAGACACGCCAGAGGGGAATGTAAGGGCGTTCGACTCTTACTTCCCGCCCCCAGGCATGGTAAGACACGTGGTGCAACACATGGGCGAGTGTTAATCACACGTCGTGGCTGTCCTCCCAGGCGTGCGCGCGTACTGATTCCCACGAGTCTGTCGAGCGACGGTACGCGCACTCGTACCGCCAAAGACAGACAAATGAGGACAAACCCCCATCACCAGGACGGAGTGCGCGATTACGTGTACGAGCGGCACATAGTGTGTGCAGTCGACGTAGACTTCACCCGAGAGTGTGAACAAAGTTAACAAAACGATCTTGCCCCCCCCCCCCTTTTATAGTATTCTTCTTCTATCGTGGTCATTGTGTGCTTGCGGTGGGGCTAATCGAGTGGTTGATGCCATTCTGTGAAAGCTATACAGTGAGTGCCAGGGAATAAATGGAGGCTCACACGCGTACCACAAATCATGCACACACCCCTCCTACAGAGCCCCCCCGGTATTTCGAACACCTTTGCGTCGGTTAAAATCGTAGGCAGTGAACCAGAAGGACACATAAAGGACGTCTGGCGGCGTTGGCTTGGAAAGCCGACTAGCAGCGAGTAGCCGACGATTTAGACGCATTCTTGTGTTTCTCGACGAATACCGAGAGGTGGTGGCGAACCGCAACGACGTAGACGTATTTGAGTGGGTATGCTAGTTGAACGCGAACGGAAATGGCGCTCACGGGGAAGAAGGCCTCCCCCGCACAACGCCGAGAACTGCTGACAAAAACTGTTTGAAAACACCGCACGCGTTACGCACAGCACCTACAACATCACCCAGAATGCAGCAGCACATTTGAGAAAAAATATCTGCAGAAATAGAAAGGATACACAGTAGAAGGGGCTGGAACGCTCGACCACACTCGGCTGCCTACAAAAACCAACTGCAGCAGCAGTGTTGCTGTAACAGTGGCAGCATGCATGTATCACGCAAGAGCGGAGCCCCCAGCGTCATATATCACAGGGCCCGGAAAAAAAACAACTGTTGATAGGAAGCCGCAGCGACAGAGCGCGAGCAAACCACCGCACACGCGTGGTCTTGTTTTCTGCTCTGCTGCTGGGCCGCAGATTTGTAGAGCGTTATAACCAGCAGGTCTCAGCGCGCGTCCTGCACTGCTCATGTGCTGTCTATTGTCTGTGGTGTCTGGGTTACATACAACATAAACTAAGAAAGGCATAGAACCCACCGTATAACAAGTAGATATCTTCGCGGATCGAACTCGCGCCTGCAAGTCCAAAATCAGGCAATGTGATCATCTTACTACATTACCGAAGATTGATGTGACCTTGGACCATATATTCATATATAGACCTAAGTACTATACTGTTGGTCCTGTGCTCTCAGTTCTCCTCAGAGTTTCTTCGACGTATTTGTTAGGGTGGTTCGTGCTAGCGCGAGATGAGGTTTATATGACGGGACGAAACGGTATCATTGTGATCCCCGACGCCGACTCCGTCGGGGGCGGTCTCGGGGGTACTTGCGCCGTGCCCCGACTGACGGCTAGCCGGGTGTGAGTACGTCAGCTGTGAACTGGGCCAGATCTGTGGTCGGTTCTAGATTATGTAAAATAATAACATACATCAGCTGTGATTTGGACTGATTTGTTCACAAGTCTCGTGGCCGCAGAATTTGGTTGACGGCCTACCTTTGCCCCGTCAGGCCTTCATTTGGCCCATCAAACATTGTTCTGCAATATATTAGTTTGGGGCATTGCGGTGTCTTCGCAGCTGACCGTCAAGGGGCAAATTCGCCGTCCATCGACGTCTAAGCTCGCTCGTAACTGTAAACAAAAACAGTTGTCGATGCTAGCAACCAGATTGGACCTCTTCTCCTTGTTCCGAAACGGGATGGGCGGCATACTTCGCGGCTTGTGTCAGCTTATGGCGGCCAGAGTGTGAGGAATAAGGGCTGGGGTGGCCAGTCTTATCCTCCGCCGGTGCGTGTGCGTTGAGGATTGGGCGTTCGAGAAATGGGTGTCGGAATTCCGATTATAATTATTTTCCCTGGGGCAGCACGACGTTTGTGCACAACTGTTGAGATTGGTAGGCTATAGCATATGGTCGCGAAAAGAGCGTCGCGAGCCTCTTTGGCTGCTGTACACGACGAGCGACCCGCCTCTCTAAGGCAGAGAATACAAGGTCTTCGGTGTCGAACGAAACGGATGAGCCTACGCCGCGGCAGGAGCGGTACGGTGGTGAAGGTACCAACGATGCATACGAAAAACAATTGTACACACAGCACTGGCAGACAGTGTCGTATGAATCCTGGAGTGTTGGTTGTATTGTAAAAGCGTTTTGTATTGTCCTGTAACTGCCAAGAAAAACATAAGAATAAGTTATGAACGAGTTAATGTATGCACGTATGTGCGCGTTTACGCTCACCCTGCAACAGGTTTCGTTGCTGGCCCTCGAGGGTATGATTATGTATTTCATCGTCGTGCCTACAGAGACGAATGGAATACGCACTCGGTGAGACTCGAACCCACACTTTAGTATGGACGAGATTCACCTAGTCCAAAGAAAATCCATCGGGGACGCCATGCCGTCTACCTCACTGAGTAAGTCGCCCTGGCATAGAGTATTATGTTTTCTCGTCTCGTGCAACACCTGCGGCCCTTCCTCGACTGATGTGCCGGGAGAAGCCTCGGGCGTGCATGATGTGCAACTAACTGCAGCTGCTCCTGCCGCTTTTTTGCCGCTGATTTTGTGCTGCTGCTATGCACATGCTACTACTGTGTTGTTCAGATGCTACTCATTCGATGTCTGAGTTATATTTTTGCTGCTAACCCCCGCAATAATGGTTATTATGCAAGTCACCCCCTGTCGGGGAGGTGCCTCCCTTTCTTTGTTAAGGTTGAAAGATGGATGCACCTGCTTCGGAGCGGCACGAGTACAATCTCGAAATTGACATTTGTTTGGCATCTCGGTGGAGGTCTCGCGCCAGCTTAGGTTTTGTACGATACATACCTCAACGCTATGCTGGTGCCGCTGCTTGTTGCTGTTGAGTTTTCTGCACCAACGTTATCGGCGGCGCTTTCACTATCGATAGCTCTATCAACTGCTGCTCAACTAACTGTTTTGTTGCTTTCTGCATACGAAGTACACAATACGGACACCGAGCGTCTTGCACGTGACACTTTTGAAAAACGTGCTGCTTCCTGCTTGAGGAACGAGTGTTTTGTGGTTGTCCCTGATGACGGATGGCAATGATCGTTTTCCCCGTGTTTCCCGCGTTTTCTTCCATTTCACTCAATGCCGCATTAAATATATTTACATTACACCCCTTGGTAGTATTCTGTCGCCCTAACCGCCTCGAGGTGCATACCGGTACACGTTCAGCCATCACGGGTATGCGGGGAGCCGCTGGTGAGCGTTAGCCCGCCGCGACGAAGCCCCCTTGTGTAGTTACCCTGGTGTATATTTACGGCGCGTACGATACCCGCGTGCACATGCACACCTGCATAGCAGCAAAAATAGAAAGGTGATGATGACCGATGACGGACGGCATCCTCCGATACAGTAACAAGCCACGTTAGTAAGCCTCATACCTGCAACGGGCGCGTGGTGTGACCCGCTGCTGCTGTCATACTTCGTACTGGTATAGGCGGGGTTAGCATTGTTTATGTTCGTTGCATGTTGTCTGATGCCTGGAAATCGCGGGGGGGGGGGGTTGCCGGCAAGTACGTCGGGAATGTATAGCTAGTTGTCGTACGCATTCAAAATGTAATTCGAACAGCCCTTACATTTCCATCCAAGGGTGTACGTGGATCTGTCTCAAATAGAGTAGCAACCCAGAAAAGGAGATGGTGGATTACGGAACGTAGGCTCCAAAATACGCTCCCAGTTACAGTAGTACAACGATACAGTGTGTCTCACAGGCAAGGCGTACGGACGGCAGCGTTGTAACGTTGTGCTCTATGCATATTGTCTGTTATCTACCTGGCTTATGTCTTGGCTGTGCGCTCTTGAGAGCCTAGGGCCAAAAAAGGACAGATGATCACCGGTACGTACTTACAAGATAAAGCCTCTAGCACTGAATCAAGGGGAATCGTCTAATCCACTCCCGCCGATCAATTGTATTTTAGCGCTTGCCACGCGCTCCACGCTGCACGGATCCCGCCCGGATAGCGGCCAGTGTATATCTGCGGCTGGGCTTCTCGCGTTGGCTACTTACTATCGGGTTTTAGGACCAGCCTATTTTCTAATCGCGTTATCTCACGAAGCGGCATGGACACTGGTTGTGCTGGATTCCGACAAGTAGGAACATCGGTTTTGATGTGAAGAGCACACACTGCCACATCACTGTGTCGTAGGTGTGTGACCACAGAGCTTTGTTCGTGACCGAGGAGAACGGTGAGTGTGCGTATAGTCGGTGTGCTGCAGGCTATCGTGGAGATGTCCGCTTAATGCGGGGCTATATGAGGACGCGTTGCTGAACTGCGCTTCACTAGGAATGATGTAAGAGGTCTACCCCCTGTCGGACTTTGTCGTTTGCTAACTACAGTAAGTAAGGGATACCTAACCCTAAGTCCATCGTTATAAAGGTATAATTTCAATCGCACCAGATACAGTTGTCTATGTACAAAACCCCGTTGTCGGGCCTTCCATCCTATTAGGGGAGATTGGTATTTCTCGGGGGTAAAAATAATCGCGAAAGTCGGGAGTTGGAGTGTGTGAAAGTGCCACAGACCAGCAACACCTGTTGGAACTTGAAATCGTAATTTCGATGTATGCGTTGTGTATAGCAGTATATACTTTTGCGACCGGACTTTCCCGCGTGATTTTGTGAAGTCGAAAATCGGCCGTATTTGCACCAGGAGTCACGTAGGACGTATTTAAAATGTGGGTGACAGATGTTAAGGGCGAACGTCGTACCAGCCCCCTTCATCTATAGGTGACTCTCATTCTGCGTGAGGGTAGTAGTGTGTATGTATGAAGCTTTATCAACTCTTGGCCTCACGTTTAACCCCCACTATCCGGAAACACTACGCTGAAAGTTTGGGCCTCACCCGAGACGCCAACCGGTGGTGAAGCCCCGTAAAAGTACTGTCGTGAGCAATTGTATGCAGCCGTGTACCGGACGGGGAAAGGTATCATGACTCCGTGATGCACCTAAACCTAAAATAAATATAGGAGGCATGCCCCGATTTTTATAATCATGTGGAGGGGTTTTATCGTAGCACGTTTATCCGCTCAACTTGTTGTTTTCCAGGGGAATATATCCAGTAATAATGCCGGTTAGACGTTTAGAAGAACAACGCCTGCCAGCCGGTTCGGTAGCCAGTCAGTTATCGGGTTTTGAAATATTTTGTCAAATACTCCTCTCGAATCGTGACATGTTTGAGTTCCTTGCGAGTGGTGTGCCAAGTGTGGGGGCATACGTTGGGGACCCAGTGTCTATAAACGACTGCCCCCACAAGCTGCCCGGAGAAAGGACAAAATTTGATACAAAATTTAATACACCCTAGATTGAAAATATTATGCGGGCGATGACGGGACAACTACTCCAAAACTTCACCGCACCACGCTATAATATTGACGTTTTGATTAAAACATCGACGGTTCAGGGGCTATGTTTTCAAGTCTGTCTTTGTTGACTCCTGCTCGTTGGAGACCTGGTGCACACACAAACGATACAGAATACATCATTTTGATGGAGTAAAAATAGCGGTAGGCGCTGACCATGAGCGCATGACATACACACCGCGTCGACAATTTCTCGTTTACTTGAGCGTTTCGATATCGCTCTCGAGTGTCAACCAAGCTTGGTATGATTGAGGCAACAACCATCGTGTTCAACCTATTGTAACTCTTGTAGTATACCAGTATGCGTCGCACCTGGTATGCACTATTACGGGAGCCATAGTAAATAGGGCCTACGGTACAGACATATACCTATATATTCCCTATTTTTAGTAACAATATTTGGTCATATTTACTATGGTCTCCCGAAATAGTAGTATGACTGAGCTTAGCACTCGAAACAGCGACGGGCGCATATAAGAATACCAAGCGACTTATGGACTTGAGGGCACGTCGGTTCAACTGCGGAGGTGTTGAAGCGAACGACACACAAGCGGTCGACGACAACCCGGGGTGTGGTGTTATTCCGGGGACTACCCCAAACTGTAGACGGACGGTATCACCAGTGATACCTTTATTTGAGTATATGATCTCACCTGGTAGAATGCTCAAGGCGACAGAACACGTTTCCATACACCCTTCCGCATCTGTGACCGTGTACTGGAACACCTGGGTAGTTGTTGGTGTACCAGTTATGCTTATATCCAAGTTAGCTCCGGGGTTTACATTGTAAGGAAGGGTTCCGCCTTTCGGCGTCGCGATGGGTGCTTTACACGTGACGGTCTTCTCTTCGTCGTCGGCGGCGAACTCTTCTTTGTCCTCTTTGCATTCGATGGAGAGCTCTGCCAAAGCACCAACAACGACGGGCACAACAGTTGCGGCGTGGTTTTCAATAAGGGTTCAAACCGAAGACATTCGCGTGAATCCTACAGTTAGTTGTGTGTCTTCAAGGACAATCGACAATACGAATTGTTGCCGACCGTAACGAAGGTTGTGTCATCGTTGGAATGTTTTGTTTTGCCTAAAAATGAACAAATTCCACGAGTATCATGAAATCGAAATTGACAGGTGTAAACGCCAAACTATATAATAGAACGAAGCGTTGAGCGATGTTTGGGAGTTTGAAGTTGTGTTCAAAATTCCTAAAATACAGTAAAAGCTGTTGCAAACAACTCATTGGCAACGAATGAGTGACACGCGCTAATATATGGCGCTATTATATGGGAGGACGATTTAGAAAAAACGTTTTTTCTGACTGACCGAGCTTTTACGAGGCAATGTCGTTGCCAAACCATGATCGTTTTGCAACTTTATTCGTGATATACCTACGCTCTGAGATTATCAATAGTGGTTGCACTGTGTTTCCTCAAAACAAAGTGTGTGGGCATGATACAGAGCTTCTAAAGTGAGATGCCATCAATGAAGTCTGCCGATGGAATTCTCATACCTATCGCAATGGTATGTTCTCGTGTTTCCAGCCGCTGACAATAACTCAAATATTTGCGGGTATCCCTCGACGTATGTATATGGGGCATGTGATCCCGAGGAGGGCGAGGTTACATGTTGATTAACACTTTTCAACAAACACGCACGTCGTTTTCGACGTAGGTCGGAAACATCTTTTTTCAGTCTACTTCGTCTTCCAATATATACACCTGCCGAACGAATAGCTTTATCCACCTATAATTTTTGAATTCCTTTGCGTGCTGCAACTTCTCCATTTAACAGGCATCTTGTAATGACAGCTTTTTCCTCGGAACAATCCCACGTCATGATGCAACTTGTATTTTCCACTCCAGTGGCTTGTAACGGGCAATAATACCGAGAAAGCCATTCCAGTCTAATCCAATTAAACCTATAGGTAATAATGGTATAACAAATCAATATTGATTTGCACTGCTAAATGTGACTTGGGCATTTAATTTAGCTAAGAATAGGTATACCTATGCCTTTTTTGGGGCTAATAGAAGGTACACTGCGCATTGCACCCCCGAGATAGGTTCCTGGCTCCGCCTGAAATTGGTCCTGCGCTCCATGGTACCTGCAAATGGCTAAAAAGGCCAAGGTACACCTACTATCAGCTATTCAACTCCCGTGTCACCTACGTTTGGCTTCAATTGTGCTTATATATGGCTCGAACGATCAGATTCCGCTACTTACTACTGAAGTAGTATATATAGACAAAACTCTGAAGAAACAGCACGAGCGCAAGTGACGCCAGATACAACAAACACATGCCAAGCTTTCTTCTGAACTTCATACCAACCCACGTATTTGATTGTCTTACAGCTATTCGAGATGTTCAGCTTGTCTCATTTTTTATCGTCACTTTTACTATCCAGCTTAACTCGTAGGAGGTTTTACCCCCAGCGGTCTTCTTCTGGAAAATCCGTGGTCACGGCATTCATCCCTTTTCTTCCCCCAGCGACGTGCTTCCATTTTTATCGCGCATAGGGTTCAGCATTCCCACCGCTCGTCGATTTTCGACATCGAATGTAGCTAAGTCATGTGTTCTCAACAGAGCTAGTGGCCGTGCGCATGTGACATATAATACGAGACGACTATATTGATAGTTAGTATGTGAACCCGTACTCATAATCACGTCTTCATAGAATGTGTATGGCGTGCCTGTTGTATCCAGTATGATGGCATGGCAATACATTTTATACTGTGTTTTCTGCATTAGGTTCGTGGCAACATCGTATCTCCGATGTGGCGTAGTTTTGTGACCACCAACCTGCATCTCTCTCTTATTGATATTGGGATTCAAGAATCGGCACGCACACTGGTTGTGCTGCACGTCAACAGGAAGAAGAACGAACTAACGCAAATACACTCAACCACGTTTGCTATGGGACGTTGGTCTAGGCCGCGTCAACGTGTGTGTAACTCAAACCCCTTTGACCGTATGCTGCACACGTAAATACAGGAAAAAATCGCCTACTGTTCCCGCAGAATTTAGGTGTTATTTCGGTAGTGAAAGAGTAACCCTTCGAGCCATTGGCATAGACAGGTACAATTCAAGCCAAAAATAGGTGACACTGACGTTGGATAGCGGATAGTGGGTGTACCTTGCTTTCTTAGCCATTCATTCGTAGATACCATCGGGCGCCAAAAAATAGCAGGCAGCACCAAAAGGCTATTTTCGGGGTAAAGTACGCAATGTACCTACTAATGGCTCAAAAGACGTACATGTATGTATGTACGGAATTTTGGCTAATTAATATTAAATGCCCGAAAAACTTCGTTTTGCGACTTTCGCGAGTATGGACATTCAAATGCAACCGTCTTTCGAAAAAACATCATTTGATAACATGAACGAAAGCTATTTGCGAGGTACGCAATCAATACGAAACGGCAAGCGGTACTGTGTTCCTCCATAATGATGCCGTTCTCGAATTGAAGTTTACAATCTTACTCAAATAAATGCTTAAAAGCATCCGAATCAAGAGACCTAGTAGTACGTAACAGGGATTTGAGAAAACGATATCAACATACTCGCGCATGCACAACCAAACCGTACCAAGCGAATAGTTTGATGCATTCATTCCTGCGACACAGCTAAGCCGGCCGCCTCGCCACACTATCTCCCCATGCACTTTCCAACTTTTGAGGATACCGAGCGGTTCCAAGTGGCAACACAAATCCTACCCCGCCCCCTCCAGAGATGAGCGACAAGGTCAAACTGTAAAAATAAACAAACTAGCATATAGGGCAAACGCACAACAACTTCCACGTGCCCGTCACATCGGAACACGACTTACATGTTACCTTCTTATTCATCACTTTTTAACGCGTTGTCTGGCATTGTTGACGGTTTCGATGGGTAAGGCAGCCAGGACGCTTAAACACCAGTACCACTTACATACATATAAACTGCCAACGCGCAGGTTCGGCGACTGAAACCAACGTGGCTGTAAGGAGTCGAAATTGAATCGAATCAGAGACAGTACACATCCCGGTCCAATTGCTCGGTTTTTCTTCTTACTGGTCCACAACAACGTGATGATACCATGACCATCATGACATTTATTTACCGATATCTCGGTCTACCCATATAGCCGATGACAACCCCGACGATTGGTGGCGAACTGACGATGGTCTAGTCAGTTGGATGATAGCGAGACGTACATACCTCCGTAACTGTGTTTGACAATAAATTCGTCTACACATATCGCGGAGGAACGTCACGACCAGCGATGGCAAAGTGGCGGTGGTGTCGTCATGTAGATATTGGAGACTCGTACTTATTTTCCGTAAGTAAAACACGGCAGGAACGCCGAACACTCTCACCTAGTATAATGCTCAACACCACTGAGCAAGTCTCCATGTCTCCGTTAGCATCTGTGACCGTGTAGATGAACCTGGCTGAAGTTCTGGGCGTGCCAGTCACGGATATATATGGCTATTAGAGGGTCGCGGCCTAGCCCAAAACTGTATGGCATCCTCCCGCCACTGGCTGTCGCGATTGGCGCCACTGCACGGTTGGTGATCTCTACGTCCATCGGCGCCTTCGCAATCACGTCAGATATGCAGTCGATCTTGAGAGGTAGATCTTCTGAGAGTACAGGGTGCCACGAGTTTCGATGGGGTGCAAACGTTTGGGGGCAACCAGCACGCGTTTGAACAGCAACTATGTTGTTGGCGTTCTCCCCAAACAACTGCAAACGTGTGTGTGCGAAAAATATATGCCAGGTACAATGCACCCATGGCTGGCTCGCATGATGAAGAATCTTAAACTTTGGATGATTTCGTTTTGTTGTTTAGGCGACGATTTAACGAGTCACCTCATACATCGGGCATGACTAAGTAGCAATAGAAACAATCATGTTGCGAGATTCGGGCATTGTGTTCTGCTGTTCGCAAATATGAAATCAACCCAAACGTTTAGTGGACCAACGCATCGAACGATGGCACAAGAAGTTGGCCATATACCAACGCGGGCCTCTGACTGTTTGTATCAAGACGTAGAACGTATCACTTTTGAATTACGCCGGTTGGACTGAAGCAGCCCATTTCTCGCCGGAGCAAGTCCGTGACGGCAATACTGATACCGACATCAACGATTCCATATGATTGTTGGCAGCGTGTCTTTAGGGTGAAACACTACGACTAACCTGGAGTGAAAGCGACCTTGTGATTGTGTGGTGGGCCGGCGGTGATCTGAGATATACTGAAGGCCTTCGAGAGGCCTTACTTCATCCTCTCGATCATAATTTTCTATTGCAATGACAGCTCCTCTCTTCTGACGTAGCCGACGATATGACCCAATTTTGAAATACCGCTTTGGTCGCTCAAGATGTGCGACGTCGAGGAGGTAAAATCCACAAAATCCAACTGGACACTACGGCAGGAGGTCAGTACAAAAATTATTTCGAACCTAATACGGAAGAAACTGGATTTTTTACACCCCTCAAAATTCACATATTCGGCTCACCGAGTGACTATTTCGACCAACGCCAGTACCCACTGATGTACATCACACTGCCAACGTGCAGGTTCGTGGTCCGTAAACAACGTCGTTGTGTAGGAAACCCGAGACTACAATGAAACTGGATATATATATATGGACGCAGAGACTGTACGCCTTCCATTCCAATCTCACGGTGTCTCTTCTTACTGATTGATGCACAAAAACGTAACCATACCATGACGATGACAAGGTTTGGCAATAACTCGGTCTACGCATATCGCGGAGGAGAATAACGGTCAGTAGTGCAGCCTCAATCGTCCAAGACGTGTCTTGAACTTTGTCTCAGTCCGTTTTTCAAAGAGGGCCCCGTCTTACATGCCATAATAACTCGCACTAGCACGTCTTAAATACGTCTTTGAACTTCACCAAGCGCAGTTTAGCGAGCCTTGGGGTATTCCCACGACCTCAGCGAGTCAACAGGAGCTACCAGCAAATAAATCAATAGTTTCTTCGCAAAAAAGAGCTTGATCCGGGTTTCTTGTAGTGGTTGAACTCTGTTTCCAATGTTAGAATACGGGCATGTTATCCATGCGCATATGTAGTGATGTGCAGTCACTACACACTGATACGAGTATATGCATATCTGAGTGAGGATGTTCACGTAAAATTTAATGCTATATATATATGAGGATATATTACGTGTCTGTCTTGCTGGTACTGCAGTACAGTATATTGTATATCCAATGCATCATCATAATATATATGTAACGATGCTGAGAACGTCGTTCCAACAATATTGTTTGATCGTTGTAGCGAGCATTACATGGAACAGCGCGCACTACGGTAGAGTTATTCTGCCCGCTGCACGGCCACTGCCCCGATGATGAGGCGAAGGCCAGCCCTACCTCGATCACTTCACTCCAATTCGCTTTACTCTACCACTTGTTGCCCTCTCCTCTCCTCCTCTGGATTTGTGGGATCAGCATTCTTTCCGCAATAATAACCTTATAATCTTCTCAAGTGATCGTCACAGATTCTTCGGTGCCACCTTGTCATCTATCTTCCTAGAGACAAAGCCTCGACGCCTGATAACCAAACTCCCGACCCACGAAACGTTTCTGCTGCAGGAAAGAAAAGGCCAACAAAAGGTTGTTTTTAATCTGTTTTTCGAGTTACTTAGTAGTGGCAAGTAGTCTTGGATTGGGTACGCAGCTGGGCAGTTGGTTGGATGACGGAGAAAATCATGATTAACCTGTTTATTAACTCCTCATCTCTGGCTGTCTCAAAACCATTTATTACCGAACCAACTGGGTTCCTACCAGGTGCGTACTATCTACGAAATTGTTTCAAGTTGCTTCTGGGATTATTGCATTAGGTTTGATTTGCAGGATAACACTTTTTTGTTTTGGTGTGAAATTTGCGATCTCAACATATTTTTTTCAACACACAGCGCACCCCCACCTCGACAACCCCCTAAAAAAAAACGCGCTAATATACATGGCGCACGCCATCGCACCCTACCATCAAACGTATCTATCTACGACTACCCCACCGCTTCTCCTCTTCTTCCGTGCGCATGGGTTTCAGAATTTGCGGCGTTGACCCCAACCTTGCTTTTCCCGTCGCAGTTACACATGATGGATGGCGGCACTACTCCTACAATCGATACTCTGCTTGTTGTGCATTTAAGCGTCAGCGGCAGCTATTAATAGCTATAAAACTAACAATGGTGATGAGCAGAGTAGGATGATCGTGTAGCAGTTAGTTGCCCTTTTTCGCGTTCTCGTCGATGATGATGTAAAACCTGGTACTTCAGCGGTACCGTTCACAGTAGTACTTAATAAACTACAACTAACTGCTAACAAAAGTATATACCTTGCACTAGATAGAGCCTTTTCGAGTATACATTCAAGGAGGTTATCTCAATTGTATGTGTCGGTTTTGAATATAATCCCAGATAGATGGTACCAAATATGAGTAGTCGTCCTTTTCCCTTTTGTTAGTCTGGGCATGTCCTTGAGTCATCTAGGCACGTCTGGGCATCGTCTGAGCACGTATCCTGATCGTCTAAGTAGGCCTTAGATTCGTCCTCGTGCGTTCTTAATTCGCCAGAGCAATCGTTCATCTTAGCACGTCTCGCAGTCGTCCTGAACCGTTTGAGACGAACGTTCGAGGCACTAATACGAATGAAAGTCGCACGTCTTACTCCAACTATACCAGCCTACGGCGGTCTTACTCCTCGCGACGCTCAATTTCTAAACCTGACATGTATTTCGCTTGGAAGATTAGGCCTGCAGCGATGGTTTTCTCTCGGTGGTGTATTCACTTGCATGATAAATAGGCGTAAATACTTCCGCAACTGTGTTACACACTAAATCCGTCTACACATATCGTGGATGAACGCCACGACCAGCGGTTGTCAACTGGCGGTGGTATCGTCATGTAGATGATGGAGACTCGTGAATATATTCTGTACCTAAAACACGGCAAGAACCCCGAACTTTCTCACCTATTACAATACTCAACACGACAGAGCATGTTGCCGTGTCACCGATGGCATCTGTGACCGTGTAGGTGAAGGTTTGTGTAGATGGAGGTGCACCAGTCAGGAATATGGGCGAGGCAGGGTCGGGGACTACCGTGTATGGAAGCGTTCCTTCGGCCGGTGTCGCAATTGGTCCAGATATGGAGACTGTGGTTAGTACTCCAACAGGCGCCGAGGCAAACGCGTTGGCTTTGCATTCGATACGGAGACCTGCTGGCACGAGTTCTTCAAACGTTTGGCGACAAGCAGAACGTGTTGGCCAGGAATGGAGTTGTTAGTTTCTTGTGGGAACCCCTCGAAACTGTGATTCCGAAACTACTAGAAATGCAAATGGTGGACTGGCATGACGAAGTGTCGTCAATGTAAAACGAATTCGGTTTGACGTTCAGGTCACGTTTTGACGCGATACATGAGGAATCGGCCACTACCTAATCAGCCAATAATGGGGATTAAAATGGTGCAAAACGTATTGTATGCCTCTCCAGAATTCAAGCATTGTAGTATACTATTCGGAAACAAAGAATCAACGAACTACCCAGTGCGAGCCGACGCAGCTAGTGACGGCACACGTCGTTGCCCAAGTGCCCCCACCGGCGTTGGATGGTTTGCCCCTACCCAAGCAGCCTATCGCTCTTGAAATTACGCCGGTTAATCTGAATCAGCCAGTCTCCCGCATGGGTTTCGCGGCCAATACAGACGTTTTGATGCGGTGTTTGCATGTGTGTTGTTTGAGAGGTGCAGCACGACGAGTGGGTGAATTAACGGCACGGAAACTGATTATGTGATGCGACGTTGGTGATCTAGACTACTATCAAGGCCTTTGGCAAGCGTGGTGCAAATTCATTACTAGAGTTATCTATAGCAATGGCCACTTCTCGCCTCGGAGGTAGTTCAAGACTGGGTCTATTGTTGGGAACGAGCATTGTCGTGGGGGACAAATCAACATAATGCTTAAACAAGAATCAGCAGCGGTACTACTGTCGAAACATTACTTGGTACCTGGTACATGTTTGGGAATAATTAGGCGTGTCGTTCAATAGGAATTGCCTGCTCACGGAACTGGTAGCTCGATTAATTTGTCAACGAAATATGTACGTACTATAAGTAGGATTTGACTGCTCACAAAACTGATAGTTCGATTGATTAGACAACGAAATATGTACCTACAAGGTACATAATTGATGTGAGTCGACCGATTCGATGCTATGTCGAGTGAATTCCCTTAAACGCCCCGGTTTCAAATTGAAGTCAACCGAGATACGGAAATTAGTTTCTAACACAAGACGCATCTGTGCATAGAAAAAAAAGGCAAAGGCACGGAGGGGAATACTACGTAGATGACGAGGACACGGAGAAGTCGAGATGTAGAGCCGCGCATACACAAGATTACTTTAAATAGCAGTTACATGTATTCCTGCTACACAGTGAAACCAGCCGCCTCTCGACAAGATCTAAGTATGCAGCTTCCAACTCTCCTGGTAAACGAGCATCCGAAAATGCCACCACAGCTCCTGCCTCGCTCGCTGGCGAAGACCGACCACAAAATTCGACATGATGATCAAATCAAAACGATTGAGCCTCCGCGGCAAAAATACAATTATGTCCATTTGTCCAGCAAACTGTCACAGGCTATTCTGTTGCATAACTACAGTAAGGAAACACTGCGAACACGTTGCTTGGTGTTGAGTAGGGTCCTTAGGGCTCAGCCACCTAAATATACGTCCTAAAACCAGTAGCCACAAAAAAACATTCAAGCTAGGTACATGACCAAAGAGGGTATACCCCCCCCGCCCCCCCCCCCCCGGGTTTTCATCCATTTGGCAGGGTAGGTAAACTTCGTCCACGGCAGGCTCTTCCACGTGTAAAAATTTGCCTCAGTGCAACTCCGACGCGCTGGCAAGACGCCCGCAGCATATACCGAGAAAACACGCCCCGTTGGGTGTTTTTTTTTTCAAGTTTCTCGATCTAACTGGACCGCAGCGCAAGAACGGCCAAAAATATCCCATTTCTACGAGTACAGAGTTTACAAAGTGTATGACAAGCCGTTTGCACGTATTATATACGTGTTTCCTTGTCAAGGATATTGGCCAGTAACTCCCGTAGATGCTACCCGGGTTAACAGGACCATTTTCACAATCATTCTGAGCCTTGATACTATATAACCCGTGATCAGACCGCAATTGAACCCTCTGCTTTGATAGCCCTCAAACTGTAACCTGTATGGAAGCCAATATGTACGTCAGAGGTTTCTGTGACACCCAAAAAATATAATATATTGCGGGTCCGACCAATTAATTGCTACGGGAAACGGCTTCACCGATTTTTTTACAGGAGTAGAAAATATCGATACCAGTAACGCTGAGGAAACCAACTTACATCCAGATATTATGCTCCCGGTATATTTCACATAATAATAGTATCATCGACAGTAAGTATGCCCTCTCGGACGATTTTCAAAACTGATATCCTCGATAACGGGACGTGCGCACTGAGTACGATGAGCGAAGCGTGCAACGAGGCGTTTTGCCATGAAGGTATAGTAAACACTTTACCGACTGCGAATGTGTACTTACTTATGGAAGACTAGAGAAAAAGCACCTGTCGAGTCTTGCACGATGCCAAAATATATATGTAACGACCAGCGTGAAATATTGATTTTCCCAAATAAAATACATGGGGCATTTTTCCGACCAATTATTCATACATATAAAATAATATTCTCGTTTAGTAAGTAAGTGTGTCTGGGCATTTTATTTTCAGAGTGTAGCACATCGTACAGCATACAGTACAGCTCTGCCGCAACATGCAGCAGGAGCAGCTACCGCTCTGCGGCAACAAGGAACATACAGCACCTCCAGGCGATCTCAACCCCCAGCCCAAATACAACCCGTTTCTCGGTGTAGTCTGAACTCGCAGCTATCACCCTATGACAGCAGAAATAAATGTCGGCGGCGCGCAGGGGCACCCCGATCCAGCACGCGTGCCTCAACAGACAGGCGCTCGTGGTAGCTGGAAACGATCGACCACACGATTTCCCGGACTATATCGAGCACATGCAGCACAACGAAGAACTCCACACACTGCACAGCACAACCCGGCACACAGGCCGTAATTTCAGCACCCAACCTAACTACTTATCAACTGACGGGTAGTAAGCGCCCACACAATGGCGATCGGCCCGGTGACATAATAAATATGTGGTTCCAGACCGCGAAATATAAGAGATCCGCAGCAAGCGGTCAGAGAGCTGACGACGCTCTGTTGGCCCATGAAAACGGTGCCGGTTGTTTATACGTACAAACGACAGATTGGCAAATTGTTCCAACACGGGATTATTTACGAGATCATCGAAACATACGACGAAGATCGCAAAATGAAGGCGAAGTAAGAAGTAATCGACTGTAAAACCATGAAATGTTGAAGCTCTTCTTGATCGGTCGCCCTCTACGAGTGCTTTTGTTGTGTACTTGTGGTGTTGCTCGTCGTTCGCTCGCATGCTCTTGTTGTGTACTTGTCCTATTGAAAACAGCAGTATGGTATCTATACCCGTTACTGCTCTGTCGCCCTGAAGGTATAATATGCTCTGGTACACTTGACGCCCTACCTTCGCTCGTCAGATACACCCAACAAGCGTTTGGGTACAGCAGTATATATACTCGTTCCTGCTCTATCGCCGTGACTGAGGGGATATGCCCTTCTTCTACACTTGACGCTCTGCCGTCGTTCGTAATATGATACATCCCCAACACGCGTTTTGGTACACAGCAGAATGCTATCTAACGAGCGATAGTATGCTCTTGTGCATTTATTGGTGCTGGTGTTCTTCGGGGCGATCGTCGCAAACGCTTAGCGGACCCACTTGGTCCTGCTGCTGCGGCTGTTGCAGACGTGGCTGCTGGGACTGTTGTTGCCGTTGCAGCTGCTGCTCCTCTCACCCATCGCTCTTCACTTCGCTTATCACCTTGCACCTTCAACATATATGTTCCCTTGTTGTCCTGCTGCTGCTGTTGCAGACGTGCCTGCTGGGGCTGCTGTTGCCGTTGCGGCCGCTGCTGCTCCTTGGCGTCAACTCTCTCTCTGAACCTTCAACACCTTATATACCATCTCACCACCTCGGGCCTTCGCCTCACTTATCACATCATCAAACACCATCAACGTACGAGTATGCTCTTCTTGTTATCTCCTGGGAAAATGAGACACGGACGTTCTATTTTGTTTAGGTTCTGGAAATTTGTTGAGGTGTCGCTGCTCCGCAAAGAGCTTCTTGTGAGGCTTTAACTTACAGTAACTAGTTGTAGCTTTGTCTCTCCGAGGTTTCGATCTTTCGGTCTTCTTGCTGATGCTACCGCTTTCTACCAAATGCCTTGCTTCGCGGGCCGCCGATATTGGCCTGTTCGAACCCCTCGGTCTTGACTTTCTCGGTGGTTGCCTTCCGTTACCCGTCTCTCTTCGCCGGACGACTACAAGCGCCTTCTCGGGGTATCGCGCCGTTCTTGGTACCAGATCGTTGCATATCCCGGTGATACTGCTTTGTTGGTGTTATTGTTAATATGCATTTTTTTTATAACTCGGCACGTCTTCTGCTTTTGCCGGTAGAATGGAATGTAGGTTGTTGGGGAGTATGAATTTGGCCGAGTGTTGGTTAGTTCGACAAGAAAAAACAACCAATCACATCGGAGGGTATCGTAAACAAGTAAGTGGCCGTACATGCTCGGACTTTCCACTCCTACCGGTGAGTGAGGCGCATTGGAATACCAGTACCAACAAATACAGCAGCCGCAGTGTGTTCTACTTCCAATATGTAGGTACAAAGCTTTGTTTTCGCCGGTCGAATTGAATGAAGGTTGTTGGCAAGTCGGCCGGGTGCTGTAAGTTCAAATAGAAAAACCGGCCAATCGCATCGGAGGATATCATACACAGCATTCCATTCCTCCCTAAAAAAAAATGTTATTTGGCGCTCTGGGTGAAACAAAATCGTCACGGACACAGCGTAGAAGATGCTCGAGAATAACTAGTAGTCCGAGTACTGAGAGTATTGAAGTACTGGTGGCCAATATATAGTGAGTACTGAGAAGGCCCAACTACTGAGAGTAGACTGAGAGCATGATGAGCAGTTCGGAGGCCAATATATACCTGGTAGTGAGTACTGAGAAGGCCCTACTACTGAGAGTAGACTGAAAGCATGAGCAGTTCTGAGGCCAATATATACCTGGTAGTGAGTACTGATAACCCAACTACTGAGAGTGTACTGAGTATGAGCAGTACGGAAGCTCTGTCAGGCAAAAAAGAGGACTTTTAACAATCTGGGAGAAGGGGTCTTTAGGTTGGTAGGCTGTTCGGGTGTATTGGTTCCTGTTGGGATCAAGGTACGGGCGGAGACCCAACCCCACCCCTGACTCTAACCCTAACCCTAATTCTAACCCTGACCCCAAACTGCAGCCAAAACGGGCCAATACTGGCCATGAACGCGGCATCGCCCAGTTTGCATCAAACCAGGAAATCTCTCAGTTAGTTGCGGACGACGATTCCGAAGTGCAGACCACGCCACACATTTTCAAGGAAAAAACACCCCTGAAGATCCCTTCTCCCAAACTGCTAAGGCTCATTCTTATTGGAGAGCGTTTTTTCAAAAATTCCCAACGTTTGGAAATAATTGGAGATATGTATCGATACACGGAGGCGTTCTGTAACCTACTAAAATATCGAGTATTGGAACACGAAATACTTAAGAGTACAGAAAGTAACTGAAGTGCAGAACCTCGAACCGAATCCCGAATTAGTGCGCGCGCGAAAGTATCCGCAGTATAGTGTATCCTCAGTAGAGTAGCAGTACAGAACCTCGAAATACTACACAGTAATACCGCGAGTCCTCGCATTATCTATCTGCTGCTTGCTGCAGTGAAAACCCGAAGTAGCACTGTATTATTTTCTCGAGCATACTTTGATTTAGTCCAAGTATTGGGAGCAACTGTGAAAGGTTGAGGTGCATGAACGCACGCCAAGCGTATGCGCGCCCAAACTCCGCGGCATTGAGCGAAAACAAATAACTTGTAGGCTAAGCATATCATACGCGTAAATAGCAGGTCAGGAAATCAAGGTGGGTGTGGACAGCGGGTTATTGTGTTAGATGCTTCTCAGGGACGAGTGGTTGTTTTTCTGGTGGATCTGATGGAGGGAAATGTTGGTTGTGGTAGTCTTCATGATGAGCATCAAATCGGTTTATTTGTCGTATGATACTACGAGTAGTAGAATGTACTGAAGAACACACACACTGACTGGTGGGAATTAGAAGAAAAATGAAAATACGGATCGTCCAAGTCGAACCTCGGTACAGAAGTAGCGAAACAAATATACCTGGTAATTATCAAGCGCAGTTTGTCATCGATCATACGCTACATACAGCAGTGCTCACACACTCACAGGTTGTGTGTTTTGACGCAATCTAAAACACATCGCAGGATATATCTGCATGTACGTACAGCAGCAGTAAGTACTGTTTTAAAATGCCATGCAATATGATACGACAGCATAATAAGATCCGCGTACTGCGACAAAGGTACTGGTGCTCTTTCTACTGGCTCTAGCTTCGGTCAGCAGTGTAGGGCGCACAGCAGTCCGTTACTTCGGGTGTTTTCGTACAAATTAATGCTTCTGTACGCTGTACCCGATGCTTGTAGGAATGGTTTGGTGCGATCCGGGGATGATCGATACGGAGTAAAACATGCCGGCCACACACTGCATGCAGCAGGTACGTGTAGGCCGAATGCCGAAGACAACAACAACAAACACCACTACTTGCTGTAGTACTGAGAGTGCAGCGAGGATCTGCCACATACATGTGTATAGTACGCTACCTGCCGCTGTTGGTGCACTGTGTCGAGCACGGCTCGAGCAGTGACAGTGTTGGATCACACACAGCAATAATACGTAGAAGAAGCAGAGAGAGAGGTGAGTTGTTGCGGGATGATCGATCTCGGGTCAGAAAAAAACAGATAGCCACAGCAATACAGCAGCATGTAGACCTGCCACACATGCCCGTGACTGGTCACTGTGCTGCTACTGCTGGTGGAAGGCAGGGTTGTAGTGTTGTTTGAAGCTGGGTTAACCACGCTCTCTGCTCTGCTGCTGTATTTGATTATCTGTTGTCTGGGTTGTGCGTCGTGTTCAGACGCGAAAAAACGTACCGGTAGATACTACGAGTACATGAAGGACAAAAAAAAGACAACATTTCAGAGGTACGTACGCGTACAAAAAAGACCTCTGGTGTCGAAGCCAGGGAAATTATCCTATCCACTCCTCCTGCCGAAAAAAAAATGAGCGCCTGCCACGCGCTCCAGAGTGCACGGATCGCGCTGACACCTGGGCTAATGTGCCCGGCCGGGATTCATGTGACCGAGCATTTATTTGGTGTTTCATCGAAAAGTGCTTGGTACGGAGAGAAAGGTTGGCAAAAGTCTGAAAATTCGACAAACATACGTATACTTATATAATGTTCGGCTGGGCACCATTCCCAGTTGAAAAACGCGTCCAGTTGTTTCGGCGTGCACTACTGGAGGTAATCGAGGCTTGGAGACTGCTTGCTCAGACTGCAAGTACGCGCACTATGTCAAAGTTTGTGCTGCTGTACGTATACTGCTGCGTGTGCTACACCTGAGACTATATCCAACATGAATATTTCGGTATCCATGCTATGAGAATACTGCCCATGTCAGCAGAACTTTGCGGTTATTCTGTATTATTGCCGATCGACATCAGGTATCAGTTATCAGGTGTTCGATACTTCTCATTTCCGTAGTATCACGAGTACTGCCTGTTCTCAAGATTGAGAGCGAAAATGCGCATACAGTACGCGTCCTGTTATCCCAGTAATTTGGGCGTATACTGCAAGCTTTTGTCTTCTTCTGCGATGACGTATAGAGGTACCGCTGCTGCTGTTGTGCTGCTGCTTGTCTTCGGGCTGGGTCTGCACTGCAGCAGCTGCAGCAACCGACCGCAGCAGCAGCGATGCCTGCTACTACTCCTGCTGCTGCTGTTGCTGTCATTTTCCATGCTGTGCTGCTGCTGCCGCTATCGCTTGCATTTATTTGCAAGAGAGACCCTTTCTCCTGCACAAGAATCGTTGGAAGTAGGTATAGCTCGCCGTAGATAGTGGTGTAATATCGGCGTGGGTATAGGGCACTTGGCAACTGGGCAGAAAAAGGGCAGCAATAGAGTGGTGCGACAGAGGGGAAAAAAATACAAACTTGACTTCCACTAAGAAACGTTAATTTCTTTCTCTTTCTGATTACGGTGTGTTAGCGAGTGAGGTAAACGAAATTCTGCAGGCGACGCCTCCGAAAATAGGAAGGGAAGGGGGGAGGTGAGGCAAACCCAGCAAGCGAAATAAGGGCGAAAAAAAAAAAAACAGATTGGAAGTAGCAACGGTAGCCCAACAACGTTTCGAAGACAGAAGTAACAGCGATGCCACCGCTGCCATCCCGCGACTGCAAGCAGTAGCACAGCAAGCGGGAGCTAGCAAGCGCTAGTTGCACCTGGGGGCAGCTTGAGCAACAAAAATATGCAGCGTCAGTACCAGCACCAGAAAGCACCAGCACCAGCACCAGCACCAACCATCTTCCCTTTTGGATTTCCTGCTGCTGCTGCTGCTGCTCCTGCTGGGCCTACGCACGCCTCAGCGCCGGAGCCCGCCGGCGCTGTCGCGGCCGCTGCTGCCGCTGCTGCTGCTGCTGCAGTGTGGTGGAATCGAAATGATACACTAGCTGTCGCTCTCTGTGAGAGCACGACGAGTACGAGTACGAGTGAGTGTGATTGCGAGTCTTTTTTGGGACGAAGCAACCTCCGCGTCGTCACCAAGTGGGAGAAAGCGTGCACCGTGCGTCGCAGCGGCGGCGGCCCGCTGGCACAATCCAATGCCGCTCGTGCGCGCTATACTCAAGCTACACCTCTCGAGTCTTTGTGCTTCCAGCGGTTGTCGTGATGCCTACAGCAAGCAGCATGGTGGCATGGAAGATGCTCGGTGTTTGATCCTTCGAGATTTCAGATGATGCGTTTTGCGTCGGGATAATGCTCGGTGCGTGTAGGCCAATAGAACAGAGAGCCAAAAGTTACCGCGACTTTTGATGAAACCCCGACTTCGCTGAAGTATTTCTTCGCGTTTGTTACAGAAATTTACCTCAAAAAGCTACCTCGGGAAAATTGTTGGAGAAGGAAAGGAAGAAAAAAAAACACAAACACAAACAGTCCAATACTACTACTGTCGTAAACAACTTATCAAAGTAATCTCTGTTCTGAGAGTATAAGAGAGACCTCTCAGAACTGAGCTGATTCCTGCCCCCGCCAGAAGCAACTCGGCTCCAAATAATCGATGATTTCCTGGCCCATAAATATAGACGGTTCTGATGTTCTGGCTTCGGAGTAGATGGCTGAGAAAGACAGCAATATTAACGTCCCAAACAAATAAATGCTCTAAACGTTGGTTTATATTTCGAGTGAGACAGATAGATGCAAGAACTGAGAACTGACACTCGGCATTGCCTTATCCCTGCACCACTTGACATTGCCCCGATCCCGTTCGCAACAAGATCGAATGGTTTACTTATGTAAACTTTCTTAGACATAATCACACTTCTTGGCACTGAGGTAAAGTTTCCTCTCCGGAGCATGGGTGCCGGCAGACACCCATCCGGAGCTCTTGTAATGTACATTTAACAGACAAATCGGAAAAATGGGAACGAAGCCTAAAATGAGAACCAAGCCGTATCTCCAGAACCATGTGGTGTATCAGAGAACCAAAATGATCCTGCGAAACCCCTTGGCCAGCCCTGTGAGAGGAGCTCGTCAGAACGGTCATGCTCCATCTCGTGCCTTCGGGTGGGCGCAAAAAGCGATATACGCTGGCTCTATTGCGATTTCTCTAGATGCTGGCTACCGCGGCGATGCCGAGGACTTCCAGCCTGAGCGACAGCTCATTCGAAGGCTGCTGTACAGCCCCACAGGACTGTCAATTTTTTTTCTTGGAGTTGTACACAATTGGTTTGCTTTCTAAAAAAAACCGTCCGTTCCCATTTTTTGTTTCGTTCCCATTTTTCCGTTTTGTCTGTTATTTTTGTTTTTCTGCTCCGCCTTCTCTCAGCCACTGTCAGCGAATCCTAAAATTATGATTTTATCTCAGACTCCGTCTGGGACTCCGGACGCCTTCGCTCCCTTGCCTTCGTGCCTACTTTTTCGACCGGTTACTTCGAGGGTCGCGCGGGCCGGCCTCCGACGGGTGTTCTCCCGTGCGCGCGTCTCGGGGTCTCGCGCCACCGACGAGCGCAGCGAACCCGAATTTGAGGGCAATATGCTGGGGAATGGAGACACGCACGTTCTATTTTCTTTGGTCCTGGAAATTTGTTTAGGTGTTGCTGCTCCGCGAAGAGCTTTTCTTGTAACACGCTTCGTATTACAGTAGCATAGTTTTTTCTCTCAGAGGTTAGATCTCTCGGTCTTGCTGATGCTACCGCTTTCAACCGATTGCCTTGCTTTGCTGGCCGCGGCCTGTTCAAACCCCTCGGTCCTGCCGTCCTCGGTGGCTGCCTTCCCTCGCCCTTCTCTCTTCACCGGACGACCACACGCGCCAAGCTTGGTACCAGATCGTGGTATATCCTGGTGACTTTGCTTGGTTGGTGCTTTTTTTTAACACATACATTACGATAACTCGGCACATCTTCTGTTTTCGCCTGTAAAATGGAATGATGGTTGTTGGGGAGTATGAATTAGGTTGGTGGGAAGCATTAATTCGGCCGAGTGTTGTGAGTTCGACAAGAAACACCAACCAATCACGTCGGAGGGTTTCGTACAGGTGGCCGCACATGCTCGGACTTTCCACTGCTGGTGAGTGAGGCGCATTGGAATAATAGCAGTACTCACCGCTACAGCAACAGCAGCAGCTGAAGAATAGTTCAGAGGTGTTCTGCTTCGAATATGTACGTTGGTAGAGTAGTTCAGAGGTGTTCTACTTCGAATATGTACGCTGTACAAAACTTTGTATTCGCCGGTCCAATTGAATGAAGGTTGTTGCCAAGTCGGCCGGGTGCTGTGACGTGGATAACAAAAACCGACCACTCGCATCGGTGGATATCATACACTGCAGATGTTTTTCACTTTGAGGAACTAACCTTATCCAGTCCATATGCGAGGTCTATATTTCATATTAAATGGTCAATAGGAGATGCGGGCCTTCCTCAAAGATACGACCCTTCTTTTCAGGTATGAGTAGAATATACCTGGTATGATTTTCGGCTGGGTACCATTTCCAGTTGAAAAATGCGTCCAGTAACTAACTGGTGTTTCGGCGAGCACTATTGGAGGTAATCGGGGTAGGAGACTGCTTGCACAGACTGCAAGTAAGTACTCGCAGTATGTCGGAGTTTTGTGCTGCTGTACGTATACTGCTGCCTGTGTCAACATGAATGTTTCGGTGTTCACGCTATGAGAATACTGCCCATGTCAGCAGTACTTTGCGGTTGTTCTGTATTATTGCCGATCGATATCAGGTACTTGTATCAGTTATCAGGTGTTCGATACTACTCATATTCGAGGTATCTTGATTCATGCCTGTTGTTAGGATTGAGTGGGATAATGCCCATACAGTACGCGTCCTGTTCTCGTGGTATTTTGAACGTATACTGCGAGTTGTTGTCTGCTGCGACGTACCACTGATGCTGTTGTGCTGCTGCTGGCCTTGCGGCTGGGTCTGTACAGCAGCAACTGCAGCAACCGACCGCAGCAGCAGCGATGTCAGGTATACTTCTCCTCCTGCTGCTGTTGCTGCCATTTTAGATGTTGTGCTGCTGCTGCTATCGCTTCCATATGCGGGAGAGACCCTATTTTCTGCACAAGCACCGTTGCAAGTAGGTACAGCTCGCCGTAGATAGGGGTGTGATATGGGCGTGGGTATTGGGTACTTCGCAACTGGGCAGAAACCGGGCAGCAATACTACTGTCATAAACAGTATCAACAAAGTAATCTCAGTTCTGAGAGTATATGAGAGACCTCTCAGAACTGAGCTTATTTCTTACCCGGCCAGCAACAACTGAGCCCCAAATTATCCATGATTTCCTGACCAAAATTAATAGACGGTTCTGATTTTTGGGCTTCAGAGGAGATGACTGAAAAAGGCAGCAATAATAATGTCCCAAAAAAATGCTCTAAAAGTTGGTCAGTAAGACGTGTGAGAAATATACAAAAACTGTGAACTGACCCTCGACATAGGAATAGCCTTTTCCCGGCACGACTTGGCATTGCCCTGATTCCGTTCTCAACAAAACCGAATAGTGAGTTGATGTCAACGTGCTTGAACATAATCACACGACTTGGCACTGAGGTATATTCTCCTATCCGCAGCATGGGTGCCGGCAGGCACCCGTGCGGACCCCTATATATATAATATATATATATATATATATATATTATCCTTCTGCGCCTTTTCGGCCGCTGTGAGTGAAGCATAAAATTCCGATTTTGTCATCAACTTTGTCTGGGACTCCGGACGCCTTCGTTTCCCTGCCTTCGTGCTTGTTTTTTCGACCGGTTTCTTCGAGGGTCGGTCGGGCCGGGCTCCGACGGGTGTTGTCCCGTGCACGCGTCTCGGAGTTTCGCGCCACCGACGATCGCGGCGACCCCGAACTTGAGAGATATTTGCTGGGGAAAAAAGACACGGGCGTTCTATTTTCTTTGGTCCTGGAAGTTTGTTTAGGTGATCTTGCTTCGCGAAGAGGTTTTCTTTTAACAGGCTTCATCTTACAGTAGTAGTAGCTTGTTTCTTTTCGAGGTTCGATCTCTCGGTCTTGCTGTGGCTGCCGCTTTCTACCGACTGCCTTGCTTTACAGGGCGCCGCCATCCGCCTGTTCGAACCCCTCGGTCCTGCCTTTCTCGGTGGCTGCCATCCCTTACCCCTCTCTCTTCGCTGGACGACTACACGCGCCTTCTCGGTGTACCGCGGCGTTCTTAGTATCAGATGGTTGCATATCCCGGTGGGTTTGCGTGGTTGGTGTTTTTATTTTTAAACATTTGATAACTCGGCTCGTCTTCCGTTTTGTACCGTAAAACGGAATGAAGGGTGTTGGGGAGTATGAATTCGGCCGATTGTTGTGAGTTCGATAAGAAAAAACAACCAATCACAGCGAAGGGGATCGTACAGGTGGCCATACGTCCTCGGACTTTCCATTACTACCGAGTGAGGCGCATTTGGAATACCAGTAGTTCAGAGGTGTTCTACTTCGAATATGTACGTACGTCCAAAGCTTTGTTTTCGCCGGTCGAACTGAATGAAGGTTGTTGGCAAGTCGGCCGAGTGTTGTGAGTTCGATGAGAAAAACAGACCAATCAAATATTAGGAGGATATTATGCAAAGCAGACGTTTTCCTTTGAGAAACTAACCTTATCCAGTCCAGATGCGGGTCCTTTATTTACTACCGTAAAAAATGGGAGATACGGACCCGCTTTAAAAATTCGATCCTTCTTTTCAGGTGTAAGATATGACGTTCGGCTGGGTACCATTTCCTGCTGAAAAACGCGTCCAGTTGTTCCGGCGAGCAATACCGGAGGTAATCGAGGGTTGGAGACTTGTTGCTCAGACTGCAAGTACTTGCAGTATGTATGAGTTTTGTGCTGCTGTGCGCATACTGCTGCGTGTGCAACACGTGATACGATATCCAACATGAATACTCTGGTATTCACACTATATGACAATACTGCCCATGCCAGCAGTACTTTGCTGTTGTTCTGTATTAATAATTGCCGACCGATATCAGGTACCAGTTGCGCGCAGTATCTCGATTACTGCCCGTTCTCAGGATTGAGTGCGATAATGCGCATACAGTACACGTCCTATTCTCCTAACAATTTAAGCGTATACTGCAAGTTGTTGTCTGCTGCGATGTCGTACGTACCGCTGTTGCTGTTGTGCCACTGCCGGTCTTGCGGCTGGGTCACAGCAGCAGCTGCAGCACCCGACCGCAGCAGCAGCGATGCTTGCTACTACTCCTGCTGCTCCTGTTGCTGCTATTTTGCAAGTGGTGCTGCCGCTGCTTTCGCTTTCGTGTGCGGGAGAGACCCTCTCTTCTGCAGAAGCGCCGTTGGAAGTAGGTAGGTACACCTCGCCGTAGATAGGGGTGTGATGTCGGCGTGGATATTGTGTGCTTGGCAACTGGGCAGACGAATGGGAGCAATACTACTTTCGTAAACAACATCATCAAAGTAATCCCAGTTCTGAGAGCATGAGAGACACTTCTCAGAACTGAGCTGACGTCTTCCACGGCCAGAAGCAGCTGAGCTCTAAATTACCGATGATTTCCAGGCCGAAATTAATAGGCGGTTCTAAGTTTTGGGCTTCAGAGTAGATGGCTGAAAAAGACAGCGATGATAACGTCCCAAACAAAAACTATAAAAAACAGACAAATCGGAAAAATGGGAACGAAACAAAAAATGAGAACGGACGTTTTTTTTTAGAAAGCAAACCAATTGTGTACAACTCCAAAAAAAAAGTTGACAGTCCTGTGGGGCTGTACAGCAGCCTTCGAATGAGCTGCCGCTCAGGCTGGAAGTCCTCGGCATCGCCGCAGTAGCCAGCATCTAGAGAAATCACAATAGAGCCAGCGTATATCGCTTTTTGCGCCCACCCGAAGGCACGAGATGGAGCATGACCGTTCTGACGAGCTCCTCTCACAGGGCTGGCCAAGGGGTTTCGCAGGATCATTTTGGTTATCTGATACCGGTACACCACATGGTTCTGGAGATACGGCTTGGTTCTCATTTTAGGCTTCGTTCCCATTTTTCCAATTTGTCTGTTAAAAAGTTGGTCTGTATTTCGATTGAGACAGATACAAAAACGGAGAACTGGCACTCGGCACTGCCCTTTCCCTAGATCACTTGGCATTGCCCTGGTCTCGTTCGCAACAAGATCGAATGGTGTATTTAGGTCAACTTGCTCAAACATAATCACACTGTTCGAATGTGCTTGTTCAGTATTTTGACGGTTTCATACCTATTCGGTATATTGGCTTGTTTTGAATTACTTGGTGGTTGCTTCTGTGGGTGTACGTGATACGCACATAACCACTTCCATCTGTATCTACTCTGCCGGGAGAATAATACTAAAAGCTGAAACATCATATTTCTTCGCCTGGGACTTTATCAACACTCTAGAGTTCGCAACGTTGAGAACCTAGGCTCATGGGTGCCGAAGTAAAAGATCTTCGGACGATAGTATTAGAGCAGGGCCTCGCCGTCGAGGGGCTGCAGCGGGCGCCCGCAGACGCAGAGGAGCGTCGACTGTCGAATCACGCCGAGATCCTCGAGATGATGACGCAGATGAGGTCCAGTAAACAGCAACAAACAGCTATCTACCGCAGTTGGAGCAGGGAGAGATGCTTCAACGCCGGCGTCGGAGTGTTAGCCCGGAGGGAGAACGCGTTTTCGCGGAAGATGGCCACCCGGTGGACAAGGGTGCGGAAGCTGTGTTGGTGCTCTCGGAGTATGCCGGAGACACGACGGCGTGCTAACTGGAGAAGAAAAGGCCCTGCGGTGGGAGCGGAGGAGAATAAGTCGTGTGAAACTTTACGTGCTCACCCCACCCAGGGAGATTGTGGTGGGGCTAGGAGCGAGGACCATTAACAACCTGGGAGAAGGGATCTTCAGGTTGGTAGGCTGTTCAGGTGTTTTGGTTCCTGTTGGGATCAAGGTACGGGCGACGACCCAACCCAGCCCCTGACTCTAACCCTAAGCTTTACCCTAACCCTAACCCTGACCCCAAACCGCAGCCAAAACGGGACAAAACTCGCCATAAACGTGGCTGCGCCGCGTTTGCATAGAACCAGGAAATTTCTCAGTTGCGGACGACGATTCCGAAGGTCAGACCACGGTAAGCATTTTTCAAGTCAAAAACATCCCTAAAGATCTCTTCTCCCAGATTGCTAAACCTACCCCTAGGAGCTGTGGGGATGGGAGACTAATCTGCACATTTTCGCGTAAAGCCGCACGGTGAGCGAGGCCGTGTGCACCCGGCCACCCATGTGGCATGGTCGGGAGAGCCGCGTACGAGATGCGCACACTCGACTACGGTGCGGTAGTGGTCGAGGGAGCGGACGTGGGGGGGATCGGGTGCTGCTGCAGCAGTACTATTAGCAACGAAGGAGAACATGTCTGCATCGGCAACAAGTAACGTGAAACAACAGTCGCGTGCACACGACGACAGCAGCAGCAGAACAGCAGCAGCGGGAGGCCAGGAATAGCAGCAGCAGCAGTCGCGGAAGGTCAGCAGCAGCAGCAGCAGCGGGCGGGGGTCGTGGATGAGGCAAGCGTGGTTGGATCGTCCGCTGCATCATTTTCTGGGTCCAGCAACACGCGGGGCGAGGGGATAGCGTCTGCACTCGTACTGGTGGGTCTTTGATCCACTGTTCTGTTATATTATAAGGTTTGTTTCTTTTTACGACGAGGGTAGAAATTTTGTAAATTGATTCGTAGTACGTACGAGTACGTATGAAATGTGCGATGAGGTACATACTGGATGATACGTACGCGAGTATCGTTTGGGCTTCTTTTTCTGGATGATATGTGAATACCCCCCGCCCCCCACCTGGTAGTTGAAAACCCGTATTTTTGTGTTTTTGTTAGAAATGTTGCTGCCGGATACATCCACAGCTCTTCGTTGCGCTCCGTATTCGATGTGGGCAGGCCCAGAAGAGCAACCGCACAAACACATCGCATTTTTCAAAGGCTTGCAGGGAGTCGGTGTCAAGGGTGTATTTTTGTTGCAGGAAGGTCGTGCAATGGACAGACAGGTATCTCGTCAGCTGGAGCCTTTTTAGTGATGCTTCTACTTCGCGGGCGCGAGGTTATGTCTCTTTGGTGGGTGTTCGTAGGAGTAGTTTTCTCTTGCGATTGAATACACCTGTCGGTCGAAATACGTTTTTGATCGTACAAATGGAGATATGTCATTTTCGACTGGGTTTTGGATTTATTTGTTCCGGATAAAGGAAGTTCGTAGCGATACATATTATCACGTTGCGACGTGTAAGGGATTACTAAATTATACCAGGTATGGCGGTTACCATTCTTCTTGGGTGAGTGGTAAATGATACTATTAATAGTATCGTTCATCAGTGGTTACGGAGATCTGAATGGTATGGATTATATTTTGTATCCCGGGAGAGTCGTGAATAGTGTGAAGAAAGTATAGTATCGTCTACTAGTAGTGTAGGTTCGTCAAATAAATGGAGATGTGTGGGTGTGGATTCGTTCCGGTTAAGTCGTATATGATAAAAGCCGTTTGCGACGACGTGCTAGGGATATAGAATTATATGGTAGTCATCGTTCTTCCCGGGTAAGTGGTGGATGATCTGTCACTGGATACGGGTTTTGTTTCTGAATGATCGGATGGAGTATACTATTTATCCCGGGAAAGTCGTAATAAATGGTACGGAGGCCTATTTAATACCAGGTAGGTATAATATCGTCTACCGACGGTATACGTAGCCTCTGGTTTTTTGCCGCCTGGAGTTTTGCAATGTAATTTCATACTCAGATCAAAGAGTCTTATTTATAGAGATGTTGTAGACAGGACCAGAAGAAGGTGACTGGTGGAACTGATATTTATTTGTTGATTTGTTGAACTGGCGAATGAAGAGTAATAGTACGTGGTGGGCGTGCACCTTGAGGAAAGGTGTTTCGAGGGTGTTAGTGGATACTGTTTTTTTTGGGTCTTGCTGGAAGTTGGCTTTGTGCTGTCTAGTTAGTGGTGACAGAACGAGGGAGGGTATGTGCGTGTGTGTTCTTCACATTAAACCGTTCTTTCTACCCGTCGACATCCAGCACAACCAGTTTCCGTGCCGATTCTTCCAGCCTAGAAGAGATACAGGTTATTATGTGGTCACAAAGCTACGCCACAGAGATACTACGTTGCCACGTATGCAGTAAGCACTGCAGTGGGCAACGCAATCCCATGTCATCATACTAGATACGGCAGGCACGACATACACAATCTATGAAATAGAGAAACGAAAAGAAACAATCAAAGCGAAAACAAAAACAAAGTAGACAAATCGAAAGAGAAAAAGAAAATGATGAAAGCAAAAACTAGGGGGAAACAATCTGTCGTGCCCCCCCCCCCGCAGGCGAGGTGGCCAACACTTGAAAAAGAACGAGCGGGAAAAAAGAAACAAATGACAAAAACACCACTCACTGCTTGAAAAAAGAGCAAGACAAAGAACCAAGTAAAACAAAACATCAAAGGGAAAATAACAGACAGACCAAAGCCCAAAGCACCTTCCAGGTGGCGGCAGAAGTTTGTGGTACGAGTAGTATAGCCAGGTTCCCCCTGCTAATCCGCCTGGTACCTTGCTACCCAGACTGCCGTCTCCGTCCTGCGTTCGCCAACTATGCCCAGCCCCTTGGCGTCAGACAATACGAAACGAGCAGAGCAGGTTCGTCATCCAACAACGCCACACGGCTCCTTCAGTACGGCTCATCAATTAGAAAAAGAAGAGAAAAAAATAAAATGAAAATCACGGAGAGTCAGCGCAAGAAAGACAAAAAAAAAAACAAGAAGAGAAGACAAGGGAAGACCACGTTCGAATCAGCTGTACCGGTTGGTGGCACTAGTAGTATGGTCATGTTCTACTTCCTAGTCGGCCTGGTGCCTTGCTACCCTGTCTGCCATCTCCTTCTTACTTTCGTCTACCGCAGTTTCCCTTTTACCCCTCCTGTCCCCCCCCCTCTCCGCATTTCCTTGGTCGGGCTTATTGCCACTTCTTCTCTTGCCCCCTCCACTCCCATTCCCTTGGGCACCATCCACGGCGGATGAGCGGCGCTGCCTACTCATTTCAGCCTCATCCTCGTGCCACCTCACTATGGCCGGCTGCTTCAAGGATCCCCCGGTACCACTTCCCCGCCTTTTTGGCTGCAGTGGACCACAACGTGGTCTCAACTCCAAACACCAAGCGGGCAACTTCCGTTGACCCTTCGGTGGCGCAGAACTCCCTAAGGTCTTCGACTACGCATCTATGCCAAGTCTTACACTGTCCGCCTGGTCTCGGGTTCTCCCCACCAGCTATCGTCCCGAACATTACCCGACTGGGTAATCGCTCCTTTCTTTGCCGTGCCACGCCCCCCGCAAAGACGGGCCGCCGTTTACGAATGGTCGTCTCGATGCTCTCGCAACGTGTCATCTTCAGGGCCCTCGCGTACGAGAGGGTGGCATGGTTAGTGCGAAGTCGGCGCTGGAAGCCAATGACTTGCAGCGAGACTTGGTTGCGTTCAAGGCTTGGCGAAGTGTTCCGCTCTCAGGGTCCACGTCACACACCCGTACAGCAGGGTCTCAATCACCTCGGCCTTCAGCATTCGGACTTCAAGGCTATGGGGGGCGGTCGTCCTATCGAACAACTCCGGACTGAACCGTTGAAGGCATGCTCGCATGAGGCGGATCCGTCCGTCGATTTCGAGCGAGAGGGCAGCGTTTTCGTGTATAACGCCGCCAAAGTATAAGAACTGGGTCGTCTGCTTATACCTCTGGCCTGCCGCTTCGATGACGAGCGGTGGGACGAGGGTTGTCTTGTCTGGTGTTTGTAGTACCATTGTATCTGTCTTCGGTTCCGACACCGTGAGGCCTGCTGCTTCGACGACAGTCACGATGACTGTCATCATTTTCGCCAGCCCTTCAGCCGACTTCGAGACAATTCCTGCATCATCGGCGTACAACATGCCCCATACAGACCTTCGCACGCACGCCAATGGCTCTTGCTTGCCTGTTCGGACTACTCCAGCTTCACTGAGTTGGAACAAATCCCTTACGATGGCTTCGTCTTGGCTGAAGCGTGCTAGTAAGACGTGTAACGCAGCAGCGAATAACACGTTGAAGAGTAACGGGGATAGTACACAGCCTTGCCGCAGCCCCTGCGTGACATGAAACCATTCCGAGTGCTCGCCGTCATCAGTACGCACACGAGCCAGCATGCCATCGTGGAAATTACGGATAATTCTATGCATCTTGGTTGGTACGCCAAAGCGTGTGAGTACCTTCCATAACAGCTCTCGGTCGACAGAGTTGTACGCTTTCTGGAGATCGATGAAGCACACGTATAAGCGGATTTTCCTCTGTCGTCCGAGCTCTTACAACCGGCGCACGACAAACAACATATAAATCGTAGATCGTGCCGGGCGGAAGCCGCACTGTTCCTCAGGGAGTAGTTCCTCGGTCTCGCAGTAGTTGCTGAGGCGGGACGCGACGATTTTCAACTACACTTTGCCTGCGTGGGCAACAAGCGAAATCCCTCTGTAGTTGTTGCAGTCAGTTCGATCCTTCTTTTTGTGGAGGGCCTTGATGATCGCATATTTCCATTGCTTAGGGACTTCTCCTGTTAACCAAACATTGACAAGGATGTTGTGAAAGCACTGAGCGAATGCCGGGTTGTGGATTTTTACGACTTCGACCGGGAGACCATCTGGCGCGACAGCTTTCCAATTCGGCCTCCCCTTGAGTGCTTCTGCCATCTCGTCTATGGGTGGTTCATCTTTAAGCGACAGTTTAGGCGGTCGCGGTGGCAAGAGGTCGATGATCGTGCGATCGAGTCGCAGCGACTTCGTGTTGAAGAGTTTGTGGTAAAACCCCGCCTATCGTTCACGAATTCGCACCTTATCCCGTAAGAGCGAGCCGTCCTCGTCCCTAATGAACTGTTCGCTACTCGCTTTAGTCCCTTCCTATCCTACCGTACACTTAAGGTGCTTGTAAAAGCCTCTCTGGTCGTTGTTCGCTAGGAGTCGTTCGGTTTCGGCAAGGTACGCTTCGGTTTGCCAATTAATGATGATTGGGTGTTCTGTCTCCATTGTTTTTTATGAACTTGATGGGAGATGGAAACCTTGTTCGCGAGTTGGGAGATGAATTATTGTGGGTATATGATTATTCATCATTGAGGCTGATGAAACTCTCGGTACACGAGTAGGAAGAAGGCGAATTATTTCAGGGGACAAGGATAGCGAGTGAACTGAACCAGGAACAGGGAGTGTGTTTGTTTTGGTTCTGACACAAATGGATATTGTTTCGGGAATAATAGTAAGCGCTGGGCAAACTCCATAGGGAAATACAATTTATGGCGGGAGTAGTTGGCACAGGGAGACGTGTGTCCCGGGGGAACGGAGTTCCTCGCGAGCGCTATATAATTTATCTATCGCTTTAGTTTTTGTTTTTACGGCCTTGAACTGCTGTCACAAAGGAGATCTGCATGAGGTTCATACGGGAGGGAGAGGTTTTTGCTTGAAAGTACAGGTTTCCTCTTGAAATATTTGAGTTGGTTTTTGATCATGGAGATGAGTTTTGTTCGGTTATCTGGAATTGTCATTGCTGTTTTACTGAAAAAGCATGGAGTGTGTTCGAATGTGCTTGTTCCGTATTTTGACGGTTCCAAGACTATTTCGTATATTGGCTTGTTATTAATTACTCGGTGGTTGCTTCTGTGGGTGTACACGTGATACCCACATGACCACTTCCATCTGTATCTACTCTGCCGGGAGAAGAATACCAAAAAAAGCTGAAGCATCATCATTCTTTGCCTGGGACTTATCAACACACACGACTTGGCACTGAGGTATATTTTCCTATCCGGAGCATGGTGCCGGCAGGCACCCGTTCGGAGCCCAGTATATATATTTATTTTGAGGCAGTAGGTCAGGAAATAAGGTGGATTTTACTGGTACAAAAAACTTGAAAAATTGAACAGAAAAAAACGGTGATCGTGGGAGTCGAACCTCGGTAACGCACCATTAGGGTGTTTCTTAACTCCCACCAAAGAGCATGGGAACCAGAGGAACGGAACGAGGCTGTTCGTGGTCATTTGTTCCGTTCTTACCTAAACAAACGTGTTTGGGTCCATGCAGAATCCTGGGGCTCGCCAGCCGAATCGGCACGAACGGTATATTTGAGGCATGCCAAAGCAAATCGGCGCGGAGCTAAATCTGCTGGTCACACCCTGCAGCAGGTATAATAGAATATAACTACATACTTAGATCACAACCCCTGAGCGTGCTCCGTTGGTGCATCCCTGGCCTCTCAGAGCTCCCACTTCCAAACCGCCTCCTTTCATTACTTGCCGGACCTTTCCAGCAGTTCTTTGTTTTCTCGGTACTTTCTCCCTGTTTTCTTCTTTCGTTTCGTGTGCGTGCGTGTTCTCCGAGCACGGCATCGCGGGAGGACCCGGCACCGTCGCGGGTGTCAGCGGGTGCTGGCGGGTAGAGGGAGGGTTGCAAGGAGCGCGGTCGCCGCTTTCGTGCCTAGGCGTCGCGTGTGCCTCGAGACACGAGGGATGAATAAACGGGCTTTGTCTGGCTTCGATTTATGATTGTTGATAGAGTATGTACGAGTTATGAAGGTCGTTCGAGAGGTCAAGATAATATTTAAGTGGTGCTTATTTTTGCGACCACGCTGAAGTTGAAAGGGGGAGGTGTGCAGTTTGAACACCAACGTTATCGAGCTGGCGAACGACGGCCACGGTGAGCACCGGTCTTCACGCGAGGCGGGCGACGGGGCTGATTGTGGCAGAGAGTGATAAAAGCTTTACCCGGACCGAATCGGTAGCGAGGTGGTCGCGAGAGGGGCGGGCGGCGTACGAGGCTGAGAGAGAAGCTCTTCTGTGCGATTTTTTCTTTTCTTCTTTTCGACCGGGTGTAAGGTGTTCCAATCAGGCCGAAAAATATTACACGAGAGGGGATGGGGATTTTTTTTCCTTTCCGAGTTTTCGGTTTCATTTTAGTGTTTTTGCTGCTGTGCCGTGCTGGGCTTTCGCTTTCTTCGTACATACAGTACAGACATACCAGGTAGAGCATATCGAAAGAAGAAAATATGTACAGACAGTAGTAGTACCCTACCTGGGGTATGTACGTACGTACGACATCCGCGACGCGAAGCGTATATGTGGCATCCAAGCTGACGTCGGAGCTGTTTTTTCCTGAAGCATGGCGGCAGGACTCTTGGCATTATCAAGTCGCCGGTTTGCAATTACGATCCTTGAAAAAACTAAACTCAATCGTGGACCTCTGTTCTCTTCGCATAATTTGATGTACTTTTTCCCTTCCTGAGCGAGCGTAGCGGGTGGCGTAGGCCGCCCGCGGAGCGAAGCGCCTTGTACGTTCATATATAGACCAATGCCGCGAAATCAACAACAAACACTACTGAGTACTTAGTTACTGCGGATCTGCCACATGCGCATACTACGCTGCCTGCTGGTGCCGTTCGTGCACTGCTGTACTGAGCAAAAACAGTTGGAACAGTGGCGTTGTTGGATCACACACAGCGATAAGCAGAAGAAGAAGGAACAGCAGGAAGAGAGGTGGTGCTGATACAGGTACCTACCACTACGTGAACCTGGGCACGTACGTATAAAAAAGGCTCTGGCACGAGTAGTAAGGGTCAATCCTAACGAGGAGTGTTTTTCAGTTTTTATCAGTATTTTCCCGAATTTTCGGTATTCCCCTACAGGAAAAAACCGATGAATCTTAACCCTTATAGAACCGCAGTAACTTTCCGTTTTGGGGACAAACCAGTCAAATTATAAGTATGTTGTCCCCAAAACGGGACTGGGGTTCTAAAGGGAAAATCCATACAAGAAAAAACCGACGAATACCGAAATTTCGTGAAAATACCGAAATAAACCTAAAAAACAGCCCTCGATAACCCACTTTGGAATACGGACGGCAGGCTCCGATGAACACAACCAGCCACATCAATTCCACGGCGTGTGGGTGACAGCGTTGAAACGATGGGATCTGTGCATTGTGTCTGCTGTGTGCCTGGCATATGTCCGGATTTCTACAGCTGTGTGCCCTCATACAGCTCCGAAGAGACAACATCATCAGCATACCGGTACGTACGTTCAAATTGCGGGCGGTACGTACTGATACCAGGGAAATCATCTTATCCTTTCCCGCCGGAAAAACAAACTTTGAACACCTGTCGCGCGCTTCAGAGTGCACGGATCGCGCCGAGACCTATTAATGGTCAATATGCCCGGCCGGGTTTCTCGTGCGTGTCCGAGTACTTTCTATTTTGCCGAGAAGTGCTGGTACGACAAGAAAAGTTGGCAAAAGTACGAAAACTTGACAAACATACGTACATATATCCATGGGAGGCTTCGCCGCGACGGGCTGACGACTGCTGGTGGCTTCGCGCATGCTCGTAAGTGCCGGAGGTGTACGGGTATGCAACTCGAAGCTGTTAGTGCGAAAGTACTGCCAAGGGGTTCATTTTCAAAAACAAGATTTTGTGAAAAAAGAAAGAAAACTCAGGAAACACAAGAAAAAATATGCATTTCCATCTGCCATCGGGCACAACAACACATAACTCGTGCGTACAGCAGCTAGCAGCACTGCAAAGTGCTACGTACGAGGCGCTTGGCGTCCGTACTGTATACTTCGTACGCAGATAGCCACAAAACAGTTGGTTGAGCGGAAGAAATCGATCGAACAAATCGACAGTACGCAGCGCCGGCGATTACGATGGTGTGGGAAACTCAGCTTCTGCAGCGAGAAGCAGGAGCATAACGTACGGGTAAGTATCGTACAACAATTATAATACCCTGGCACGAGACTTTCGTCAAGACGCCAAGCAAAATATGAATTAACTACGAACTCGTGCACCTTCCGAAGCAGATGAATAATTTTTTCAGCTATAAAATGCGGAGACACACCACCGAGAGAAGGTGACTTGCGTAATAATAACCATACCTACGGGGGTCAGCAGCAAAAACATATCGTAGACATAGCAAGAGCAGCAGCAGCAGTAGAGCAGCACAGCAGCAGTAGTAGTAGCACGCACATAGCAGCAGCACCACAGAGCAGCGGCGTAACAGCGGCAGGCTCAGCCGCGGTAGCCACGAACCACAGAATGTGACACGACGTTTTGACGGGCCAAACGCAGTCCTGCCGGGGCTTAGGTAGGCCGTAAACCGAAATCTGTGTTAAATGGCGTGCTGATAGCTTTCAAAGTTGGGTATCGATCACTCTACTCGTCGAACTCAGTATCGATCACTCGACTGGTCTACGTAATCGACAACTCATACATCAGGCTGTAGGTACAATTCACAACTGACGTTTATCAGATTTGTTTCGCGGACCGTCTGGGCACTGCACGAGCGTGGCAGAGGCCGTCTCTACAACATTAGGCTCGACGAGAGGAAAAAGGCATATATGCATACCATCGAGAGTCAGCAATATTATTATAACGAAACACGATGCAGAATGAGGGTAACGCGCACATATATATCTACTAACGTTCCTATATTTTTCAGTGGCATGCGGAGGTTATACCATGGTATAATATGGTTTTCTTGGAGTAGTACAATGGTGTTGGACCATTGTTGGGTGTCTCAGTCGTCCGAGAATTCGTACAGTAAAACCTAGACAGTGGAGGGAGGGAAATTCGTTTATGAGCAAAGACAGTATCACAACGAGTTGGATAATGCCATAGACATGTCAGCCAGCTGCTCTCCCTTCCAAGGCACAACAAACTAAACTAAACAACGCGATTCGAAATGTATGTACAACAACAAAAAATTACGAATGATCGAACCGATATGATAATATGAAATTTGTTGTTCTCGAGAGAATTCGGCGTTATAGTTCATATTCTTCGGCTGGGTACGTATCAGTAGTACGTAGTCGCTTTGACAGTAGTAGCAGCGAGCGCTGTTCACTTGATCGCACTTGTTGTTGTGGGAATACCAAGGGCATGTCGCTCGGGGAGGTACTGGCAGACTGCTAGAACACGCGAACAGACAGGGCCCGTGGCGTGCATTTGGACGGCGGTCGCTCGCTGGGCCAGGAGTTCGTTCATTCCCTTGCCCACCGATCGTTTTTCTTTGAGTAGTGAGGGGATGGGGAAGTCGCCGAGAGTGAAAATAGGTACTTTCTCGGTTTCTATCGTATAGCCGAGTGTATATCTACTGATTTCCCTTAAATTTCAGCTGCATGCGGAGGTTATACTATGGTGTATGATCTTCTTGGAGGAGTACAACGGGTGTCTCAGTCGTCCGAAAGTTCGGGCAGTAAAGCCTAGACAGTAAGTAGTGAACGGAGGGAGATGCGTTTATGAGCAAAGACATGCGGGTATAACACCGAGTTTGTAAATGCGGTATATATGTCAGCCAGCTGCTCTCCCTTCTAAGCCACAAAAATGAAAATCAACAACGCAATTCGAACGATCGATATATGAAAAAACATAAAATGTATTACCTTTCTCGCACCATAAAACGACGGGAATCCATGCACGTACTCTCTTACCTGGTTCAATGCTCAGGGTGACATTGCATGTCGCCTTGTTTCCGATGACGTCTATGACCGTGTACATGAATTCCTCCGAAGTCCCGGCTGGACCGAAAATGCTTATGGTTGCGTTGGGGTCTGGCTCGACCGAGTACGGAGGAATTCCGTCCTCAGGCACCGCGATAGGTCCTTCTAGGGTGATATTTTTCTCCTGTCCTGGGAGCGCGAAGACAACCACATCGTCTTTGCACTCGATCATGAGCTCTGCTGAGAACGAGAAACACACGAGTTTCGATACATTTTGAGGGTACAGGGTCAAATGGAGCCGTACAGTAGAAATACATTGGTAGTGATACATAGAGGAAGTAGACGATCATGATATGGAAATTGTTCTTCCCTACACGAAGGATCGTCTATGCTCAACACGGCGCGTTTTTTAGAGCACATGCTATCTATCTGAGGAAAAGGGAATGGTATGTGAATACTACAAAACCACCATTCCATTGGACGAACACCAATGAGACGAATGTGTTGGGTCCTATCAGGTAATTTAGCAGTGCGTACTTACTTACAGTAACATATTCCACAAATAAATAATGAAGGACCAACGAGTACCCATCAACAACCAACGAGGCTAATAGAAGTACGTGCCCTCCCTGGGCCGCCATCGTTGGCCGCTGGTTGTTTCGGGCCGGGCACCGGCGGGGACAAAGATGTTGTTGAGATACGTGGGTTGAGGTGCCTTCGATCGAATGCACCACGCAGGTAGCAGCAGTGGCAACGCAGCGATCAACGTTTAAAGAAACGCCGCGATATAATGAATGCGTGGACATCGTTCTGGATGCAGCGTGACGAAATAGTGGGGATAGGTGGTCTGGAACACGAACAGTGCGCCAATGACGAAATAAATATATAATTGACCTTGAGAGATCGCGCTGCTTCTGCTTCTTTGTCCTTTCATCTCGTTAGGTTGACTTAATACCCCCGAATAAGTCCGTAAATAGTCACATATTAATTGTACATCCAGCGTTCAGGTGGAGATACTCCCTCAATGGCAGAGGAAACTTGCGCCAACGATGCATTTTCTACGTCTATATTACCAATTGTTATATCATTCTTTTTCTTTGACTCGTTTCAATTTTCCTCTTCGTAGTTCGTGAATGCTTGTCGACCGACCACCAAACGAAACTGTATTGAAATGTACATACATGTAGTCCAAGAACAATTTGTGCTCATCGTTGAAACGGGCCCTTACCTGAAGACAGAAAAAAATACGAAAATTGTCTAGTGAGACTGATCAAAATACAAAATATTAGGAAGAGAGCACGCACAATATTGAAAACGTATTTGAAGTCATGTGTTCGAGAAGGACAGGAGAACGAGGCATGATGGCGGGTGCAAACAATATACTCCAAAGCAGCAATGCAATTTGTTTATGTCTCCACTACATAGCTGAGCCGGCGGCCTCGACCGACGATATCCATCTCCCTTGTGACTATTGACGACTGCAATATCAAAAACCACTCTGCTTATGCTCCTGCTGCGATCTTAAATGGGAGCCATGCAAATTTCAAAAGAATAAAATACCTTATTTATATTCAAGGCATCACTATCACGAATTACCCTTGTGAGCCGCACTGGACCTTGCGTCACGATCTACTATTTTCCCTCTGTTTCCGTGGACAACTACTTCTGGAGAGTTTCTGCGATGTGCCTTGTCACCATTGTTTGCGTCTGTTACTTCGTGTTGTAGCTAACTCCGGCCACATCGCCGAGCCACGTTGTCATGAAATAGACTTGCCGCCGAACGCTAACATCCGAGGCAACCGTTGACCGCAGCACCACCGGTATTCCAAACGACGATGGCGAGCTTGTCCTAAACCATCGTTCCTGGAGCAACCTTTCGCACTGTTACCCAAACAGCGCGCCGTGTTATTGTATGGTTGTCCTCGTCCGAGGTTGCCCTCGTCGTCCATGCTTTCGACCGTGACTGAAAGAGCTTAGACCTGAAGATTCGACCGCTGCACGGTTTACAGGAGGGACTCTGCAGTGGAATGGTGTGCCGGTCTAAGGTCTTTCGCATCTTGATCTCGGGACCACGTCAGCGCAAGGTATGCAGTTGGGCGTGCGTTGTCCACGGGAAACGAAATGTTCTGTTGGAGGTTCCAGTGGTGGACAAGTTCGCGCTCAGTGATGTAATATGGACTCAATTTCACAAAAATGTGGATGCTCCCATTGACAACATCGCCGAGGCACTGAATGCATATAATTGGCCATACCTCTGTCCTCCTACTTCGACGACAACCACTGAACTCTATTAAGCGCGATGTGCGATGTGTGATCGACATAACACGATTTGTCTCGATGTCCGATATTGTAAGAGCATCCTGGTTGTAAGTGATGCCTTCGTTCTACGATGGAGGTTCACGCTAATTAATCTGAGGCTCCTCACTTTAGGAGCTCCATACCTCACCCGAAAACGCACTTTATCAAAAATCAAAGTACATTCCGATACGTTTTCCCATGACCCAAGTACACAACCGTGTTTTTATTCGAAACAAGATTGGCCGTCCGACTAATTATGTTCAAGTAACCCCATCATCCAGAAATCCAGTAGCAGACATGTGCTACCTCTCTCGTAGAACGCGTCGAGTGGACACAACAACGGTCATCCACTTGGCAAGGTGTTTCGACGCCGTAGACACATCATCCGAACTCTCTCCGTATCGGACACCCCAATCTGCATTTTGTACCCATGCTACTGAGTAAGCACTTACTCCCGCGGCATTTCCTTGAAGGCTTACAAACCTAGTCGTACTGGCTAAGTAATTGTTAAGTGTAGTATCTAAGCGTGCTTCACGACGCACGATACACCAACGAGCCGTAGTGACAGGACACATCCTTGTCATGGTACATGCTAAGTCCCTCCTGAGTGCTTGGCAACACCTACATGCCCGTAAACCGTCTGAACAACTACTGTGTAGCACAGCCCACGTCGATCTTCGGGCAATGAAGCCTCGTGAATTCCGCGCGTCGATGGAAAGCACCTACAGTGTCCCCCCTAGATATTTCGAGCTCTTGAAGTCGGCGCACGGCGAATATCATTTTGATCGTTGCGCACACAGGGCGACAGCAAGAATCTTCTGGCCTCTTCGTATATGCTAGGGTGGGTCTCAACGTCGGCTGACTGATTTATGGTGCAATGGCACGGCGGGACGTGCACGTGGTCACCACGCCTGTAGTGACGAGAAGTGGTACTACAGCGAGAAGCTTCCCAAAATAATAAACTTTGGGTTTCACCCCGTTATTCCTTGTTGACTTGCTCCACGACTTTCTTCACGTCGTCGGGAGTCCAGAACCCCAAACCAGGCACGTATAAGGGTGGGATGCGAAGCTCGTCATACCCGACGGCGCACAAATCAAAACCTTCACAACTACCGGACACCTCGTTTATGGCAGTGCGGGCGAAAATCGGACCCGCTCTGTCGTTCTCAGTCAAAGCGATGCGCCGTTGACCTTAACTGTTCGACGTTATGAGTGTTGGTCGTGTGCTTCTCTACCTTCAACAACACTCCAATATGGACCAGGTGTAACGGCACGCAATAATAGGTAAACAACAGCTAATTTTAACTCGGATCGGAACGTTAACTTTGAAAAACAGGCAAACAAATGCCGAAACTCTGTTTCATGGGGCGTTCTACGATAGAGCTTCACCTCAACTTGTTTGAGGCTCCTTACTTAAGGAGCTCCACACCTCAACCGGAAACCGGCTTAAGCAGAAATCAAACTGCATCCCGAAATTTTAAATAAACGTAATACCATGCCCCAAGAAGTATAGAAAAAAACATATTTCGAAAGGCGGTTGGCTTTACAACGATTTTGGGTTAAAGAGCCCGGTCACGCAGAAACAGTTTAGCGGAAAAGTGCTAACTTTATCGTAGAAAGCGTCTTACGTACATATATCCGTGCGACACACATATTGCAGTTGATGTTGTCTACGGTTTTCCGATTTGCAACCAATCATGCTACAACGCAAGGTTATTCAAAGTGCAAGCTGTCACGCTAGGCTGGCACGAACGCCTATGATACAGGAAGGCAACGGGTGGTAGATGGTGGTGCGGTGCAGAGAACAGATGGTGCTGCTGGCGGCACCGATGCAGGGCATTAATGGACAGGGTGTCGAGTCTTGTATGGGTGTGGCACAGATGCGTTTTATCCTCGTGCTCAAGTTAAACCGAACCTAAACGCTGCCCTATACTGTCGGCGGCAACCACAACTTGACTATGGTAAGGGTATACTCGATCTCTGGGGTTCAAATGACGTGCCTGGATTCCTCTCCAGACCACTCATTCTTCGATGATGGTGTCGTTCACGCCCGCTTTCTCTGCTGCACGGAATTTGATATATCCGTGAGGAGGACATCACGTCATTGGTTTCCACGTTGTCGTGGTTTTCGAAAGAATGCATTTATTTAATTCGGACAGACTCGCCATGTTTACGTCGCCAAAGCAGCAGGCGGTATCTTCATCTTTTTTCGCGGGTATACACGGCCCCACACACGCTGCCCAAGCACGGGGACACTTCAAAATGACGGGTTTCACACACGCTGCCCAAGCACGGGGACACTTCAAAATGACGGGTTTCGAAAGCTCGTAAGATGATGGTTTGGTCGCACGAGTGGTTTAGTCCGCTGACTCTGTGTTGCAAATGCCAGCGTACCAGGTACCTGTGGTTGGTCCGTATCAAACAGATGTTGCCGACGAACGGTGCCGGAATCCCGTGGCGATTGTCAGATCAAGGAAAAGCTCTTCCGAATATGTACAGTTTGTTGTTGAAACATCTGCCTGCCGTTTACAATATTTAACCATGTTGTTCAGCAACGTAGGACCCTCGACCATCAAGAATTACTCGCCATTATACATTGCCCTATCTTCGCCCACGGCTCTTTACGGGTATTCAATCAGACACCGCTGGTCGTTGTCGGTGAAATCTACCTTCGGTTCGACGACATACTACCGAACACAGTAATCTATTTCCGAATCCGACAACTTTCGCAGTATACTTTGTGGGGTTGTGGCGTTGTCCACGCGGTCATGACCCTTGGACTCTGCTATATCATGACCCCGTGTTTGTAGCTTTTTCGCTTGTCGTTTCGACGTTGTGTTGGTGTTTCCTCTACCTCTGGTAAACAAGTTGGTTTGGGGAGAAGGGCTCGAGCTTTTCCACGATCATGTTTGCCTGCTTGGGTTGCTGATCGGAGCTGTGAGTATCGGTATGGGCGGGATCGCTCGTGTACGCTTAACAATTTACTCGGCAGACGAGAAAATATAGTGGAGTCAAACCGTCGTTCGTTTCCGTGAAAAACCCCAACAATATCAATTGTTCCAATTTGGTCGTGCTCGTTGAAAACAAAACTGTGTTGCTATCCTTCCCATACTTATTTCATGCGTTGCCTGCTTCAACCATACGTTTCCTTGTGTCTGCTAAACCTCGCCTGTTAATATACTTTCAATTGAGGGTACACGTGTTGACCGTGATGGTAAGCCGTTCTTGGGTGTTCGGGTTCATAGACAACTATGGAGGACAAAGCCTGAACTTGCAACAAAAGTCGACGATTGTTTGCGGTGGTACCTTCCAGCTCCATACAGAGGCACAAGAAACGTCGCGGAAGCGGTGATAGCCGTTGACACTGATGAGCTTTACATGTAACGTATACCGCAATGCATGCCTGGCCATGGAACAGGGTTCCACCACATTTGAAGCTCTGAGGGGATAGCACGCAGTTATTACATCGCCGGCAGGACGGGGTTTCGTCGCTTTATGTAAAAGCCTCAGCGCCAAATTCCCTGGAAAGGTATCTCCACCGCCTGCTTCTCCGCCTCGTTTGCCCTTGTCCATGGTCTTGCCCGGCCATTGTGAATCCTTTGGCCGGGCCATGGCCACCTCAATGTAGCGCTTGCCGAAAGCGACCCCGACGATAACTACTCCGCACCATTCCGTGGTACCATTTCATGTAGTATATCCCTCAATAATTGTGGGCCTCGACGTTAGTGTCGTCGCAGTAGTCCAGGTTCCAATCGATGGACCTTGAGCATGTTGAATATACGTGGTGTCCAGTCTTCCTACAGCGTCACAAACACCCCTCCCTGTACTTCCGCTTCCTCTCCTGAACCGCAAGTTTCATGTTAAGCGGCTTCAATGTACTCGCATCCACAACCAAAGCGTAGGGTTTCCTGAGGCGAGTATGTTTTCGTTTGACTACGATAAATTTCCTATGGAAAAGGGTGGCGAGGTGTCGTTGCCTTTAGCTAAGTCTGCTTCCTTGTTTACAGTAGATTTCGGTATTCCGATACGTGCTGATATTATTCCGTCTAACAATTACGTCGAGGTATTTCCTTGCTCTCAACACACTTGACTCGGCAAAACTTAGAGGCGTGCTCGACAGTTGTGGTTTAGGCGAACATCGACGGTTGCGGTTTAGACTAACCTGAAGAGTTTGATCAATGATCTTTTGGTACAAATACTTAAATACGTATAACTTATGTGCTTCAACTCGAGCCACTACATAATTCTCATAGTCAACACGTAATCTAACTCACCGGCTTCCTGAGCCCGGGCCGTATCGACGCGACCTGATAACATCACTGTCATGGCCATGGCGGTCGCCGCTCGATGATGATAGCGCATGGTTGCGCGCAGCGGAGATCACCTGAAACCGAACGGCCACAACACATATAGTTGCTCTGGTCATGGGGAGAAGTTTGGGAGAACGGTGGACCGTCTTTACTGTAGCACTGCTTCGACGCGTGTTCAACTATATATAGAGGGGTCTCAGTTAATTATCCGAAACACGTTCTGAGCTCCACACTTACTTCAGCCAAAAACCGCATGAGAAGGGGGAGATTTGCTCAGCATGATCAGGGTCGGACGGGGATCGGAATATATACACGTGACTAGCCCCTCCTCCTGCGGCAAGGGAAACCGAATGTTCCCCCCTTGTTCTTGCGATTTGTATAGGAGTCCTGAAGAAGCGTGCTTACTCGTGTTCACAGAAATGCATTGTTCTCCCTACTCATGTACCTGGCATACGATGCCTTGAACAATATACTATACCTGCTACTTACTCTTAGTGTTCTTGGTTGCTGCTTGGTTGGGCACCGGCCAGGCATTGTAGGGATGCGAAGGTCTATGCTGCTATGTTAACACCCAGGCGGCTATACATTATAAACGTATGTTGCAAATTTTACTTTGGTTGATGATAGGTTAATATTTTATCTTTAGCCCAACAAACCAAGACCTTAAGGGATAGTGTTCTCGGCAGCGCATGGGTCAATGGTCGTGAGTTGAAATCTCACACCCTTCAAAATTATTTTTCGAAGGATATTCTCATATCAAGAATCTGATATTAACTCTTCCGGGGTCCCCAGAGATTCGTACGAAATAATGCGGATTAGGCAGGTACGGACCCATACGAAGACCGAGGACCCCGTCATTTCCGAAGAGAGGGAAGGTGTTTAGCTTAGACTGGGTAGATGAATTAATGACTTTATATCATCAGTAGTCCAACAGACTAAGACTACGAGGGTGTGTCTTTACCCCCCCAGAGAACACTGGAACGAACCGAATGGATTAATTTTTGCCGCATGAACTAACTGATGTTGGTTGGTTGTGGGAAACGAATAGATCAGGTGCAGTCCGAAAAACCAGCATGTATGTCTTGAAGAGGAAAAAAAAAGGTTGCACCCTATTTTTCTTGTTTGGGTGGACCGAACGGCCCGACCAAACGGGAACAAAGAGCATATATAATATTTGTGGTAGATGGACACCACTAAAGATGGATGTGGACACAAATTTGCCGTGGCATGTGCAAATGATACCGTTCGTGCCGATTCGGCTGACGAGGCTCAGTATTCTGTATGGACCCAACCAAGGTTTTATATAGGAACGGAACGAATGCCCACGAACAGCCTCGTTCCGTTCCTACCGTTCCCATGCCCTCTGGTGGGAGTAAAGACACGCCCCCCCCCTCTCACGATCCTCCCTACCCAGAAGCAATTTGCCTTTTTGCTCTTGTTTCGTATGTTTGGTACTACTTGGAAAAATGTCTGTTTCTTATACGGAGTATATACTGGTAACTCAATCATGTTGAAAATTAGAATTGGGTTGCAGCTAAAATTAGGCATACCAGACACCTTTTGGTCCAAAATCAATGAGATGCTGAAACGAAGTACAAACCACAAGCCAGGATCCCTGTTATTGCCTAGACTGACGTCGGGAGGTGGTTTTGGCTCGAACTGGCCAGTCAGTGTATGTAACGTACTACTGTAGTACGTACCCTACACTCGGTTTTTTATCTGTTTCCTGGAAAGTCGGCATAATATTTTCGAGACGACAACACGAACATGGCATGCCCAGCAAGAGCTTCTCGTAGCAGGTGCCACAACTCACCAACTACTGCAGCTGTGCAACATCTACATCAGAGCTTCTCCAGCAGCAAAACAGCAGCAGCAGTAGCAGTAGGATCCACGAGGGCAGGGTCCGCGCCGCAGTACGCTCGGCTTGTGCCCTTTGTACACCGTACTCGATGTTGTGTGTGTGGTTCCTGATTCCACCCTCATAATTTGAAGACGAAATATCTACAACCTATGATATGACATACATGTATCCAATAGAGGTTCTCGTAGCAGGTGCCACCACTACTACTGACTGCTGTACAACTACAGCAGATCCTCCCCTGTTTTTCCGTCCCCTCGTCAATAGGAGGGTAGGCCTGACAATACCACCTGCAGCATGGCCCGAACGTTGCTGTGGACAGACAGGCGAAGTCTGCCTATGACTACTCGTGGTTGAGTTTCGTTAGTTATTACGTAGGTGAAATAATGAGCTAAAAAAACAAAGCCGTCTGCCTGCTGTGGACAGGCCCAGTCTGCCTGCTGTAAAGTGCTGTTGAGTGCTGCAGACAGGCTCAATCTTCCTGCTGTGGGTAGGCCCCGTCTGCCTGCTGTGGACAGACCCAGTCTGCCTACTGTGGACAAGCATAGTCTGCCTGCTGTGGGTAGGCACAGTGTGCATTCTGTGGACAGGCACAGTCTGCCTGCTGTTGGCACAGACACAAAAACCGTTATGATTTTGAATTTTGAACACGGCCCAGCACAGACATGTATGTGCCTACACACGTTGCCGCACCTAGCTCGACGAACTGTGAACGATTTTCCACCTCACCAGGACGAGAAAGTGTCTTGCGTGTGTGTGCGTGCACAGAGCCCGCCGAGACTGGATTTGGTGGCGTGTGCGTCGAGCGCGGTGGTGAAAGGCGGACCAAAAAAATGTTGAATTACACACACCAACTCACACCCACCCACACACACATACATACATACATACATACATACAGAAAAAACTCAAAACAAGGCACCCTACCCTCGTACCCGAGCCGTTATGAAGAGGTTTTTTTTTCCTTGGTTAAAAACCAAGTAGAAAAAGGCTCGCTTCGCTCGCTCGCCTCATTATGAAGAGGCTTTTTTTTCCTCGGTGAAAAACCAAGTAAATAAAGGCTCGCTTCGCCCGCTCGCCTCATTGTGATAACATGTAGTACCTCGTGGTTTTTGAGGAAATACTACTAAATTTTAGTACAACTCGATTATATTTTATTCATGTATGTCTTAATTCGTGGTAGGAATGGATGGGAACAGACGACCACGAACGAATGTATCTCGCAGGGGAAGAGGCACGTTATGTCCGCCGGAGGCCATATTTTCGTGGGAGAGATTATATCGGCGGGACGGGACGGTAATTTTTCGGTGTCACGGCGGGACGGGAAGTTAATTATTCGGTGTCACGGCGGGACGGGGCGGTAATTGTCCGGTGTCACGGCGGGACGGGACGGTACTTGTTCGATGTCACGGCGGGACTGGACGGTATTTTTCAACGGGAGAGATTTTATGGGCGGGACGGGACGGTACGTCACGACGGTCAGGGAATTTTTTAGCGGGACGCGACGGCGGGACCATTTTGACGGCGGTTTTACAGTCCCGTCCCGTCCCGTCCCATCCCATCCCGTCCCGCCGTTACCGCCGTTACCGCCCGGCCGAAATACCGTCATAAGATTTCTTGCCTGTGCGAGTTGTGGTTCGCAAGCAATGGAAATGGTTCATATTACTTGCGGAGGCGTTGTTACATAGGGGTTATAAATGACCATCATAGTAGTATTCATTCAAATTGGTACCGGTATTTAGTATTCAGGCCATAAATCGGGAAATAAAAATGCGCCCAATCATTCGATACTATAATAAATAGAAGAAGTGTTTACAAGATGATCCTATCAACAAGGAGAAGGCGTCTGTACACATACCTGTTTCGTTCTGCGACACGGTGCAATGCGGTTATATTTAACGCCTGCCACACTACTACTACAACAATGTGTTGAGGTTTTGTGAAAAGAGGGGGGGCACGGATATAAGTTGGTAAGGGGCAAGGGGGATGTCGGTGCTGGGAAGAGTTCGCTGCTTGTAATACACGAAGTTTTTTTATTTTTCTCCTCAAGTGAGTTGAGAGGAAGAGGGGAGAACTCGAGTGAGCGGTAGTGGGCTTCGCCAGGAACACAACTCAGCGCCAGATGTCAACCAACACTAGCCTCGTGTGCAGATACGAATATTCCCATACCGAAGATTCCCAAAGCGCTACGTACATGTAGTCATACAAGATTCGCAAATGGGTATGTTCCCAAAACGCTACGCTTAGCCGTATAACATTCGCAAACGGCGGGTAAGTTAAACGCTACGCTTTAACCGTGTAAGATTCGAAACGGATAAAGTACGTTCCTATGCGATATAGATACCTGGTATATATTATGCTACTCCATCACAGTTTTCGAGCCTATAATTTTTTAACAACCCTATAATAGGCATTACACTTACTCATCCCGGGAATAGTTTTTTACCGTTCGTTAGTGTTTTAGGGGTGGGAAATGAAATTTCGCATGGTCGTACGTCATGACAAGATGACTGGCCGTTTTTGAGTTTTTTGCGTTGGTCAATGAGGGGGGGTTACAGTTGACGAAAACAATTCATAAAACTCATGAAAATATTGCCCAAGGGCAGAAAATAGGAAAACAATGATATCAAAAGATCGGGCGCCAGTTTTTTCATCTTGTCATGACGCACAGCCATGCCAACTTTCGTTTTCCAAGTCTTGAAAACCGAATACAAAAGTGCGAAGATGTTCAAGTCCCGGCAGTCTGGAACCAGCTCGTACCTAATTTAGCCACAGCCCTTTAGTTTCACACACACCCCACACCCCTGTCCCCGTCACATGCAGGGTTTGGTGAAAGAGGTTTGCCGAAATCAAGTACACCCTTTCACTCTTCTTGTGCAATAAACAGTTTCAGGATAACCACAGGAACAAGTCAAACGCCCGAAGCCCTGACATTGACCAGGCTCACATCGTACCTGTTTTATTGTTTGAAACAGGACTCTTACGGGGGGCCATAGATAATAGGACCTGTCGTATAGGTAAAAACCAATATATTTCACCATTTCTACTGACAATATTTGGTCCTATTAACTATGGTCCCCCGTAATAATAAATAGAGCTTTCCCTATTTTTTTTGTCGGTTATTAGTCATCAAACTACAGTCCTCCTCAGTAGTAGTAGGAGTAGTAGTAGTAGTAGTAGTAGTAGTATCGTTTCTGAGTGCGCAAGAAAAACCAATGACGTCGCCGCCGAGGGAATAGGATAGCGGTTTAAATGTTTTTATTTTCGTTCACCATAATCGAGTATACGATGGATTCGAAAAAAAAGTGCGATTTTAAAGCCGAACAGGATACATCCCACTAAGACACAACACGATGAAAAAAAAGAGTAATTTTTTTCATGTTGAAAAACGGTATACCAGGTACTTATTATGTAGCCTTTCCATGGTGAGGATAGAACAGAAGCACCTTTCCCCACCATCTGTTCTAGAATCCGAGAGTGCGAAAAATACGTATGTCGTTTCACATTCATTCGAGGTTTTGGTGATGTATGGGTCACGGTGTTTTTTCTACCAGATTACGTGTTTCAAATTCATCCTTCAGTCCTTCTCGTGACATAACAGCAGTCCCTCTCGTGACATAAGGTGGGCACTGACAGCGACCTCTCTCAACTGCCGTATATTTTTATTTTGAACATCGCCTTTACTTCCAACGTCTAATTGTGCAGGAGGTATGCACCCTCAGCGATCTGCACGGGTCGTGGTCACAGGCTTACTGCGTTCTCCCCCCCAGCACGTGCCTTCGCGTGTATCGCCTTCAGGGTTCAGCATTCCCACTGCTTGTCGATTTGCGTGAAATGCTTGTGTCTCGGGCAATTGTTCAAACAATTGTTCATGCAAGCGAAAAGCGAAATGCCTCAAGAATGCAGGATCTTAGTAGGCCCGCGGACCACCTCCCAAGTCATCAGGGACGCTGGCTACATACATACGCTCGTCCGTATATAATCTAAACTGAGTAGTATTTTCAATGGTTGTCGATTCGCCCAGATTTTTGCAAAAGCCTTGTAACCGAAATCCCGTTAACACCAAGATACACCAGCATGGATGACAGTCTGCCCGTACTCGTACTCAAACTCTGACTGTATGCTTACCGTTCTCTCGATAACTTCTGGTTTTCAACGGTCACTTTTGCCATCCAGATCGACTCTCCGTGACATGAATCGAGACTAAAGAGGAGTGTTCTGTAGTTTTTTCAGTCTCTCCCCGAAGTTTCTGTGTTTTCGTCTTGGAAAAAAACAAGAAATACCGGAATTCCGGGAAAACATTGAAAAAACACTACCAGGTAAAAAACAGCCTTGTAAATATCGCGACCTTAAGGTGACGTTTTTCGACAAACCGGCTTCGCAGCCATATGTCCCCCCCCGGCACTATTTTTGTAGCGTGCTTTGAGTTCAAACACATTTGAGGTAAGGATCTATATATCTTCCAAAACGATTGACAGACCAACTCCTGAGAGAGCCTTGCATAGGCAGGCGAACTTCGACGAGCGTCGACTATAGGGAACAGACGGTTTGAACATCCTAGCGATAAAACTGAAGGCACGACCCGAACTGGGAATAGGGAAGGACAGCTTGCTGCGCGACCCGTATCTCGAGGTGATACCACTCTGGATAGAAAGGAGAGAGAAAACAGGAGCGAAGATAACAATTAATTATTGGGATAAATAAAAGAAGAGCTACGAATCAGAGTTTGATCCGGCAATGGTGTGTCTCGCTTTCCCGCGTACAGCGACAGGTCAAGTCTGCTGCGGCATAGAGGGGGGTCGCGTATAGGTCAGAGAAATATTCAGCTCAGGTCACAACCCAATACCTATGCAGTCGGATACGTACTTACTTGGTTCACCTTGAGGAGGATTTGGAATCTAGGATTGGAAACGCCTTTGATATATATTATGCGGGCGAAGGGCAGTGTGGGGCAGGTGTTCTACGCCGATGACGCAAACAATTAATTGGCTCGACGTCGTGTGGAGGAATCTGAGAAAATTCTTGTTGTAAGCGTGACTGTCTTCAAAGCGGCAGGAGTTACAGTGGTTGAATTGAGGACGGAGACGATGAATCTACGAACACGGGAAAATACATCCTCGTAGTTGTCGCTCGTAATCGAAGCAGCTGGCCGGGGGCATAATATATATACGCACACGGCCCAGGAAATATATCTCGGGGGATTATCGACAAAAACGCTGACTTCTCGCTCAAAATCGTACCAATGGTATGACGGATCCGTGATGTGGGGATTCTCTGGACGGAGCTGTACGATATAAACACGGCCGCGCTCCGAGTGAAAGTTTGCATGTTGAGGACCGAGGTGACTGAGACCCCGCCGTACGTTTTCAGACGGGGACTGACGAGGTCTCTCAGCGCGCAACACTCCGATAAGTGCACCACCAATTTCTCCTGCGGGTCATTGGCTTCCAGCGCCGATAGCGCGTGACTACACGAACCTGGCGTACGCGAGGACCCTCAACAAGACTCGATCTGAGATCATCCAAAACGACAACCCGTGTACGGAGAGTTTTCTCAGTGAGTGTGATGCGGAAATACAAGGGGGAGAGTACTTGGTTTGGCGCTATCTAGAAACATCACCCGTCGAGGGGTCCGGAGACCGGGCGGGCAGACAAATACTTGTCATACATGTCTTCAGGAAGAACTCATTTTCTGACAGACATAGCACGCCGTGTAGCCACCACTACACCTTGTAGTGGCAGCCGCCATTCCCTTTGTCAAACCCGTGCTGTGAATCGGTTATAAATAGCAACTCCTCCGTCCAAGCGCTTGCTCAAGCTGAATATATTTGCTCAACAGTTTTGCTAGCAGGTTTGTGCTCAGAGAGGTCTCGATTGCCCCAAAAACAAATAGTACCAGGTACAACGTATACTTTCTTGCCCCTAACCACTCACTACCACCACTTTCTACGACATCACTGTTCTTCGAGCACGGCGGAATAGATCGGTGTACCCCTACACGCTTCTCGAAGCGCACGGGTGCGGTGCGCACCAATCCCCCCTCGCTAGATTTCGGGCGCTTCTACGCCCGACGGCAACCCCAGCGATGATTCTCAACGAGAGGATTGATGTTGGTTGTAGGTATGGATGGGCCGGAGTCGACAAAAAAAAATATACCCTGACAATCCTACAAGATTTCAACGATCCTAGTAGTAAGTAGCGTCCTCCACGCATTCGCGTACTCACCACGAATGAAGAGGGATGACAACAGAGATCCCCTCTGAATGCTGTATGTACGCTCCCGCAAACTGGTCGAACCTCGAGCACCCCGTACTCTCTCGCCAATGATGTGTTCAGACAGAGGATGTTTTGTTTCAGGAAAAGGAGGAGTGGCGATGTGCCCACACACGCACGTGAATCACTTAGAAAGGGTTCTTCGTATCGGAGAGCGTTTTTTCCTTAATTCCAAAAGTTTGCAAACAAATTTGAGACATGTGTAATAAAACGGAGGCGTTTCGTCACTATTCGTAAAGTTTTCAAGAAAAAAACACTAGATACTGAATGTGACATACGTGGAAAAATCATCGAGATTCCCGTTTAGTTTCGAAAATATATGATGTAAGATTAAACTTTCCTGTCCTGTTTTTCTTTTATTATATATTATATGCGATTTGACAAATAAATATAAGACTCCTGGATATTTTTATTCTGGATAACTTCACGAATACCTGGTAGTCACAAAACGCATCCGTTGCTTGCTACATAATATAATATATATCTTCAATTCTTATTATACTTCATATATTCTGGGACAAAAACTCTCCCCTAAGAATGGCCCTAACTAATTACGAGTACTACCCGGCTGACGTCGATACCAGGTCCCTTGGCGGCATTGTGCGCACGCAGGTAGGTGGGCGTCTGTGTTCTTGGCCACTTTTCACTTCATTTGTATTTGAGTGTTTGCGATTTTTTTTTTTTTTACTTTTACTTCTCCAAAAATTCTCCCGAGGTAACTTTTTGAGGTAAATTTCTGAAAAAAACGCGAAAAAGTACTTCAGCGAAGTCAGTATTTCATCAAACGTTACGGTAACTTTTGGCTCTCTGTCTCATTGGCCTACACGCACCGAGCATCATCCCGACGCAAAACGCATCATCTCAAACCTCGAAGGATCAAAACACCGAGCATCTTCCATGCCACCATGCTGCTTGCTGTACGCATCACGACAACCGCTGGGAGCACAGAGGCTCGAGAGGTGTAGCTTGGCTAATACGTATAGCGCGCACGAGCGGCGTTGGATTGTGCCAGCGGGCCGCCGCCGCTGCTACGTAGGGTACACGCTTTCGCCTACTTGGTGACGACGTGGAGGATGCTTCGTTCCAAAAAAGGACTCGCATCACACTCGTACTCGTACTCGTGCTCGCACAGAGCGCGACAGCTTGTGTATCATATCGATTCCACCACACTGCAGCAGCAGCAGCAGCAGCAGCGGCGACGGCAGCAGTGGCCGCGACAGTGGCGGCGGAGCGGAGCCCGCCGGCGCTGTGGCGTGCGTAGGCTGAGCGCAGCACCAGCAGCAGCACCAGCAGCAGCAGCAGGCAACCCAAAAAGGGAAGCTGGCTGGTGCTGGTGCAGGTCTGGTGCTTGCTGGTGCTGGTGCTGACGCTGTTTATTTTTGTTGCTCAAGCTGCCTCTAGCTGCGGCTAGCGCTTGCTAGCTGCCGCTTGCTGTGCTGCTGCTTGCAGTCGTGGGCTGGCAGTGGTGGCACCGCTGTCAACTCTGCCGCCGAAACGTTGCTGGGCCGCCGTTGCTACTCCCAAGCTGTTTTTTAGTTTTTCGTTCTTTTTTTTTGGCGCGTTTGCCTCACCTCCTCCCTTCCCTCTTATTTTCGGAGGCGTCGTCTGCAGGATTTGATTTACCCTCACTCGCAAACACACCGAAATCAGGAAGGGAAGGAAATTCACTTTTTTTAGCGCAAGTAAAGTTTTTTGTTTTTTACCATTATCGCAAACACTCTATTTACTATTTTTTTGTTTCGATCACGTCATTGGTTTCTGTGGTAGAGTACCTTGGTTTATATATAGTACACAAGGTAGAGACCAACCATCATTACGGATATAGATCAACCATCAGCACGTATATAGACCAACCACATATAAATAAGATACTTGCAACTGCAGAATGGATACGTAGTCTAGTATCAAAGTAGCCGAGGAGGTAGTCTAGAGATATACGTACGTACAATCTCATACATAATTCACGGGGTATTGCTCTACAGAATACCTTCATAAAAAAACACTATTTTCATACAGAATTTCCGGGGAGTTACACTACATAGTATCCTTTGCGCCCATACAGGACATTATCGGGGTGCTGCACTATATAGTTGTTGTTGTTGTTGTTGTTGTTGTTGTTCTCACATTAACTCTCTGACGAAGGAGTCCGTGGTCACACAAAGGTGCTGGAGCCCTAGGAAGATCCGAAAAAAAAAAAAAAAACGAAAATTCGGCTGCCTCAAAATACACGAGACGGAAAAAGCGCACACAAGATAAAACCAATGTGCAAAACTGAACTAACATGGCCGCGGGTATATCCTCTCAACTATAATATAGAAGAGTACCCCCGTTCCCACCACTAACCAACTCGTGGCTGCTGACTACAGCGGATGCTGTCTGAAGTGCTGCCTGCACCGTACGAAACGCACGGTAGTCGTGAAAACGAAAGAGGAACACACCTGCCTGCTATCTGGAGTGCTGTCAGAGTGAAGACTCGCGGATATGCAGTGAAAAAAGGAGCAATCGAACCTTACTGCCACACGAATATCAACGATCGCCATCTCTTCCTGGACTGTCTGACACAAAAAGATGCAGCACAGTTATGATACCACGTCCCTGATAATTGCGTAGGTTATTCCCCATGAAAGGTATACAACTCGTTAAACTACAAAAACCAGTGACGAGTACCGGTAGATACTATTCTGCCTCGTGAAAAACAAAACCAGGAAAAAACAAACTATGAGTGCTTCTCTCGTGATGATAGTGTTCGCGCAAATCATGGGTCTCCATGCACCGTCTTCCTGCCGCTCTTCATGGCCGCATCATCGCCTTGGCCCAATCCACCCGCTCCTTTCTTTGCGCGTGCACTCGTTGCCATTCCCTTCCAGTCGTTTCCCTTTCTCCGTCATCCTGAAACACAAAATGCTCCTCGCACTTGCGGTTCTGATCTGGGAGATAAAAATTCTCGCGCAGGGGGAGGTCAATCCGTCTCTTCCCCGCACGTCGACGCTCAGTCTCCCTCCTCCCTCGTCGTCGAATCCAGCCTCCTACCGGCGCAATAGACTCTGCCGTAGTGTGGCCTGTGGTGGCGCCTGCCTCCGCGCATGGACACCCCGATTGAGCATTGCTGCTCTGCCGCAGCTGCCTAAAAAGACGCGCGAATCGTAGGTCTCCGTGCCTGACGCACCACGTACGACCCAACTCTACTGCCGCCTGAGCCTCGCGGCCACAGGCAGCAGCAAGAAGGTATCACTCCTTGAGGGTGAGTCCGGCCTTACACCCGCCAGAAAGACCTACCCCACTCGCTATTAGCCTGATAGGGCAGGCCTCGCAGCATTCCTTGCCGAGGCAGCGAGGGGAACGGAAGTTAGTATCCCCACACAGGACTCACGGGGTGTTGCGCTTAGTGTTTGATATCGTATCGAAACTTTCCATACGTAAGCCGGTCGCCCCGGTGGTTCAAGTGGCTAACCTCGAATTCTACTTGTTTGAGTCCTGGGTTCGAGCCCCAGGAGGGTCGGACTTTGACTTTATTTGCAAAAATAAAAAAAGGGATTCAATTGTTGAGAGCGCCTTGCAGGGTGGGTAGGCACTATTCGATGCGAGTCGACGAGGGAAGAAAAGGCTGAAATCTTCTCGCGATAAAAATGAACGCACGTACCGTAGCGGGAAGGGGGGAGAAGAGCCTGCTATGTGCCCCCGGATCTGAGTTACGAGTTGGAAGGAGAGAGAGAAGAAGATGTGCGAAGATAATGAATGGGATGAGAAAATATATATATATATATCGTTCGACAAAAAAAAACAAGTATCGAACCGAAAAAACTTCGGTAGTTCGACAATATTTCTGATTATTCGATAAACGATAACGATACGTTAAACCGATAAAAGGCCGAACGCCTCGCAGGGCGATAGGGGACACGGCAACGAACGGTACTATAACCTGGTATACACGTATAATTTCAGGCCATCATGGGTATAACACCATCAAATTACTTGGTTGAAGTATTTAGTAACAGGTGTGTATGTACCTGGTACGCAATTATTAGGAAACGAGCCCTTAGAAAGGAACGCTGAGATTTGATCGAAAACTATGGAGTTCGGGAATATTTTTACTGGAATTAATTGGAGGACAACGCGCCCCCCTCCTCGAGTAAGAAAAAAAACAAATCAGAGAGTCTTTTTGTTTGAATTAGTGGGCAAAAGGCGCCCCCTTTCTCCCGAACGAAGTTCAGCCTGGGCCAGGTTCCGTGTTTCTTATTTTGTCTCCAGAAGAGCCTATATATATGGTACGTTGATTCTGGAAAAAAAAACTCCTAATTAATCCTGGTGGTTTTGTATTTACCGGCATTCATGTATTTTTTGCTGTATACCTGGTATACGTATAACGCGACAAACAACTGAGCTATACCTGATATTCACGTACGTATAGTAGTAGGAGTACAGCAGTTTAGGATGCCTATACTAAGAAAACGAGTAACGATAATGGGAGGCTGAGATTAACTAGACACATTGATATTCGGGATTCGTTGCTTTATACTGACATGAATGAGTATAACGCGCGCATTCTCATTGAAGATATCAATCCTAAGCCAGTCTTTCTGTTTCCTATTGAGGGTCCGTTGGTTACCAATGAAATATAACAATATTGCGATGGGTGAGTAGCGGTGTCATCATATGTAAGTGTAACTAAGTACACGGCGAGGGGTGGAGGAGGAATACGGCTACTACAGAGGAAGCAGGACGGTGTGGCAAGATCCTTCTCTAGGTAAGACTTTGAGCAGTATTGGGCACCTGCACCGCACAACCTTCTGGGCGTTGCAGTAAAAAAGCCTCTGGCCATTTATTAGAACATCGAACTCTGTCACTCGACGTTTTTTATAATTTGAGAGGAGAAAACTTAGCACTTACTTGCAGCAGCAGGTACCAGGGTGGTAGGTAGGTGCTGGGTGGTGGCGAAAATCACAGGGGGATTACATATTATTCTTAATTTTGGTCTAGTTCCGTCAAGTATTCAGGTCTGATTCAGGAGTATAATTAGTGGTCGGGTGTCTGTTGCGCGCAGGAAAACACTGTATGCGCGAATATATGCCCAAATGCCAAGCAACAGAGTGTACGTTTAAACGCCTCCCGAACCTCGAAAAGGCGTGTATCGGGATCAGAACCTAAACGTATTTTGTTCTACTATATCTATGTCAAAAAAAGGCAAAAAAAAATAGCTTCCGGCGAATTCAAAGAAGAGGCTCAGGAGAACGACCATTATGACCAAAATGTTGCGCCAGTGCAACAACAGCGCAACAGCTAGGCGCGTTCTGCGATATAGGTAGCACATTTCAGCTTTTTTGGTTCTGAATGACAGGGTTCCTTAACCCAAAATCGTCGGAATGCCAAGCTTGTTTCGAAAAATGACATTTTTGCATACTTGGGCGATGGGATTATTTACCGGCATGCAGTTTGATTTTCGCTGAAGACAGTTTTCAGGTGAGGTATGGAGCTCCTTAAGTGGGGAGCCTCATTAAAATAAGGGTGAACCTCTATCCTAGAACGCCTCCCAAATAACAATTATATTCCAGGTCTGATTCGTTATTATTTCTGAAGTCGTTGAATTATGATTTCCCTTCTATACATACGTCAATGGTGTGATTGATATAAACACTACTTCTATACTTACACAGATGTCATTTATTTGGCAAATGAAAGGGTAATAAATTAAATGTGAACAAGGTACCCCTTGCCACATACCAAGTATATTGGGGGAGTGCGGACATTTTATACCAATACCACCACAGCTGGAGCATAGATGGTAGGAGCGTGTTTTTGACTATGTTTTTCTATAGATGTCTTACCTGCTACTATATAGGCGCTGTGAAGGCAGCCCAGACATTTAAGCTGTGATGACAAGAGATAAACACGGTAATGTTTATGTTGGATAGGGCACGCTGTTTGTAGTGACGATCTTCCTATTACTCCTGCTAACAAATGACACCCATACAAAGCGCACACTCAACAACAGCTGTCGTGTGTAGTTTTTAACTGCGGATCAACGCCCAGACGGGTAGGGTGACTCGTTTACTGAGCCAAGTTGGGGAGACTATGAGGGGTTCTACTGGGTTCAAATTCCACACTACTTGAGTCGGGAGAGGTAATATCTAGACTCAGGTGCTTACATCCTCGGAGTAAACCACACTTGAATGACGGCCACAGCCAGGCCCGGCCAAGGTGGAAGAAACGAACCGGGTTCGAACCGGTACACGAAAACTTGAGAAATAAGTGTGGACAGGGGTTTCCTCTCGCTCTCCGGGTCAGAAAAAAAAAAAAACTCCGACCTGTTCGCTGCGGAGGGTATGGAAAAGACGTTATCAATAGTGTTGAAACCCGACCTCTTATTTGTTTCTACCTACTGCAGACTGGTAGGTAACTATAAATATGTACAGAACGACTAGACAGTTGACATCGGAACAACCCTTCTTGTGGAAAAAAAGGAAAAAACATCAAGCCCCCCCGGGACCCGACGCGAGCGCGGCGGTGGCTACCTCTGGCAAAGACTGGAGGGACGAGCAAAGTGAGGAGCGAACAGAAAATAGCGCACCGAATGAAGGTATACCTCATTGCGAGCTAAATCTCAAACAACTCAGAAAACGGATAAAAAATAAAGCTTCCCATTTTTCGCACCCGACCTCAATCACCTATATATATATGTGTACGAGCTGGGCCAGTCGAAAAATGGGTAAACCATCCGAAGGCCGTATCTCGTGAACCACTGCGAATTATGCCTTGAAAGTTGTAGGCACTAAGTCTCACACAACAACACTGCACGTGCAAACACGAGTGTATAGACAATGACGTGTTTGTTATTCGACGAGATCTCGGCTAGATATCGGCGATACCATGAAACTACCAATTGTTCAACACGAAATTCGAAATGGAATCGTCTATCCCGATCAGGGCGAAAAAATTGGCGAAGACTCAGCTAGCTGAAGACTCTACGAGAAGGCCGACATACAACTTCCATTGCCCACTTCACCACCCATGAAGAGATATTATTGCCAAAACGCAATTTCCATACGTATACGTAAAGCAAGTATATATACGACAAGTACTGCTGCTTTTTCAGCGCTCAATATTGTGAGTTTCTATCCGAAAATTTAAGCTCGTATTTGCACGTAATATTATTCAAGCAAATAAATAAATGGAAAACGAGCCTATTTTCTTTTTCAGACGAATTACGGTCGCTTTTGTTTTATGTGTTTCCAACTATTTAAATCGGTCATAATATAGCTCTCCAACCAAAACACAGGGCTTTTTCCATTATTAGTGGGTTGGTAGATGATCAACACCGTGAAAAAAAAACATCCCAATCAATAATATTGCATACAAGGTTGTATTGAGCGAGGCGTGGCCAATCTATCTACCGCTTTGGCACCACTTTGTCTGGATGGTATGACAACACGGCACCCGTAGACGTGTGCGGCGCAGAGCGGCAGGACGTATGCAACTCGTGTTAGAGACTTTGTGAGGCTTGAGACGCGAGTCCTCCACGGTCTCGTATGGATCACGCGACAACAACAACAACAACAGCAATTAAATATGGGCGGGCGTGTTTTTCGGGCTTTGTGCGCCGGTTTTTGCCTCCATCATCGTGGTCGTTATCGTAATCTTTTTTGGGGGTTTTTCGGTACGGTAACGGAAATTATCGTTATCGATATCGTTATCGAAGTTATTTCGGTCTTGTCGTACCGAAACCTTTCTGGTTTCGAATCCCAACACTAGTTGCGCTACCTAGTACCTTCATACTTGAGCTTTTACGGGATGTCACGCTTGACGTTGAGGGTGGCGCGTGCCCCCAGTTGAGGGTGACGCGTGCCCCCTTGCCAGCATATTTTTTAGCCGGTTGAAGTCAGATCGCATTTATGTCTTCAAAAACCACCAGCTTCCCACCCCCCTCCTTTCTTGCCCCCTTCGAGCAAGCCGCACACTCATAATTAAAGAGAACTTCTAACGAACTGCATCTGAGTTTGGCCAAGCACATACACCTGTGTCGCACTTCTTCTGTGGATCATGATCTATGGTACCCTTGGCTTCTCTTTCTCACAACACAAATAAATGGCGTCGATCCTCGATCGGTCTTTACCGCTATAACTCAGTAGGTAACACCTTCACATTTATTTCGTTATGTTTCTTTCGTAGAAGGTGTATGTCCTACATGTCTCATCCAAGTACGATGCCATGACGGTTGACATTGCCTACTCTACTTTCAGCGTACCATCAAAGTACATCTGTGGCAGAGTTTGTGGCACGATGTTTGCGTATGTATCGCTAGAATTGAAGGATCGGCAAGCAGATAGGTAGGACGGCTATATGTAAACGACCCTTAATGTCAACAACACCCACCACTTCGGTCCGAACCAAAACGAGTACTGGAGTCTTGAAAAATAGACACATTTTTGTCATGTATGTGTGCAGCAGCACTTGTAATTAATTGTCGTATGTATGTGGAAAACAATATCTTCACGACTCCCTACCAAAAAAAAAAAAAAAAAAAAAAAAAAAAAGACTGCGTAGCCCCAGATATGATGCTCAAACCATTTTCCGACCAACATATAGGGTACTCGTTGTAGTCTAGGGGGTGCTGGGACCCCCTGAATTGCAAGGAATTTCAGGTATTGACTGTTGTTACGGGTTTGAACAACGAAACCAAAGTTCTCAGCACCAGCAATTTTATATCGTCATGGAGCTCCTGTTTGTTATACTCATTGTGCGGTGACCAATGTTGTTGTGAACAGGAGTTGAATACTGACCCACAGTCGTTTTTCGGTCGGTTAAAACCGAACAAAAACGAGGCCGAACCCAAAAAATATGTTTCAGCCGGTTTCTCGTCAAAAACCCTAACAAATGGTCTGAATTTTGAACGGTTAGGTGTACCTGTGTTGGCATAAATGTGACATGATCACAATATATATGGTGTTGTTGACTGTGCTAAAGAACACGATCCGTAAGATCCATCGTAGATTGAGGAGTTCCATGCTGAACAGGGATTCTGGTGTTGGGTATTGGGATGTCGGGGTAACGTGTACCCCACCAAAATCACTCGTTAGATGTAGCTCCATAGGAGGCGAGTCAGCTCGACAGCTCGGATGTATAATATAAGATGAGTTCCGTGTTATTGCCTAGAGCAACCACGCGTTCCCGTGCCAGCTGCGTCTATATATTTAGAGATCAGTCAACACACTAGTGAAGAACCGGTGATCTTCTATTGACAAGCGTAGCCCAGGCCAACCTAGAGAGGTGGGAACCTTCCGGCATGTCTGGTTTAGATGGCGTGTCTGGTCTGGAAGCCAACGTGTGAAATGAGTAGAATATGCATGTATATGCATGTCGAGAAGCTGCTGCTGATGAGGATCCCGGAGCGGATCGAGGTCCTGGTGGAAAGGACGTAAGAGTAGAAGAAGAAGATGCCGCACCAGAAGCAGCAGCGATCCCAGCAGGGCTAAGTTTGAGCCGGACCTGGTAGATTCGCTTGGCACTGGTGGCGAAGGCTCTGGAGAGCAGCAGTTGCAGGGGCAACAGCACCTCCAGTAGCACCGTCGCAACAGCAGCAGTCAGAGGACTGCTGCGCCTGTTGCGACGATGAAGCGCACGCAGCAACCACCGTCGTCGCCGCCGCCGTCACCACCGCCGCCGCAACCGCCGTCTTCGCTACCGCCGCTGCCGCCGCCGTCGTCTCGACCGCCGCGTTACCGTCGATGCTGCAACACCCCAGGAGAGCCAGGTATCTGCCTGAATCTATCTGTGGGTTCGTTTCGCGCTGGCGAAGTAGAAGTAGAAATGAGTAAGAACATATGAGAGAGTGAAGGACGAGTATGTGTATCGCCGGGAGGAGCCGGGTGGAAGGTGGAGACCGCGGGTGGAAGCTGAAAGTGTTTGTGGGCAAAATCGTTTTCCTGGACTGCTGAAACACAGCGCCCGCAGGAGGTTGATGGAGGGGGGACGTTGCCCCCGAGGAAGGAGATAAGGAGAGTGAGGGTAGGCGCAGGGGGGGGAATCTGCATCTGCTGTTCGGGATCAGCGCACGAGCGCGACAGGATGCACTGCCCCTAGCGAGAGAGAGTGAAAGAGAAGAGACCGAGGCTCCACCAGCAAGGACTTACGTCCGCAACAGGCACGTTTGACTTTGTTGATTGTTTGCTGTTGGTAATTTCCGTTTTTAGATTGATTTTATATCGATTTAAGAGTGGCAGATCATATCCGAACATTGCGATTGAGAATTGAGAAAGTTGGAATTAGAATGAGATGCACAGACGTGTTCGTATATAGCTTCCCTCACTGAAGTTATTATGTAGACGATTGCAGGACAATGACGTCTGTCTGTTTTATAGTTGACTGGTCGAGGGCTCTGGTTGGGCATCGATGCGAGTGCGAGTACGAGATGAAAGTAAAGTATATATGCGAAAGCGTGAAATTCGAGTTGTGGCTGAGAATTCGGGGGAGAATGAAGTATCGAAGACAAGTGCACAAAGTTGACGCCGAGTTGAGTTGCATTGATGTACTGGGCATGGAAGCCGATACGCGCTGATGCTGGATGTTTTCTTTATTGAGTTGTTTGCCCAGCACAGGACTATCATGCCCATCGCGTTGCTCGGCCTGCGGAGCACCACAATGTCAAGTTGTATCTGGTACAAGCATCTGTCTGTATTATATGCAACTATTGAAGAATGAAAAATGAAGAAATTTGTTATGATATTCATACTGCTGTATGCCTGCGACCGATGCATGGCGTTCATTTTATATGGCGTCAAAACGTATCGTCTTTCAGCTCTTCCCTATCCAACCCTTTTTCCCCCCATCTAGCAGTGACTGAGTAGCTCAGTGGTCCATTCCTTCTAAGTTACGCGGAATGAGTGGTCTAGCAGGTAGTGATATATAATTCCCAAGGGTGGGTCGGGGGTTCGAATATCGCCGAATTTCGTAATTTGTGCTTTTCGAGCGTGCGCGCTGGAGACAATACGAATGATTATGATGGTGTGCCTCTAGACACCAGTAGCGTTTGTTTGCCGAGGGGAGGGCCCCGGAGATCACTGTTACCTAGTTGGGCAAATATGGGCATGAGATGCAGGTTACAGTTTTGTCTGAGCATCTATGTATGTGTTGAACCCTTGAGCCCAACTACGTACAGCAACACGTTAGTTGACACTCCGTTATAGTTTGCGGCATTCCACGTATGTATTTAGATCTCCATACGCGGACATCTCGTTTTCAAGTTTTTGAGTTGATGTGTAGGACCACCCATGCGACTTGATACGTACCAAAAAGGCGAGATGTTCGTATGCGAACGGGGTAATATTCAATAACAGTACAGCAGCAGAAGAAGAATGGAAAGAGAAACATCCGGGTATTTGTTGTTGTTGTTGTTGTTGTTCTCACATTAAATCTCTGACGAAGGAGACCGTGGTCACACAAAGGTGCTGGAGCCCTAGGAAGATCCGAAAAACGAAAAAAATCGAAAATTCGGCTGCCTCAAAATACAGGGGAGGAAAAAGCGCACGCAAGATAAAACCAATGTGCAAAACTGAACTAACAAGGCCGCGGGTATATCCTCTCAACTATAACATATATAGAAGAGTACCCCCGTTCCCACCACTAACCAACTCGTGGCTGCTGACTACAGCGGATGCTGTCTGAAGTGCTGCCTGCACCCTACGAAACGCACGGTAGTCGTGAAAACGAAAGAGGAACACACCTGCCTGCTATCTGGAGTGCTGTCAGAGTGAAGACTCGTGGATATGCAGTGAAAAAAGGAGCAATCGAACCTTACTACCACACGAATATCAACGATCGCCATCTCTTCCTGGACTGTCTGACGCAAAAAGGTGCAGCACAGTTATGATACCACGTCCCTGATAATTGCGTAGGTTATTCCCCATGAAAGGTATACAACTCGTTAAACTACAAAAACCAGTGACGAGTACCGGTAGATACTATTCTGCCTCGTGAAAAACAAAACCAGGAAAAAACAAACTATGACTGCTTCTCTCGTGATGATAGTGTGCGCGCAAATCATGGGTCTCCATGCACCGTCTTCCTGCCGCTCTTCATGGCCGCATCATCGCCTTGGCCCAATCCACCCGCTCCTTTGCGCGTGCACTCGTTGCCATTCCCTTCCAGTCGTTTCCCTTTCTCCGTCATCCTGAAAAACAAAATGCTCCTCGCACTTGCGGTTCTGATCTGGGAAATAAAAATTCTCGCGCAGGGGGAGGTCAATCCGTCTCTTCCCCGCACGTCGACGCTCAGTCTCCCTCCTCCCTCGTCGTCGAATCCAGCCTCCTACCGGCGCAATAGACTGTGCCGTAGTGTGGCCTGTGGTGGCGCCTGCCTCCGCGCATGGACACCCCGATTGAGCATTGCTGCTCTGCCGCAGCTGCCTAAAAAGACGCGCGAATCGTAGGTCTCCGTGCCTGACGCACCACGTACGACCCAACTCTACTGCCGCCTGAGCCTCGCGGCCACAGGCAGCAGCAAGAAGGTATCACTCCTTGAGGGTGAGTCCGGCCTTACACCCGCCAGAAAGACCTACCCCACTCGCTATTAGCCTGATAGGGCATGCCTCGCAGCATTCCTTGCCGAGGCAGCGAGGGGAACGGATTATGTATATGTAGTGGTCGAGGAATACATGGATTTGATGTGGGACCATATATTCTCGTTGACAAGCATCTGTTTATTTACAGTCGCATTTGAAACTTTAGTGGTAAAGAGGAGTTGGAAAGCTGTTAACACATGGGAAGAGCAAAACACCCAATCAATGCAGACCTAATCGCTCGCTTGCACGCCCCATCCCTTGTGTGTGTCCGATCATTACTGCGGAGGCGACGTTTGATTCACCCAGGAGGATAAGCTGGATGACCCGAGCTGCGGCGACGCCACGAGACCGGACGGAGAGGCAGCCGCGGCGGAGGCAACAACAGTAGTGTCTGGGGTATCGGGGTGGTTTCTAATGAAATGTGATTGCCTGTGAATCTGAATGAATGATTTCATTGTTTTTTGTTTTTGAATTGTGTTTCCGGTCGATTTGGATTCCACGAGAGTTTTTGGTATTTTCCGAGTGGTCGCAACGTCAAATATTTTTCTAGTGGGGAAACCTATGTGCTATCTCGCATTACCGTCGCGATCTGTGTATCTATGGCGGGAGTAGGGGATAAGGGGAGACTCTTGTCCGGAGGAACGGGGTCCCTCGCGATCTCTAGCCTTAAAGTTCTTGACTTTATCTTATTTGATTGGGATGACCACTCCTGAGGTATTTTTGTGATTTAGGTTTTTGATAAGTTCTTAAAGAAAGGCTGAAGTGAGACTAGGAAGCGCCTGGGGGCGTGTGCGGTCGACATGAAAATGTTTTCTGACGAGGGAAGGTTTTGATAGAAATTCGGAATAATAATACTGAGAGAGAGGTTGGTAGGACTGAACACTGAAATGCGAGGGGGTGCATACGGTTCGGATTGAATACTTTTCGTTTTCGGTTTTTGGTAACTAACACGCTGATTATTTGTCGACAGGATTGGAATTTCTACAATTACGTTCGGGTCGATTTGCGTTTCACATCTTGAAAGTAGACGAATATACTTGGATCAATTCCGCGGACAACGCCGTTTTACCTGGCTGAATCCCGAGAAGAGTGCCGTTTTACCTGGCATTGGATTTCGAGAGTTTTACATGTTTGGAACAGAGAGACTTTGGATTTGATCGTTTGAATAATGATATGACGATTTGAGTGTTGATTCGAGGACTTGATTTTTGAGTTGCAGATTGGAGTTTTGAGTTTCTGAGTTTGGTATGAGGTGATTCTAATATTGCGATCTATCAACCCTGCTATTTCGTGCCTTGTCATGCACCGGAGCAGGGGGGACATTATTAGGGTCGTGTACAGTGTTACCGACCTGGGGGAATATTGGAGTATGGTCGTGTATAGTGAGCAGGGGGGATGTTGACTGTGCTCAAGAACACGATCCGTAAGATCCATCGTAGATTGAGGAGTTCCATGCTGAACAGGGATTCTGGTGTAGGGTATTGGGATGTCGGGGTAACGTGTACCCCATTAATACCACTCGTTAGATTTAGCTCCATAAGAGGCGAGTCAGCTCGACAGCTCGGATGTATAATATAAGATGAGTTCCGTGTTATTGTCTGGAGTAACCACGCGTTCCCGTGCCAGCTGCGTCTATACCTTTAGAGATCAATCAACAGGTGTCAAGTAGCCTGCCTGAAGTACTTTTGCGTCTGCTGCACCACGGAACATACCGACATATGCTATCATAGCGGTATGTCAGAGATGCTCATATCTTGCAGCAAGCAATACCAGGTGGTACCTAATTGGAGTAGGTTTAACAATCTGGAAGAAGGGATATTTAGGGATGTTGTTGACTTGAAAAATAAATGCGTAGCGTGGTCTGCACTTCGGAATCGTCGTCCGCAACTGAGAATTTCACAGGTTCGACGCAAACGCGGCGCAGCCGCGTTTATGGCGAGTTTTGCCCCGTTTTGGCTGCGGTTTGGGGCCAGGGTCAGGGTTAGGGTTAGGGTTAGGGTTAGGGTTAAAGGCAGGGGTTGGGTCGGGTCTTCACCCTTACCTTGATCCCAACAGGAACCACAACACCTGAACGGCCTACCAACCTAAATATCCCTTCTCCCAATTTGTTAAACGTCGCAAGGAGGGTACCTGGCCGTGTAATCATAACGTAGATAACATACCGCTGTGTTGCTTACTATTACTGTATATACCACGTATGTGTTTCATGTACAATAACTTGGGGTGCACAGCAAACGCCATGGAGAAATCTACGTTGCTCAAAGGGGGGGTTGTGAGCGCGAACAATTTTTACTGTAGGCAGAGGGCGAGACAGTGCGACAGTTCAGCGGGCAAATTACCTGTGTTCCACTGCCCATTCAAAAAAAGCTGATATTATTGCCAAAAGTCCCGACAACAAAGCGGATGGAAGCACGTCTGCCACCTTTTTTTCGTGGGGACATTTCGTTTTTCTGCTCCAGCTCCGAACATTTCCATCGAGCCAAAGTTTGGCAGACCGGGTATGAGCTCCTTGGTGCACTCCCTTTGAATGTGCCAGAGTGACAGCACTTTTGGCATCCTCCTTCATACAGGGGACCTTGTCGCTGAAGGTTGAAAATGTGGATCCAGGCGCTTGAATTTTCGGTTTCTTCTACTGTCGCCAAGAATTGTTTTCTGCTGTAAAACGAGAAGGAGGAACGTACTCGTTACGACTTCTGGGTTCCTCCAGCTCGTTTCGCTCGGTCGACAGAGCCGGCTGACCGACACAATCGAGATCAATATGAAGCCGGCACAGGCAGCTGTTTTCATGTCGTAGAGGGCTTTGTCGCGCCAAACGTTGAACCGCGGGGCATGGTCGCTTATCCGCGAGTCGCGACACCTTTATCGGCGCGATCCAGCTACCGGCTTTCGCACGCCCCGCTGGTTTGATCAATTCGATCGCATCGACGAGCGTAGCAATCTCATAAAACGTGATGTCAGGCGATAATAGGACCCACCCCATTTTTTTCGCGTTTCCGTGAATTTCCCGCGAGACGAGAACGATCAGCAAAATCCAGTTCACAGCGACCCTAACAAGCAGGTGGGCATATCCCGTTCACATAATGAGGGGAAACAATAGTTAAACAATGTGATTCCCATCCCGATGACAGTTAGTTGGGGGGGGGGACAGTCACAGCCTGCGGCGAGCGAAACCCGACAGTCCTGTTCCACACGCCCCTCGTCTCTCGAGCTAACCCTTGAAAAATAGCAGGTAAATTTCAGAGGCTTGCGCAGGCATTTTCGATACGGGTCGCTCAAGGTTTCGAGTTTTGTTTCATTCTTGCCGGTGTCATGTGCTCTCTGCTGTGATACCGCCACGAGCGCTGCAGGTGGAAATTCGCCGTGAAAATAGCCACATTCGAACGATCTTGAGTAGAGCTGCATCGAAGGTGATCAAATAAGCTCAATTCACTGGAGCGTGTGGGATATTTATGGAAAGTCCACAGCCATCCACGACGCCGAATGATACGTACGGGCCATTCTGGGTGAAAATTTAACGACCGTTTGGTTTTCATTTTAATGCACCAACGGTCCTAATAACTTTTACACGTTCTTCCCAACGCCCCTGCCCCGTCTCTTCTCGTAAATCGACGTTCGGCGTCGGGTAAGGCGCTCTCTTTAAGACAATATCACTATCCGCGCCACAAAGCAGCAACGACGTAGCTAGTACCGGTGGTTCCTGCTCGCAATGTACTGATTTTTCAACAAGTTTGTTACTCATTTCTCTTATATTCTTTACAGCTGCTCTTGCTACAACTAACGGCACCTGTACGACCCAGATATCTGCTACCGACTATACGTGCTACTACTTATTACTATACGATTCTATTAGAGCGATAGCCGGTCGCCCCGACGGTTCAAGTGGTTAACCTCGAATTCTACTTGTGTTTGAGTCCTGGGTTCGAGCCCCAGGTGGGTCGGCCTTTGACTTTATTTGCAAACAAAACAAAGAAAACAATTGTTGTGAGCGCCTTGCGGCGTGGGTAGGCACAATTCGATGCGAGTCGACGAGGGAAGAAAAGGCTGAAATTTTCTCGCGATAAAAATGAAGGAACGTCCCATAGCGGGAAGGGGGTACAAGAGCCTGTTATGTGACCCCGGATCTGAGTTACGATTTGGAAGGCGGGAGAGAAGAAGATGGGGCGAGCATAACAAATGGGATGAGCACACAAAGTAAAAGAAAAAGAGGACAGCAGATACTCCTCACGCAAGACTGCCTCTTAAGCTAAAATTCTAATAATGCGGTTTGATTTTCGAGTTTCAGATTTTGACCCAATCGCTTGTTCAGATGCAATAGTGGCAAATCGAAACATTCTTAGGGTCAATCTTAACGAGGAGTGTTTTTCAGTTTTTTTCAGTCAATCTTAACGAGGAGAATTTTCCAGTTTTGTTTCTCTATATTTTCCCGAAATTTCGATATTTTGGAAAAAACAGACAAAACGGAAAAATGGGAACGAAACAAAAAATGGGAACGGACGGGTTTTTTTAGAAAGCAAACCAATTGTGTACAACTCCAAGAAAAAAAGTTGGCAGTCCTGTGGGGCTGTACAGCAGCCTTCGAATGAGCTGTCGCTCAGGCTGGAAGTCCTCGGCATCGCCGCGGTAGCCAGCATCTAGGGAAATCACAACAGAGCCAGCGTATATCACTTTTTTCGCCCACCCGAAGGCACGAGATGGAGCATGACCGTTCTGACGAGCTCCTCTCACAGGGCTGGCCAAGGGGTTTCGCAGGATCATTTTGGTTATCTGATACACCACATGGTTCTGGAGATACGGCTTGGTTCTCATTTTAGGCTTCGTTCTCATTTTTCCGATTTGTCTGTTAATTTCCAAACTTTGGAAATGACTGGAGATATGTATCAATATACGGAGGCGTTCTGTCACTATTATTCGTGAAATTCTCCAGAATAATCAATAATATCAAGTTCGTTAACATTCCAATATACATTTCAGAAAAAGGAAAATAATTTTTTGGAATATTGAAAAATTGTGCGAAAGGAATGTCGAGAATTTGGAAAAAAAGCCCTCCGATAAGAATGACCCTTACCCTCCAGGCAAATTTCCCCATTACTACTGCGCGTATAATGGTTGTAGTAGCAAGCCCCTACTACTACTGCGTGCAAATGCCCGAGTTTTAGTCACTCGTACTCTAAATCAGATACATGCACTCCTGAATGTTTGCAGGAGTTCGTCTTCCTCACGTAGAGGATACATCTTTCACAAGCCCATATACAAAACCAGTCTTGTTACGCGCTCGGTAGCACCAGGCATGGAGGGTGCCAGGTAGTGATCATGGTAATATATTAAATGCCCAGTTGGTTATTTTTTAAACTCTCAGGCTGTACCAGGTATGAATATGTTATGGATCGGGTACAAAGAGTTCATGAGGTCTAGGGTCAGGAGTGAGTCAAGCAGGTCAGGCATGATGAGCCTGTTTGAAGGATCGTCGTTTACAGTCTGCGTCTGATCTGATGGAGTAGGATTACAACAACACTTGCCTTCAATATGTAAATAATAGAGAAAACACAAGACCAACCTCAAGTCTGGCCACGATCCAACCGAGTCGATACGTGCGCCCGCACGTGTTCCAGAGAGGTAAAGCGTGCTTCTGACGCTAGGAAGAAGGTCTCCCAGGTTTGTAGATGGTAAACTGATTGCTTTGTGCCCAGGTCGATAGCGATGACCAAGGCAACATGTAGGGCAACCGAGAGGAGGACCAGAAGGTACGAGGAGTAGAAGTGGCAATCCACAAATTGGGGGAGGAGCCGTAAATGACGCGGCCCCTGCTGATACACAACGCAAGTCATAGTAACTAACTCCTGAAACGGTCCAAACCCGTAATATCCCCCCTAGCATAATAATGCGAAGAACTGATCAATATGGTATAGCAATCTTCGACTATGACCAAGGGTAACGAACCGCAAGATTCTATACAAAAATAATGATCTCGGGGATAGGCAAGAACAAACCGAAAAAGCAAGGGCCATCAGAGGGAAATCCCCGATAAAAAAACCTCACCCTCGCCTTTTCACTGCGAGTTTGACTGCCTGACCAAGATTCAATGATTGAATGTCTCCCTTCCACACTTGTTCAACTGTGAACATGCGCAGTGCACTAACGCCTAGGCGTAAATAAACCGCCATTTATTTATGCGTTCCCTGAACGGGTCGAAAGTCTACACCCGTGTAATCTGAGTACCCCCAAATCAACAGACGATACACGAGGAGGTCACATCATCAACACATCAATTTGCCCACTACGAGGCACAGAAAAGACAACCCCCATACAGAGAAAAATCCCAACTGATCTACGCCATACTGACTCTCTGTTACAAGCAGAAATCACTCAAACTCTCACAAAAACACATATCTTCGAACAGCACCAGAGATATTGACGTCCTCGGCGAAAGCTCATTACCGCTTCAGGTCTGGCACTGCTCCTCACCTATTTACGAAACTAGCGCCCCATCAGGCACGGAAAAGTACGCTCCCTCTCAACCTAAACACACACACATTTACGCAGTCACATCATACACCCAGCACCCCACAAGCACTACCAGGCACGGAAGAGTACGCCTCCCGTCGCAACCCAACACACACATTCACACGGACTAGTCACAACATGCATCCAGCACCCCACAAGTCTATACCCAAGTGTCCACGCCCAACGGACCCACACCCTTTCATAGACACAAAACGAGAAAGGACAGGAGCAGAAGATCATCGTCTCCTCGGCAAACGCTCAGTATCGCTTCAGGTTTTCAACAGCTCCATATAGCGGCTGGTCGACTCCTTTAAGGTCTGGTCGTTGGGCAGTATGATCAAGGCATCGGGGCGATAGAGCAGGGAACGGACACGGCTTCCGAGCGAGCAAACGACGGACGAGCAAGACACCGGAGCGAGGGAATGCACGGCGTCGTAGCGGGGGAACGACACAGCGGGCGGCGGGCGAACAAGACACTGGAACGGGGTAACGCACGGTGTCGGAGCGAGGGAGCGGCGCAGCGTGCGGCGGACAGGCAAGACACCGGAGCGAGGGAACGCACCGCGTCGGAGCAAGGGAGCGGTGCAGCAAGCTGTGGACGAGCAAGACACTGGGACATGGGAGCTGCGCACGGGAAAGGGAGGTAGAGAGGCAACGTGGCACGGGAAGCGAGGGAATAGCGTACGCCAGGTAGAGAGGGGACGACGCACGGGAAAGCGATGGAACGGCGTGACGGCAAAGCGAGACAAGAGAAGAAACGGCGCACGGGAAAGCGATGGTCCACTGGGCGTGATGCTCAATAATCTCTCCAGGTCTTCAACTGCTCCATCTCGCGGCGGGTAAGCTCCTCCCGATGGTCGCTGTAGCGTACTCGCCAGTAGCGGTCTCTGTAATCGTACACCTGATTCTACGGTCTGAGATCGCTACCAAAAGTCTTTTTTATAGATGATATCTGAGCCGCTTGGTTGATCTCGGTGACTTTATGCCGTCGCAGGCTTCCGACGAACGCGTCGCCCTCCCCCCGTCAACAAAAATTAAAGAGAAAACAACAAAGCGGTAAGGAACAAAATAACTACGATGGACACGAACATACACAGCGAGCACGGGACGCAGGTAAACTGCTGGACACATGCGACGGAGTACGGGTGTTAGTAAAGGTCATAGCCAGCGCGGTCGGGTGCACGGGCATGCGGGTTTGCAAGAAACACACAAGCAAACAAACGACCGAACTATCCACTAAAGCGAACATAATAAACAACAAGATTAAACTTGAGAGCAACCAAACGGACGAACGACAAAGAACTAAATAAAAACAGGCAGCAAGCCCCGTGGCAAGGCTCGGACCTAGAGGGGCCTGGTTGCTGTCTCCCTTCAGCATGGGCGACAGCAACAATGCTCCCAATAGGTACAGACCCGACCATTCTGTTTATTCACCCCGTCTAAAGAAACAATCAAACGAGCAGACAAACAAAAGAAGACGAATCAAAGGAACCAAACGAAAAGAAAACAGGTACAAGCCCCGTGGCTAAGGCACAGGCCTAGAGGGGCCTGGTTGCCGTCTCCCATCAGCATGGGAAGCAGCAACAACGGCCCCCATAGGCGCAGACCCAACCAATCTGGGCATCCACTCTATCCGAGAAATGAAGCGAACACAACGAACACAAAACATACAACAAAAATGTGCTGCGTTCCCAGCGACGCAGAGCCAAGCGTCGCGGGTTTGACGAGTGGCCTACGGCGACAGCAGCAGATACGTAGACAGGCAAGTGATAAGCTGTTGATTGATCTCTAAAGGTATAGACGCAGCTGGCACGGGAACGCGTGGTTGCTCCAGACAATAACACGGAACTCATCTTATATTATACATCCGAGCTGTCGAGCTGACTCGCCTCCTATGGAGCTACATCTAACGAGTGGTATTGGTGGGGTACACGTTACCCCGACATCCCAATACCCTACCACCAGAATCCCTGTTCAGCATGGAACTCCTCAATCTACGATGGATCTTACGGATCGTGTTCTTGAGCACAGTCAACATCCCCCCTGCTCACTATACACGACCATACTCCAATATCCCCCCAGGTCGGTAACACTGTACACGACCCTACCAATGTCCCCCCTGTTCCGGTGCATGACAAGGCACGAAATAGCAGGGTTGATATATCGCAATATCCAATTCACCTCATACCAAACTCAGAAACTCAAAAATCCAATCTGCAACTCAAAAATCAAATCCTCGAATCAACACTCTAATCCTCAAACCAGTATTCAAATGCTCAAATCCATAGCCTCTCTCTGTTGCAAACATATAAAAATACCGAAATCCAATGCCAGGTAAAACGGCATTCTTCTCGGATTCAGCCAGGTAAAACGGCATTTTCCGCGGAATTGATTCAAATAGATCAGTGTCTCTTCAGTCCTACCGACCTCTCTCAATTTCCGAATACTATCCAGACCTTCCCTCGTCGGAAAACATTTTCATGTCGACCGCACACGCCCCCAGGCGCTTCCTAGTCTCACTTCAGCCTTGTCAAAAACCTAATTCACACGTATCATCTGAAAAATACCACAGGAGTGGTCATGCCAATCGAAATAAAATCAAGTCAAGAAACTTAATGCCAGAGATCGCGAGGAACCCCGTTCCTCCGGACAAGAGTCTCCCCTTTTCCCCTACTCCCGCCATAGATACACAGATCGCGACGGTAATGCGAGATAGCACATAGGTTTCCCCACTGGAAAAATATTTGACGTTGCGACCACTCGGAAAATACCAAAAACTCTCGTGGAATCCAAATCGACCGGAAACACAATTCAAAAACAAAAAACAATGAAATCATTCATTCAGATTCACAGGCAATCACATTTCATTAGAAACCACCCCGATACCCCAGACACTACTGCTGTTGCCTCCGCCGCGGCTGCCTCTCCGTCCGGTCTCGTGGCGTCGCCGCAGCTCGGGTCATCCAGCTTATCCTCCTGGGTGAATCAAACGTCGCCTCCGCAGTAATGATCCGACACACACAAGGGATGGGGCGTGCAATCGAGCGATTAGGTCTGTATTGGGTGTTTTGCTTTTCCCATGTGTTAACAGCTTTCCAACTCCTCTTTACCACTAAAGTTTCAAATGCGACTGTAAATAAACAGATGCTTGTCAACGAGAATATCTGGTCCCACATCAAATCCATGTATTGCTCGACCACTACATATACCCGGATGTTTCTCTTTCCATTCTACTTCTGCTGCTGTACTCTTATTGAATATTACCCCGTTCGCATACGAGCATCTCGCCTTTTGGTACGTATCAAGGAACATGGGTGGTCCTACACATCAACTCAAAAACTTGAAAACGAGATGTCCGCGTATGAAGATCTAAATATATATGTGGAATGCCGCAAACTAACGGAGTCTCAACTAACGTGTTGCTGCACGTAGTTGGGCTCAAGGGTTCAACACATACATAGATGCTCAGACAAAACTGTAACCTGCATCTCATGCCCATATTTGCCCAACTAGGTTACAGTGATCTCCGGGGCCCTCCCCTCGGCAAACGCTACTGGTGTCTGGAGGCACACTATCATAATCATTCGTATTGTCTCCAGCGCGCACGCTCGAAAAGCACAAATTTCGAAATTCGGCGATATTCGAACCCCCGACCCACCCTTGGGAATAATACAGCACTACCTGCTAGACCACTCATTCCGCGTAACTTAGAAGGAATGGACCACTGAGCTACTCAGTCACTGCTAGATGGGGGGAAAAAGGGTTGGATAGGGAAGAGCTGAAAGACGATACGTTTTTACGCCATATAAAATGAACGCCATGCATCGGTCGCAGGCATACAGCAGTATGAATACCATAACGAAATTCTTCATTGTCCATTCTTCAATAGTTGCATATAATACAGACAGATGCTTGTACCAGATACAACTTGGCATTGTGGTGCTCCGCAGGCCGAGCAACGCGATGGGCATGATAGTCCTATGCTGGGCAAACAACTCAATAAAGAAAACATCCAGCATCAGCGCGTATCGGCTTCCATGCCCAGTACATCAATGCAACTCAACTCGGCGTCAACTTTGTGCACTTGTCTTCGATACTTCATTCTCCCCCGAATTCTCAGCCACAACTCGAATTTCACGCTTTCGCATATATACTTTACTTTCATCTCGTACTCGCACTCGCATCGATGCCCAACCAGAGCCCTCGACCAGTCAACTATAAAACAGACAGACGTTATTGTCCTGCAATCGTCTACATAGCTATATACGAACACGTCTGTGCATCTCATTCTAATTCCAACTTTCTCAATTATCAATCGCAATGTTCGGATATGATCTGCCACTCTTAAATCGATATAAAATCAATCTAAAAACGGAAATTACCAACAGCAAACAATCAACAAAGTCAAACGTGCCTGTTGCGGACGTAAGTCCTTGCTGGTGGCGCCTCGGTCTTCTCTTTCACCCTCTCTCGCTTGGGGCAGTGCATCCTGTCGCGCCCGTGCGCTGATCCCGAACAGCAGATGCAGATTCCCCCCCCTGCGCCCATCCTCACTCTCCTTCATCTCCTTCCTCGGGGGCAACGTCCCCCCTCCATCAACCACCTGCGGGCGCTGTGTTTCAGCAGTCCAGGAAACGGATTTTGCCCAAAACACTTTCAGCTTCCACCCGCGGTCTCCACCTTCCACCCTGCTCCTCCCGGCGATACACATACTCGTCCTTCACCCTCTCATATATTCTTACTCATTTCTACTTCTACTTCGCCAGCGCGAAACGAACCCACAGATAGATTCAGGCAGATACCTGGCTCTCCTGGGGTGTTGCAGCATCGACGGTAACGCGGCGGTCGAGACGACGGCGGCGGCAGCGGCGGTAGCGAAGACGGCGGTTGCGGCGGCGGTGGTGACGGCGGCGGCGATGACGGTGGTTGCTGCGTGCGCTTCATCGTCGCAACAGGCGCAGCAGTCCTCTGACTGCTGCTGTTGCGACGGTGTTACTGGAGGTGCTGTTGCCCCTGCAACTGCTGCTCTCCAGAGCCTTCGCCACCAGTGCCAAGCGAATCTACCAGGTCCGGCTCAAACTTGGCCCTGCTGGGATCGCTGCTGCTTCTGGTGCGGCATCTTCTTCTTCTTCTCTTACGTCCTTTCCACCAGGACCTCGATCCTCTCCGGGATCATCCGCAGCAGCAGCTTCTCTACATGCATATACATGCATATTCTACTAATTTCCCACGTTGGCTTCCAGACTAGACACGCCATCTAAACCAGACATGCCGGAAGGTTCCCACCTCTCTAGGTTGGCCTGGGCCACGCTTGCCAATAGAAGATCACCGGTTCTTCACCACTAGTGTGTTGATTGACTTCTAAAGGGGTAGACGCAGCTGGCACGGGAACGCGTGGTTGCTCCAGACAATAACACGGAACTCATCTTATATTATACATCCGAGCTGTCGAGCTGACTCGCCTCCTATGGAGCTACATCTAACGTAAGGGATCAATTCGTGCACCGGGTGCGCTTGGGTGATGCGTGGGTGGGGCTTGCCATGAGGCGGTGGGTAAAAGAAGTAGAAAGGTATCAATTATTTTAGTGTACTGAGAGCAAGGGGGCCACGTTCCCCTAGACTCTATAAGACCCCTGAAAGCAGGTCAAACACAATTTTATGCAACCCCTCGGGGAAACATAGTTATCATCACAATCTCCGTAAATGGATTGCAGTGACACAACAGTTACTCAAGACACTTGAACTAATACGACAATGACACGTATCAGACATGTGTACGGCTACATCATACGACCATGTCCGACAGCCTTCCTAGACGTAGCACACTGTCAGGATAATTGTGCCTATTCCGTACCAGGTCCACACTCATCCAACACATAAAAATCCTCTTGTCGTGACACTACAAGTAGCAGTGTATTCACCCCAAAAACAGAAATTCCAAAACCCACTATAGAACCAAACAGCTGCCTCCCTGCTGTCAAAACACCAAAACCTCCAAAACCCAGACTCAAACCAATTCAATCAAGGTGAAACAAAATATTGGCCTTACTCCAACCTCTTTCCGGTAATCAACATACAGCCTTCCCTATGGTAGGTTCAACTGCATGAAATAGGAAAAATAGTAGATTGGCCTTCCAGATTTCAGTATCAATCTCAATATAATCTCAAAAATGAAAGACTCTGAAATTCATCCTTATCAGTCGAATACCAAATCAATATTATTCCCTCAACTATCATACCAGCTTGTCATTCAATAACCATGTACCACTCAAAGCCTATAGCCTCTCTTCTGTGGGCACACATTTAATGACATTCAAGAAAAGCGTCAAACATCTCATTGACCAACACACTGCGGTCCTACAAGCCGGGTATGGGTATAGAGCACACCAGAGTTGTACGGTGAGATTCGACTCATTTCATGCAATAGGGCATGCCCAAAAACTATACCAGCGGATTTACCAATCTTCTCGTTTCTTAACTGAGAAATCACGAGAAAGTGCGCCGGTTCTTAATATTAATAGCTCAAAAATATAAATTTTCGAGTTTCTGAACTCATGCAGAACTGAAAAACTGATCCCGACACTAATTCCAAGTAGTTTGCCCCCAAATACGTGGGACTTAAAGGGGTTAACTCCAAAGGAAACTAATCATACGTGAGCATCAGGTATATATGCGTAATACCAGATTCCTGGTATCAAGTGAGACACCTGTCAGCTGAGTATACGGCTGCGGTATTATATACGGTGTCGGAAAAGAAGACTGAGACAATGGTCCTACAAACACCAGACCGGACAACCCTCGCACCACCGCTCGTCATCGAAGCGGCAGGTCAGAGGTATAAGCAGACGACCCAGTTCTTATACCTAGGCGGCGTTATCCACGAAAACGCTGACCTCTCGCTCGAAATCGACCGACGGATCCGCCTCATGCGAGCATGCTTCAAACGGTTCGGCCCGGAGTTGTATGATAGGACGACCGCCCCCCTTAGCCTTAAAGTCCGAATGCTGAAGGCCGAGGTGATTGAGACCCTGCTGTACGGGTGTGTGACGTGGACCCTCAGAGCGGAACACTTTGCCAAGCTTCGAACGGCTCACCACCAAGTCCTGTTGCGAGTCATTGGCTTCCAGCGCCGACTTCGTACTGACCATGCCACCCTCTCGTACGCGAAGGCCCTCAAGATGACACGTTGCGAGAGCATCGAAACGACCATTCGCAAACGGCGGCTCTTCTTTGCGGGGGGCGTGGCACGGCAAAGCAAGGAGCGATTACCCAATCGGGTAATGCTCGGGACGATAGCTGGTGGGGAGAACCCGAGACCAGGCGGACAGTGTAAGACTTGGCATAGATGCATAGTCGAAGACCTTAGGGAGTTCCGAGCCACCGAAGGGTCAACGGAAGTTGCCCCCTTGGTGTTTGGAGTTGAGACCGCGTTGTGGTCCACTGCAGCCAAAAAGGTGGGGAAGTGGTACCGGGGGATCCTTGAAGCAGCCGAACGGTTCATGGTGAGGTGGCACGAGGCTGAGGCTGAGATGAGTAGACAGCGCCGCGCATCCGCCGTGGATGGTGCCCAAAGGAACGGGGGGGGAGGGGGCAACAGGAGAAGTGGCAGAAAGCCCGACCGAGTGAATGCGGAGAGGGGGGGGAACAGGAGGGGTAGAAGGGAAACGGCGGTAGACGAAAGTAGGAAGGAGATGGCAGACAGGGTAGCAAGGCACCAAGTCGACTAGGAAGTAGAATATGACCATACTACTAGTGCTACCAACTGGTGCAGCTGGCTCGAACGTGGTCTTCCCTTGTCTTCTCTTTTAGTTTTGTTTTTTTTCTTTCTTGCGCTGACTCTCCGTGATTTTCATTTCATTTTTTCTCTTCCTCTTCCTTTTCTGATTGATAAGCCGTACTCAAGGAGCCGTGTGGCGTGGTAGGAAGACGAACCTGCTCTGCTCGGCTCGTATTGTCTGACGCCAAGGGGCTGGGCATAGTTGACGAACGCAGGGCGGAGACGGCAGTCTGGGTAGCAAGGTACCAGGCGGATTAGCAGGGAGAACCTGGCTATACTACTCGTACCACAAGCTGCTGCCGCCACCTAGAAGGTGCTTTGGGCTTTGGTCTGCCTGTTATTTCCCCTTTGTTATTTTTCCTTGTTACTTTCTCCTTGGTTCTTTGTCTTACTCTGTTCACAAGCAGTGGTGTCTTTGTTATTTCTTCTTTTTTCCAGCTCGTTCTTTTTCAAGTGTAGGCCACCTCGCCTGCGGGGGGGGGGGCACGACAGATTGTTTCTCTTAGATTTTGCTTTCATTTTTCTTCTTTTTCTTTTTCGACTTGTCTACCTTGTTTTTGTTTTCTCTTTGATTGTTTCTTTTCGTTTCACTATTTCATAGATTGCGTATGTCGTGCCTGTCGTATCTAGTATGATGACATGGCTTTGCATTGCCCACTGCAGTTCACACTGCACACGTGGCAACGTAGTATCTCTGTGGCGTAGCTTTGTGACCACAGAACTTGTATCTCTTCTAGGATGGAAGAATCGGCACGGACACTGGTTGTGCTGGATGTCGACGGGTAGAAAGAACGGTTTAATGTGAAGAACACACACACACACACACATACTCCAGCACCTTTGTGTGACCACGGACTCCTTCGTCAGAGAGTTAATGTGAGAACAACAACAACAACAACAACAATACCCAAGTCGTCATATGATACGATCCTGCAGATATGTGAGAGATCAAGATGGTTGATCGCTCAACAGTCAAAATGGTGGTAGAACTTGTGTCGGCAAGATCTGACTGGAAGAAGCCACACACAATTTCAAGCAAAAACGAACCACTACCTGCGCTTTTTACATAGCAGTACCGAGCAAAATAATAAAAAAGACACAACAAAAACACTATCAATACCAACCGTTACCCAATATAATAGTACCACTACAACCACACATCACGACCGTCGAGCATCCACCTCATTTTCTCCGTTCACCATGCCCGGTCGTGATTTGGTCCTCTCGTCAACCGTCCACCTGATGCAATCAACGCAGTGCAGTCTCCAAGCAGAGATTCGGCAAATCATCGACAGCGAAAGGGGGGAAGAGCAAAGGTACTCGAATGAGGGAATCTGGTGACTCTTCATCCTATGGGACGAAACATTAATAGCTTGGTGATAGTTGGAAGAGAATATCACCCGCATGGCCTGTGTTCACCTCAAATATTGTCTGTGGGGGGAGCAACCAGGGTCATGCAAACTATCAATCAAGATACCCGGTATTCCGTGCGAATTTCCGATGTGCTCAAACTGAACTCTCATACTACCCTCCCTAGTTTGTGCCCATCGCAAACATTATATATACCAGTCAAGTTTTCTATCCTCCAGCCGCGCTCGTCTCAGTAGTTTTTACTCGTATACGAACTGCGTTTTTGTTATCCAACACGTTACGTGTATCGTATATTACGTGAATCGTACATATGTCCGGAACTTGATACGTATACTCGTAAATGAAAGCTCAAAGTTCCAAAAGTTGCAGTCACACACGCCACGCATCAAATGGCCATCACCAAATTATGACAAGTAAGTCTCGAAACGCTGCAAAAAAAAAAAAAAAACACAAGATCAAATCCACAGCGAAGACTAGACTACTCGTACTCGTACGAGTATCACGTTTCTAAAAACAAACCAAACACAGACAGCAGTAGTAGACACCGCCCACCACGTTCAGCAACCTGTACCTGAGACAGTTACCTTGCAGGTTATTCGATAGACTATTATTTCGATTGTTGGTCAAAAAAAATAATACCTGGTACCTGGTAGGAAGTTTTTGGATCGTTCGTGCGTGGAATCGATTCATCCATACTACAGCAGTACGTATCATACCAAGTACTGCTTTTATATATCAGGTAAAACATACCAAAACAACACCAAGACACAAAACAAGAACGTGCCTGATGAGCAATTGCTCGAAGATGATGGTCCTTCACTTTTCTCGCACGCGCGCCCGCCGTAGCCGAGTCGGACGCCGACCGGCCACCTCACACCCCCACCCCACGAAGGTGCCGCTGCATGACCAACCCGTACCGATCCCAACTCGCTCCCAAGCGCTTCCATTCGGCGCACCGTCGTCCTCGTCAATGTTCTCCGAACACCCGACAGCTCCTTCCGTCACACCAATCTCCCCCACCAGACCCATGCCATCCATTGGTACCACCTCACGTTCCAAACCGTGCTGCTCCTCCTCATCCGACTCCTCCTCCAGTTCCCTCTCCCTCACCATCCCCATGCCATCCACCGGTACCACTTCACGCTCCAAACCGTGCTGCTCCTCCTCATCCGACTCCTCCTCCTCAGTAATATCCATCAACTCCTCCTCGTCGCCTTTCTTGACGTCCGTAGACGCCCGTAGTTGTTGTTGCTGCTGCTGTTGCTGTTGGGCCGCACTTTTTGCTCTCGATAGCACTGGGTCGGCGGGTGACGAGTTGTCGCAGCTCCTCGAACCATTGTCCTGGGCTTGGTGCGTGTTCTCTGTCTTTTTCCTTGCCTCCTCTCGTGCATTCGCGGCGGTTGCGTAACCCCTCCTAGCTCTCAGCTGCTGGTCAACATGTTTTTCAATGGCTTCTTGTTGCTCCTTGACGGTAAGCAAGTGGAAAGATGATAAATCCATGCGGCATCCTGCGCCCGGCCTACCGTGACGCTCCTCCTGCTCCTGCTCCTGCTTCTGCTGCTTTGCTGCTGCTGCCACTGCCGCCGCTGATGCCGCTGCTGCTGCTGCTGCTGCTGATGGGGCTGCTGCTGTTTCCTGTAGCTCCTTCCATTCTTCAGGAGTCCATGTCCCCAACCCGATGTCCGCTCCCTCGCGGTGTCGCCTCTCCTGATCGAGGATCCTTGTCATCCAAGGAAGCTCCTCCCCTAAAACCACAAAACCCACCATGGTGCGCTGCACCCCGTGCCCGAGGGACCGTGACCATATGTCAGAGGCTAACGCTAGCGTAAGGGATCAATTCGTGCACCGGGTGCGCTTGGGTGATGCGTGGGTGGGGCTTGCCATGAGGCGGTGGGTAGAAGAAGTAGAAAGGTATCAATTATTTTAGTGTACTGAGAGCAAGGGGGCCACGTTCCCCTAGACTCTATAAGACCCCTGAAAGCAGGTCAAACACAATTTTATGCAACCCCTCGGGGAAACATAGTTATCATCACAATCTCCGTAAATGGATTGCAGTGACACAACAGTTACTCAAGACACTTGAACTAATACGACAATGACACGTATCAGACATGTGTACGGCTACATCATACGACCATGTCCGACATAACGAGTGGTATTGGTGGGGTACACGTTACCCCGACATCCCAATAATACCCTACCACCAGAATCCCTGTTCAGCATGGAACTCCTCAATCTACGATGGATCTTACGGATCGTGTTCTTGAGCACAGTCAACATAAGCGAATGTCAAGATAAGATTTAGGACGAGTACAGCTGTGAAACACGGGACGTCAGCAAAATAGCAGCTGGTAAGCACATATATATAGGTACGCGGTATACGAAAGTGTGTTAGTATCCTGATGCCCGCACAGCATTGAAATCGGCGGTACAGATCAACCGAACATTTCATAATTCCAGAGAGACCTTTTTGCTATCTCTCTGCCGGATGGAGACGGCAACAATGGTCCTCCCAGGCTCAGACAAACCCACATGCTATGCATGCACCACTAGGTGAGATAGGAAAATCATAATGCATCCGGCCGTTCCTGTCTCCCGCTCGCCCGTCGTTGCAGAAACATGTTGCGATGACGGAACATGGAAAATATTACAAAAAATATCAACACCGATAAAAGCTGGAAAATCAGTGCAACCAGCAGCAGAGCAGGTTAAAGATAAGCGCAGATATCAGCACCGATACAAGCGTGAAAATCAGTATAACCAGCTGAAGCAGAGTAAGATGTTAAGCGCGACTCACACCTGTAATAAACAAGCGAATCGACAACTAATAATTGTATTCCACGTGGCAAGTGCATACACTGGATACGCTCAGCAGCTATACGCCCAGAAAATAAACGAAGTAAAATTATAGACAGCATACTAACAGACCGTGTAGGTAGGACAGGCACAGACCTCGTGGAAGTTCTTCTCTGCCTCCCACGACAACACCACTCCCTCGAGGCACATACCTATCTCTTCTATACTATATTTGACAAATACAGGTAGGAGAGGCACAGATCCTGTGGAGGCTCGGATCAAAGACCGTAACCACGTCCCCACAAGGCACAGACCCATCTCCAATAAAACAGAACGCATGCTAGGTAGGATAGGCGCAGACCTTATGGAGGCTCGGTTCAACACCATAACCATGCCCACACAAGGCTCAGACCCATCACCAATGAAAACAAAACGCATGCCAGATAGGTAGGATATGTGCAGACCTCGTGGGCGTTCATGGTTGTCTCCCACAACATAAAGTACAACAATCCCCCGAGGTACAGAAACATCTCTTTCAATCGATCGCAAAACAAGCGCGCTCCACGAGGCACCGGCCTATCTCTCCTTTCCGATACTCGGAAGGCATAAAAGTAAAGTGCGACAAGAAGAGGAAACTAAACACGACAACAAAAACAACACCGTAACAGGTACCCGGTGTTAAGGTACCCTATTATTGTTGTAGATTTATCGACGTATTTTCCGCGGATCACATAAACATCTCACACAATGGCATCCGATTTACGGCAGTGCCTGTGACATCTTTCGTTCTTGGTGAATTATTAATAGAACACCAGGTACACAGCACAACAGTGGGCTATACCAGGTATGAAAAATAACAATCGATTCTACAATAATTATAATGCCATGAAATACAACAACAGTCGTAGGTCGCTTCTACCACTGGGAAGCATGATACGTTTTGGATCTTTACGTCGTCGTCATTTTTCTGTCGTATGGAATACGTCCCAACTCGACCCAAAAAGGTGTATCGTTCGAGCTGGATCTTTGATATTATCCTCAAGTCGATATCAACACATTCCGAGATCTGACCTCGGTCTAGTTTGGGCATACCTGGTACCAGGTGCACTGTAAAAAACATGGCACATTAGAGCAAGGGGTATCATCCCAGGAATCCTGCTGCAAGCACTTGCGGGTAGTGCCCACAGCAGCGAACGTGCAGTCAAGTGTCGCGTCCACAGCGACGCAGAACCACGCGTCGCGATAGGGACGACTAACGTACGGCGACAGCAGCGAACGGGCAAACAGACAGATAGATGGCAAGTGGATACCCGGCCCGGGAGTCACTAAAGCGAGCACACTCGGGCGCGCTGCACAAACCACAGGTCACATCGCGTTCCGACTTTTGCTTTTCATTCATTTTTATCGCTGCCGGTGGAAAGAAATGGGCGGGGGCCTAACGAGTGTGCTGCAAACTTTTGGACTCCCACCTATGCCATCCCAACAAAGCCTCAAGGTGCAAAATGGCAAAGAGAACTGGATAGGGTAGCCGTTAGAGCCAAGAAATAAGACACACGCCAGGGCAATATATGCTCCCGAGTGTGCCCGTTGCCTCCCCCCGAAAAAACGAAAAGGAAAACAAACAGCAGGGGAAAGCTACAAGTACTACAGCAGCACTCGTACATACATGTAGTATGCGCATGCTCGTGCACAATCATTTTAAATTAAAACGAGAGAATCTCAGGCCGGATCTTATGCAATTTTGTTTTAGGTGATTATATGACTGTTTACGGAGGCTTCGGGGTATCTGGTCCCATATCTAATCAGATTTTATCAAAATCACGGGGGCCTGTTTGGTGGGAAAAAAAATCCTCCGAGATTTTATCACTCCTGAAATTCCATGAAATGTTTTTTTTTGGCAGCCTTTTCTGATCAACTCTGAAAGTAAGTAAGTGATAAAATTTGGCTTTGCACTAGACCTCGGTGGCATTATACAATTTTGTCTAGGTTATAGACTGGGTTCATGACGGGTCACGACGCAACATGCTTTGTTACGCTTGTACACAGCTGGGCTCCAACACTTGTGCATCGGCCACAACGGAGAGGGAGGGCATCAGTACCTTGGCCACCATCGTGTCCCTTGCGGCTGCCCAACTGCAGCTGCTCTAGGCAAAGCAACAAATTGGAAAATTAGGACGAGACTACAGCAGCAGTATCAAAACAATCAAACGGTATTTTTCTGACTACGACCGCCGCAAGCAGCTCATGCTCCGCGAAGGCGAGAGCTCCTTGCTGGTCCAGCGACTAGCAAACCCCTTACGCAGCTCCCCAGGGGGTTCCACATTCCGCTGCTTCCTTCGAGGAGCTGGTGGTTGATCGCCCGGCCCGGCGATCGACTCTCGTTCGTGTCGTGGTCCACGTGGAGTTCAAAACATCGGTTGTGTTCTGTTTTTTTAGTTCTCCCATGAAATAAAACCAAAATAATAGAGTGTTTGCGATAGAGGTAAAAAAAATAAAAAAATACTTGCGCTAAAAAAAGTGAATTTCCTTCCCTTCCTGATTTCGGTGTGTTTACGAGTGAGGTAAATTAAATCCTGCAGGCGACGCCTCCGAAAATAAGAAGGGAAGGGGGGAGGTGAGGCAAACGCGCCAAAAAAAAAGAACGAAAAACTAAAAAATAGCTTGGGAGTAGCAACGGCGGCCCAGCAACGTTTCGGCGGCAGAGTTGACAGCGGTGCCACCACTGCCAGCCCACGACTGCAAGCAGCAGCACAGCAAGCGGCAGCTAGCAAGCGCTAGCCGCAGCTAGAGGCAGCTTGAGCAACAAAAATAAACAGCGTCATCACCAGCACCAGCAAGCAGCAGCACCAGCACCAGCCAGCTTCCCTTTTTGGATTACCTGCTGCTGCTGCTGCTGCTGCTGCTGCGCTCAGCCTACGCACGCCACAACGCCGGCGGGCTCCGCTCCGCCGCCACTGTCGCGGCCACTGCTGCCGCCGCCGCTGCTGCTGCTGCTGCTGCTGCTGCTGCTGCTGCAGTGTGGTGGAATCGAAATGATACACGAGCTGTCGTGCTCTGTGCGAGCACGAGTACGAGTACGAGTGTGATGCGAGTCCTTTTTTGGAACGAAGCATCCTCCACGTCGTCACCAAGTAGGCGAAAGCGAGTACCCTACGTAGCAGCGGCGGCGGCCCGCTGGCACAATCCAACGCCGCTCGTGCGCGCGGTACTCAAGCTACACCTCTCGAGCCTCTGTGCTCCCAGCGGTATTCGTGATGCGTACAGCAAGCAGCATGGTGGCATGGAAGATGCTCGGTGTTTTGATCCTTCGAGATTTGAGATGATGCGTTTTGCGTCGGGATGATGCTCGGTGCGTGTAGGCCAATGAGACAGAGAGCCAAAAGTTACCGTAACTTTTGATGAAATCCTGACTTCGCTGAAGTACTTTTTCGCGTTTGTTATATTGTTTTGGCTCAAGAATTGTGGAATTAATTTACGCAGTACAATGATGCCTAGGCACCCACATGGTACAATGGGAAACCCTGCTCCCAGACAGTTAAACACCAAAAACATAAAACACCCTTCGGGCTAACCCGCTACGTTTGCGTTTCGGCCCCGTACTCCCGCGAGAAACGGAAACACTGGCCACACCTTAAGGACACTAAAAAAATAAAAATTGAAATAAAATGCCCCCCCCCCCCCTCCCTCTCTTGAGCGTTAGGGTGGGACGGTGGGGAAAAACGAGCAAGCCTGAATACCAATGCCTATGCTCGCGGCACCTTCCCTTGCGTTCTGCGTGCTTGCCTTCGGGTCGCCTCGCTGCGCACCAGCACGTAGTAGTGTCGATCTCCCAAGCCCCAAAGCTTTTCGTCATGACACCAATTACGACCCCTCCCCCCTCTCACAATGTTGCCTGCCAATTTAAAACAAACTCCATATTCGAAATGACTTTGAATATATTACTTTGTTATATTGTTTTGGCTCAAGAATTGTGGAATTAACTTACGCAGTAAAATGATGCCTAGGCACCCACATGGTACAATGGGAAACCCTGCTCCCAGACAGTTAAACACCAAAAAAAGTAAACACCCTTCGGGCTAACCCGCTACGTTTGCGTTTCGGCCCCGTACTCCCGCGAGAAACGGAAACACTGGCCACACTTTTCTCCATTGGGCAAGCCCGATTACCTCTGAAACTAATTTATATTACTCCTCTTCCCCCCTTACCTTGTGAAAGCTTCAGACACAAAGTCTGCTCCCTCCCCTCCCGCTCTTACGTAAACCATGAACGCCATGGACTTACATCTCCCCGCCCTCTGGATCTGAATGTCCGATGCACCTTGTGCCGCTAGCTGCGTGGCCCCACCAATCCTACCCGAGTGTAAGGCGTACTGCGTCGGATCCCTACCCAGACTACTAACCATCCGCCTCAAGGCCTTCGTCGCTACCGCGCGCGTGATAACCTTCCACCCGCTTCCCGTGCGTGTCTGCATGAGCGGTGCTGACCCGCTCAGCTCGGGGTAAAGGTCCAAAAGGTCCAGAAAAAATTCCAGCGTCCCGTAACCACTAACCCCGTTCGCTTGATCCTTCCCTTCCGCTACGCTCGTCCTGGTAACGATTGCCCCTAACCTCTTGTTGTCTGACTTGGACGCGCGGAACGTCACTTCTACTCTGTCAGCGACGCGCCTGTTACCCCACGCCAGTTGTGACGCTCCCGCAAAAATTCCAAGTCCCTTGTCGTCAGACAGAAGTCCGGGTGTACCAGGCCATTATCAAACGCCCAAATTTCCGAGGCTCTGCACAGTACGTGAAACGACAGAGCGAGACCACACCACACCACCCACCCTTCGGTGTCTACATCGGCTACGCATCTCCTCCCCTTGGTTAGTAGTTCCCACGACAGAGGTTTCCTCACCTTGGAGCGTACCTCCGACTTTCCGTGCGCTCTGTCGATCCCTTTTCCTACAGCTGTCACCATGCAGTGTGACGTGGGTAAATCCCAACCCCCAAACATTCTGTGGAAATACTTAATCGCAGCTAGATACCCTCGAACCGTCTGACTCTGGTTTTTAAAGCTAAAGCATCGCAGAGCCATGAATTTTGTCAGCTCTGTCACTGCTGCGTCCACTCTATCGCTCCCTTTCCAACAGCCACGCTCCCTTCCCCTCTATCGCCCTGAGACGGCACCAAGTTTTCCATTGATTCCAGTACACCTTTTGCGTGCTTCCCCCCACCGAGGCCAGCGCAAGGGTCTCCACCAGTCTTTTCGCCTCGTCCTCATTCCCTCCCTCTCCCGCGTATGATCCTGCTCGGAGGGGTTTGAGAAGTGTTCATGATTCTGCAGTTCGTGTCATCGCATCCCACACCTCGTCATCCATGTACTCTGTGGGAAAGTTGGGCTGTAGAATTGTCTCGAAAAATTCGCACCCGCTCTGCCCTATACTTTGCTCTCTCCATTCCCCGTGTACGAGGGTCTGCAGGTTGCGCGCGATGTTGTCTTTCGGCCATCTGGAAATGCCGTCAGCCACCACGTTCTGCACACCGGGAATATGTTTTGCGTCATGGGTCCACCCGCTTGTGATTTCCAGTCTACCTACTAACCTCATGGCAAGGGCGGCGCGGCGGTTACGTGATCCGCCACACCTGTGAATCCACGACACTGCTGCTATGTCATCCCCTCTCAACAGTACTGGATCTCCTTGCGTTTTTGGCCTGTCTTTCAAAAGGACTTGTGTCACGTACGCTGTCATTACCATGCCACAGAGCTCAAGCAAGTTGATGGTTATCGCGTCCTCACCCTTCGTTACTACCTGTTTTCGCAGAAGCTCGGACAGATGGGGGTTCAGATCGTATCTCCAATACACCTGTAGCTCTGGGCAAAACCCCCCGACCGCAGTAAAGCTTGCATCTGAGTAGTATCGTCGTGAAGGGGTTCGTTGCACATGTGCATAAAAAGGTGCTCCAAGCGACTCACCGGCGTTGACCAATTTGTGGTCGATTACCCACTTCCAGAAGGCAATATCATTGTGGAACTCCCAGCCTAGTTTCACTACTCTCCGTGTCCGTTTTTTTGACTTAGCGATTTTGTGCAGGTCGGTCAAACGTAGAAGCTGCCAGACAAAATATCTTCCCGCTCTGACTACATACGTGAGGTTCCATAATTTTCCGGCCATGCTGAGATCGGCCTGCGCGCCTGCATGCGTTTTGCTGCTCTGCCACTCAAGTTCTAGGAGTTGTCTAATCGCTTCGATCCTTTCCTTAGTGACAGAGATTCGCATGGTGTGGGTGTTGATGGTAATACCGAGAGCATCTACAGTTGTATTCCAATTAGTGCTCTTCTTCGGGGCGAGAATAGGAGTTTCCCCTTTTTCGCCTGGTCCGAACAATCTCACGTTGTCTGATGCGAGAGAAGCTGACGCTACGAGGGCTGTCTGATCTGATGCGTTGAGCTGCACGCTGGCCATAATGAAATCGTCTACATACACGGACGTTAAAAACGGTTCGTTCGGCCCCCCTCTTCGCGGGGCGTTTACTCTTACTCCGGTGGGAATCCTGGTTGGACTTCCGGTCTCCCACGGCCTCACGATTTGGACGTGCGACATCATAGCCTTTCCTTCTGGTAGGATGACGGCGCTTTTTACCGTAGTGTTACAGTGGGCGTGTTCGGCGGCTGCGGCCAAGAGGCCCCAGTACCCAGGCGATGCTGCCCAGCCAAAAGTGAGTCTGAAATCCGATACCAAAACATCGTCTACCACATAACAAAAGTTCTTCGCCTGGTGCGGTGCGATTCTAACATTTCTGAAAGCGTCAGTAACATCTGCCTTTGCCAAAAGTATACGAAGGTGGGGAAACCATATTCGAAGGTCTGTTAAGGCTTTTAGGAGTGCGGGGAGTGCGTCTCCACAGAGGCAGTTTGGTACCTCTTCGGTTTGTGCGTCTCTGTTCAGTCCCCCCTTCTCCCCCCTAGCCGCTCCGGCCTCAAACGAGTAGTCTTTAATGATTCTGACCTTGTGTGTGACCACGGCCCCTAGAGGTGCCACCCGTAGCCCTTTTACCGAAGCAGCGGAATCTCTGTCAAACACTAACACTCGATTTCGTCCAATATCTTCATACAGTTTTTCCCAAACTAGGTTCATGTGTTCTGCCACGGTGCTGTGATTTCCATACTGCATTGCTCTAGTTGGGTCGAGGTCCGTGACCGATGTCTTCACCGGAACGCCATTCTTAATAATGTCTACGAGCGCCGTTATTGCTGGGAAGCCTTTAATATCCCCAAAATAGTGTTCCACTTGACTGAGAGAGAAAGGAGGTGACACCAAGGTGCCTCCGATTCTAACCGCCACGTCTCCCACGCTACCATTGCTCACATGTAACAGCTCTGTGCCTGTCTCTGCCATCTCTCGAATGATTAGTTTCTTTCTAGAAAGGTCGCGGTTTTCGGCGGCCATCGACGCTTTTGTTTGATTTCATTTTTCGTTCAGCTCGGCGATTTTTGACTGTCTACTGTTGCCATGGTCGATTACATTGCATGTCTGCACTTGAGTGTAGTACGGTCCTTCTCCATCTGAAGGTGCTACTTGTCGCCCCGACTCGGGTAAATATTTTTCTTTTGCGTACTCGGTTACGTTTATTGCTTTTGAGTACTCTCGCCAGCCTCGCATCGACTGGATACGACCAAGGTCAGGCAACTGGCCATGACCCTGGAATTTGTTTGTCCGACAGGGACTCATGACCCGGCAACTGGCCGTGACCATGCTGAACCTTCGGTGCTTTTGAGTACTCTCGCAAGCCTTGTGCCGACTGGGCACGACCAAGGTCAGGCAACTGGCCATGACCTTGGTAACGCTGTCTAGATTTACTGCTCTTCTGTTCCAACTCGGAACGATCAAGGTCAGGCAACTGGCCATAACCACAGTAATTCTGTCTTGCATTATTGTTTCTAGACAGTCCCAACTCGGAACCCTCACGGACAGGCGACTGGCCATGCCCACAGTAATTATGTACAGTGTTATTACGACGCTGGTGGATCTGCGATGCTTTTGAGTACTCTCGCAAGCCTTGCGCCGACTGGGCACGCCCAAGGTCAGGCAACTGGCCATGACCTTGGTAACGCTGTCTAGCTTTACTGATATCCTGCTCCAACTCGGAACGATCAATGTCAGGCAACTGGCCATAACCACAGTAATTCTGTCTTGCGTCGTTGTTTTTGTACAGTCCCAACTCGGAACCATCACGGACAGGCGACTGGCCATACCCACAGTAATTATGTAACGAAATGTAGTTCATTTTCCGCTCGAAACAAACAGAATGCGGCCACTCGCCCTGCCCCCGGCAACACTGTCTAACCTTACTGTCACTCTGTTCCGACTCGTCACAAAACACCTCAGACCCCTGATAACACTCATGTCTAGCGTCACTACTTTCCGACACATCTGGGTCGGGCCACTTGCCATGCCCCTGGCCCTGCCTATGGCCATTCTGACTAGAGGTGCTGCTATGCTGTTCAGTAAAAGTCGTCCTACTGTTATGATTTAACTCGGAAAATTCACGGTCACATAACTCACCCACGAACACCGCTTGCGACACCGATCCCGGTTGCGGCGCGCCAGTCAGTCCCACAGACTTACTGGTGTCCACGAACGGCGAAACCCCGCCCTCCGTCTTGCGCCCCTTGCCGTCCGGCCCCGCCATGAGGCGAGGCCCGCCCTGTCAATTACCAACTCGTCCTCTCCCCGCCCCGGGTCCCTGCCTACCCTGGGCTCCGCCACCTCTCCCCTGGTTCTGCCCGTGCGAGAAGCTGAACCTCGCAACGGCCGCCGGGGGCTGCTGCTGCTGCTGCTGCTGTGGCTGCTGCTGTTGTTGCTGCTGCTGTTGCTGCTGTGGCTGCTGCTGCTGCTGCTGCTGCTGCTGCTGCTGCTGCTGCTGCTGCTGCTGCTGCTGCGGCTGCTGCTGGTGCTGCTGCTGCTGGTGCTGCTGCTGCTGGTACCTCGGTGGCGGCGGCGGCGGTGGCGGGCAGGGCAACCCCGGGGCTCCAGTCCCGTTCTGGATGAACGGGCCATGTGAATATTGGCAATTGGATCTATTGCACTGTTGCCGCCGCCACGCAAAATGGCAAGTCCCCACTGGTGTCCGATTCTGCTGCATGCCCGCAACGAAAGGCCACGCTGCCCGCTGGGCCCCATCCGTCCGCGGCCGCGTGGCTGGAGGGAGAGTTCCCCCTGTGTTCGCCTTCCTCTTCACAGGTTTTGTCGCTGCTGTCGAGCCGCCTAGCCTGGGCACTTCCAGCGATGTGTCCATCCGACCCAGCAGACTGCAACTTCCCCGCGATGTCAGTTCGCGCAGCCTCGTGAAGGCTGGGGCATTTATCCCGGCGCACTCTCCTTCCGGCGGGGGGGAGTTGGGGAATGCGCTCTTCACCGGTACCGCGGCGTCAAAAACCAGTCCGAAGAAGTCGTTGATGTCTTTGTTGGCCGCGAAAATCACGCGCCCGCGCACCTGCTGCTGCCTCGGTAGGAGCGTGTTTTAGTGGGTATTCATGTACGATGTGAGGGTCTTGGACATTTTCTGCCATTCCTCAACCAGCAAGTCCCGCCTGCCCTGTGACACGCCTCCCGCGGACTCCGCTGCGCCCTGTTGGATCACTTTCTGCTTCCTGCCACATCCTGAGCTTTCGCTTAGTGGAATCCGCCGAGATGGCACGGGCTTCTACGCTGCCGGCGTGCTCCATGCCCCCCAATTGGCCGCTCACGCCCCCCCACGGTGGCTGCCTAGGAGGCCCTCCTCCCTGCCACCATCCTGGGAACTGCATGCCCAGAGGGTGCAAGGCCTGTGCGTACGGCGGTTGTCGCATGATGTACTGCTGCTGCTGTCCGGCCACAGGCGGTTGTTGGATGACGTACTGCTGCTGCCCAGCCACCTGCTGTGGCTGCTGTTGTCCTGCGACGGGCGGTGGCTGTTGTGGTAATTGCGGCTCGATCGGCGGAGAATGCTGCTGTGCTACTGGCTCAGCCGAGGTTGCAGGTTGTAGTTGCTGCTGCTGATGAAGTTGCGGTTGTACTGCGGGCCCACCCGGTGGTTCTGCTTGCGTAGGGGGGCGCGGTTGTAGGTGTTGTTGCTGTTGCTGTACAAGTGGTGACTGCTGCTGCTGCTGTTGCTGCTGCTGTTGCTGCTGTGGCTGTTGTTGTAAGACTTTTGTGAGCAGGAGAACAGCTTCCAGTAGCTGCTCACCTGGTGTCTGCCTGCTGCCACCCCCTCCAGGCTGCTCGTCGGCTCGAGCTACCCCGCTGCCCGCGCCTGCTCCGAGATCATCGCCCCCGGTGCTACTGGAGTCCGCTCCGTCTCTCTCCCCTTCGCTTCCCCCTCCCTCGCTGTTGCTGGTCCTTGCTGTTTCGCGGTTGTGCGCTGCTTCGTCGTCATCTTCCGCTGCAAAGCGCGCTCGCCGCTTGCCTGAGTTGCTCATCTTGCCCGCAAAAACGAACCACCGCCTGGGAAAAACGATCAAGCCTGAATACCAACGCCTATGCTCGCGGCACCTTCCCTTGCGTTCTGCGTGCTTGCCTTCGGGTCGCTTCGCTACGCACCAGCACGTAGTAGTGTCGATCTCCCAAGCCCCAAAGCTTTTCGTCATGACACCAATTACGACCCCTCCCCCCTCTCACAATCTTGCCTGCCAATTTTAAACAAACTCCATATTCGAAATGACTTTGAATATATTACATTTTTTCAGAAATTTACCTCAAAAAGTTACCTCAGGAGAATTTTTGGAGAAGTAAAAGTAAAATAAAAAAATCGCAAACACTCAAATCACGATAAGACGGCACATGGCGCACCGATCTGATGTGGCTTTTTGCCGGTGGAAAATCCGACTTCCTGCCTTTTTCAATCACTCAAAAAAAATTGCATGAGACCCAGCCTCGGGTCCCGCACAAAAAAAACAAAAAACGAAAACAGCATGGGATGCGTAACACGATCCCCAGTGCGTGCAAGCGCGTGTCTCGGATAGGACACCATGTATGTTATGGATCGGGTACAAAGAGTTGAGGATGAGGTCTAGGGTCAGGAGGTAGGCATGATGAGCCTGTTTGAAGGATCGTCGTTTACAGTCTGCATCTGATCTCATGGAGTAGGATTACAACAACACTTACTTGCCTTCAATAATATGTAAATAATAGAGAAAACACAAGACCAACCTCAAGTCTGGCCACGATCCAACCGAGTCGATACGTGCGCCCGCACGTGTTCCAGAGAGGTAAAGCGTGCTTCTGACGCTAGGAAGAAGGTCTCCCAGGTTTGTAGATGGCAAACTGATTACTTTGTGCCCAGGTCGATAGCGATGACCAAGGCAACATGTAGGGCAACCGAGAGGAGGACCAGAAGGTACGAGGAGTAGAAGTGGTGATCCACATATCATTGGGGGAGGAGCCGTAAATAACGCGGCCCCTGCTTATTATACACAACGCAAGTCATAGTAACTCCTGAAACGGTCCAAAACCGTAACAAATACACAGCGGTCGTTCTCCACTCGTGGCAAGCTGCGTGCAACCCCGGGAACATATTTGTGATCTACAAACTATATGAATCCCGCAATTAATTCTTTAAGTATTTATTTTCTGTCAATATACATTATAGACGGGGTTCCTTAACCCAAAAGCGTCGGACTGTCAATCCGGTTTTGAAAAATAAATGGCGTTTTTGTATACTTACTTGGGCCATGGGATCATTTATCGGGATGCTATTCATCTTTTTGTCAAAACCAGTTTTCGGGTGGGGTATGGAGCTCCTCAAGAGAAGAGCCTCCAAAAATTTAGGGTGAATCTATATCGTAGAACGCCTCGCATATAATAACCAAACAATCGGAATTGGAAAACTTAATGTCATGTCACAGTGATATGGCGCCCCGCGTCGGCGAGGAATTGTTCTCGGGAGTCGTGTGTTGGTGGGAACGACGTCGCAGTGTTTTGGTGGCTCTCTTAGACCAACTATAGTGAATATTTTTAAGGAAAAATTTGAAGAGGCCTCAGAACTGGCTTTTTCTGCCGAAAATCGGCGATTTACTCGACTGGACTGTCAAAAACACCGGTAGACTCGTCAGGATGCTCCCGCTAGTTTTCCGAGAGCTTTCTCGAGCACGTTTCCGTTTCTCCGGAGTCGTAGTAGGACGGTTCTTCCATGATTCCAGTTCTGATGACATGATGTTTTTTTATCAAAATTCCTCCTAGATCCGTTATTTCTGGCCCCAGTTCTGACCAACAGCCTTATTTCTGAGCCTCCAGAAAAAAATGATTGGCCGCTCCAAAAAAACAACTACGACTCAGGAGAAACGGACAACTGCCCCTGAAAGGTGGCAAAAACTACGGGGAGCATTTTGAGGAGTCTATGGGTGTTTTTGGCTTTCCCGCCAAGTAAAACGCGAATATTCGGCCTAAAAACTCAATTATGAGAGCTCAGAAAATATATCCCATAATAGTTGGTATTTTTGGCGAGAAATTCTTTTCGGAAGTCGGGTTTTGGTGGGTGTTTTTTGTTTTGCAAAGGATAGTGATTAGTTGTCGGAACGTGTCTGTTGATGGAGTTGTAGGCACAATTATTTCCATCTCCATCAAGATAAATAAATGTCGTTTCCGCCCGGAAGTGTTCTCCGCTGCTCCGTGTCCAGGACCGTTCCCGTCTACGGTGTGGCCATCCTGTGTAGTCGACGATAGCGTTTCAGCAGGGGGCCACAATAGCTCGAATTAACCCGACCTTCCAGAAGACCATTCGGAAACGTTGCGATCGTGGGGGTAGCTTGAGTTGAAAATGTACACATGTATTGTCTGCATAGAACCGATCAGGGCGTGGATGGATGGAATTCCCCCTGAAAATATACGGCGGGAAAAGGAATGTTGGAGGAAGAACGACGTACAACTCTACGATGAGTGACTCGCCCTCAAGACCTTCAAGCATGTGCGCACTGTGAACTACGGAGTAAGACAGACGCACTCCCCATGGATGGATGTTGTATTGGCATCCTTCTTGGCATTGTTCAAGTATAATTTACAATATTTACGATTACAACGAATTCTGAAAAGGATAATGGAACGTCAAGCCTACACACGAAAGTTAGATTCGCGGAGGACCAAGTGGCGATCTGGCCACTGCAGATGTTTAACCCATGCGGCCATGCTAGTAGCGATAGCTTCTGCGACAGCACCGGCAACAGTACGACATGTACTGGTAGTTACTCAAGAAGGCAAGCTGAAGCTGCACGTCGTCCACCGACCAATATCTCCTGTCGTTGTATCCTTCTGAAAAATCGGACCCCATAATACGAGCCCTTGCCCGACTCAGAACATGAAGAAGGCGACAATCAGGTGGGTTTGGCATCGCGCTGAGGTGGGCAACAGCGTTAATATGGCTCACCGTGACGTGGCTGACGATGGCGTTGGCGATGGTGTCCGTAAGCCGTCAGACGTCGGGGAGAGAGCCCGTGAATTTGGTGGTCTGCAGGTGCTACACGCTGCAGCATCAACAGCAAAGGCTAATATATATCCACCTCTAGGGCCTGCTGTGTTGCCTGAACGGTGTAAGAAAAAAGAGGCCGCAGTCATTGTGGGCAGCGGTACAACGGATTTTAATATTATTTCTAAAGACTTCAACAATAACGAACGGATTTATACGGCACATGCACGTGTACCCGCAACTCCTGCTTCGATGTGTTCGAGGTGCCCCGTATGAAATAAAAATAAAAATGAATAGAAGCGGGATGTTCGAGTATCTGTACCTCGTGCTTGGGATATGTCTAGGTACGCAGTAACCCTCATTTTGTCGACACGATAACTTGTATCTCCTACTTTCGATATCATCTGGACTAAATGTTGCGTAGGGAAGAAACACTCGTACCCGCAGTACTTGAGTTTTTGTTGCGACCTAAAACGCACGTGGTGGAGAAATGTAAATACCGTTGAAGGTTTAGAATATATATTTTTATCAAGTTAAAAGGACAACAACAGTACAGTAGTATACGCATACCTGATACATCATACCTTGTTGGCGCTCTGCTTCATCTCGTTGGAAATCGAGTAAGATCCACGGTTGCCATCTCCTTCGCACTGAAACTTCTTTGCGCGCCAACAGGTAGTGTACTAGTAGTGGAGGACGCTGCCACATGTTTTGGTTGTCCTGCATTTGGCCTCGCAAGGTGGTCGGGTGCACCAAGATGCCCAGATGGGCAATACCAGACATGCATGTAGTGCTGATACAAATCGTCGGTCGGTTACATGCAACGGTCGAGCCTGGCCCTAACGGTGAACAGTCCGAAGACTGCCCGCGGGTGGCTTCGGTAGAAAAGAACACCGGCGAGGTGGCCATCGACGAATTGGCGTTGGAAGCGTGGAGCACCAGCGAGCGCAGTATAAGCAGCGGGAATCGCCGGAAGCCTAGGTGGGTTTACGACGAATACCTACAGCTGAGTCGCTGGAACAGTCTTTCACTTTGGAAAGGCCGGGGTTCCCATAATCGTTGAAAAGTAGAAGTCCAAGGGATAATGTATAATCATTTCCGGGGTGCAAGAAATGGGACGAAGAGGAAACGGGACTGTGTCCTACTAGAGTTGCATCCCGGCCTCGAAAAAAATGTGGGTCCGGGTACACGACTGGGTGTGTGGGGGGTTAAGTCAGAACCGGAACTTGGTACGCGGGTAACAATACGCATTTTGCTCCGTTTTTGGTGCCAGAGCGGCGAGCGGTAAGGGCGGTTCCTACCGAATTGAAAACAACTCCACGATGCGTATATTTTAACATGTAACAAAAGTCCACGATCGATGACATTTCAGTTCGAACGAAAATAGCCGGAAAACGTCACATTTCGTGATATTTTCGAAACGAATAACATCGCTATTTCAAACTCCACGATTTTTGCGGGTGGAGCTAACTCTCGCGAGTGGGGCGCGGCCAGGCCGGGCTGGGCCGACCGCACCTGGCCCGGCCTGTAGTTTATTCGAATCACGGGCCGAGGCTTGCCTCAGCCTGACGATTTCTCCGACCGTGAGGCAAGCCCGATCGGCGAGATGTCATTTCGCAGGACGTCTGCCCGGCCTGGTCTGTGACGTTATCCGGTCATTTTCGCTTTTGATTTCGAACTGTGGCTGCTCTTCCTCGAAATTCGAAGGCCACAACGTACTCGTTAGCCCGCGCCTAGCGGTGTCTTTAGGTAGGGGCTCGTTGCTCAAAATAGGCGGCGTATGAAGTAACGTCTGCCTTGCTCCTCTGTCGGCCTTCGGATGCCTTTCATGCCCCTTGGTTGCGTAGTGCCTTGATCATAATGATACGCAAAATTAAATTGTCATATTTTGTATCAATATACAGAACTTTGAAGTGGTTTGGAGCCGGTTGGGGCATGTAGGAACGCTTCCCGCAAGCTATTTTTGCATGTACCCCTAAAAAGCAAAAACATCGAGAGAAAAACCTCGATATGACCGTTTCCCTTGATAATTAACAGATAAATGGATGCCGTCAATCATGCCGGGATAGTATTCGTGGGCTACGACACCACGACACCCTACCCGAGGACGAAACAACACATCCAGCTCGCAGTTACTGGAGCAGCTAAGTCAGTTGGATTCGTCAAGGACCTCGGCGAGAGCAAAGCAGCGGGTAGGAGGGTCACAGCAGCGTCGCCGAGACCCACTTGCCGTGTATAATATTGCAGAAACTACCTCTCTGTTGGTTCGCCAACTAGGGATTAAAACGGTACGCGCTGCTTCTGCGCATCCGTCACCCGCCAAACAACGGTATGTGTAGCCAATACCGGTCAACTGGCCCCAGCTATGTAGCTTCCTCCTACCAGTATAATTTAAGGTGTGTGTTCCACACACGTTTCCACACACGAACTGGTCTATCCCCTGGGCCAGTTTTGTCGGTAGGTGGTACGCTGATCTAGGCCCAAGCGGCATAAAACAATTCGTAGCGAGAGCGCTCACACCAAAATCCATCTGATTACTACTCCGCCCCTCGAAAAAACACAAACCTGGGGCTAGAAACAAACTCCTCATTTCAACCAAGGGCGCCTAAACCCCAAATTCATGTCCCATACCATCCCCCCCCCCCCGACACCATCACTAGGTGTACTGCACTTTTGTTTGTCAACGAAGTGAAGCCGTCCGAAAAAATAAGTGAAACACCAAAACACGACTTGAATGGTGGATTAATATAAATATGGCTCGTCGGCATCACGACCTGGGATAGATTTCGAGTATAGACTCAGCATGCCGTCCTTCTGAAGAAAGCATGATGAGCACGTCAGAATACTAACGTCGGGCGCGAGCAAGGACGAGGTTTCTTGCTTGAGAGTTTGAGAAAGCGTGAGGTAGTCACTGGCTTAACCAGCGAAGCCTAAAACTTTTGCATTGTTCTAGCCTCCCCACCTCCACCATATGTTTCCAGGGGGGTGTACAAGTAGCCGGGTTCCCGCGATACTAATTAATTCGCTTTTTTCCCTTGAGTTCGAAGAAAGCAGCCGAACAGTACCGTACCCTTCGGAGGGTTGACCATGCGAGACAACTGTAGGCCGAACTCCAATCGTTTGGAACCTGGCCCGTGTCATATGGAGATATAGACGGTACCAAAGGGTGACACAGATAAACAAGGGAGAGGAGGAGTCTGCGACACAGACAGGTGACAGGCCAAGGAGAAAAATATGTCTCGCACAGCCCAGAAAACGATTGAAATAACGCGTTCGGAAATATAAACCATACAGTAATTGCCGTGATATAGATATCCGACGCATAGGGCAACACATCCCTCCTTCGCACATTATACATACCTCAATCTGAGAGACAGCATTTATTTTCAACCATGTTTGAAAGGTACACAAAACGGAGTGTGTTCCTTTAATTCGAAGTCGGTACATCAACAAACCGTGTTCATAGAGACCGACTGCTTAGAAAGTTGATTCGAAGCTGTCAACAAGAATCAGAAATTGATAGATGGGTGCTACCATGAGTCTAATAAGGGGCCTCGCCATAGTAATGTTATGCTCTTCAAACGTATGAAAGGGTCGACAGAGTGTATTTGATTCAGAACAGAGAGAGGCTGTGCGCATTCAAATCACCCAACGTAGGCATAGAAAACAACCGAAGCAACCAAACCAATCATACTGTCCGGGTGGCGGTTCATATACATCCAACATTGTGGTAGATGTCACGAACAACATTTATTTGAGCGATACGAGGTTCGACAAAGAATAGTTAGTTGCGTGCTGAAAGAGCTACAGTGGAGCTGTTGCGGGACTCCCGTTGGCCTGCCAATGAACGCTCTTGGCCATGCCTTCGGCCCTACAAAACGAATGGTATGGCGTTCAATGAAAATCTTTGAGTTTCGAGGAGGGCGCTTAACGTAGTACGAGACCGCCCCTTGAAACGTAACGGTGTCAAGTGTGGTTCTGACACGCGTCACCGCGCGCCTATGATGTGACCTATAGGTTGTGACAAAAATACCATGACGCTTTATTAAAGGGCATGAAGTACCCAATAAACGCCGCAGAGATCGTGAAGTTACATGCGGCATCAAAATATGTAATGATGAATTATGAGAGTGCATACGACAGTGCCGTCAGTATATTATACCAGGTAGGTATTGATTTGGGTTTGCGGCTTCCCACGGGGAGAGATTTACTGTATACCTCATCCAACAGCCCAATAAAAAAGCAAAACTGTACCAGGCAGGCGGGTAGAGTGCGAAATCCCCTAAGCTTATTTTTACTCTTAATTGTGTCATCTGATGCATTTCGGGTTCAAAACGCTCGGGAGAAATATATTCAATGTTTTGGTGGCCCATTGGTCCAAGACCTCCGATGTAGGTAAGTATTTTTGTTATATCGTCGAACCACCACCGTATGTATGTAGAACGTCATAGAGGAAGATAGGATAGAGTTTCATTTACAGGAGAGTACAAAATATTCTATAAACAAACCTTTTTTTATGAGGTATCACCATGAAAAAAAAACGTTCCTTTTGTGTCACCCGACGGAGTGCCGTCAAGGCCGTTGGGGCTACAGAACGGGCCCTTTAATGCCATGATTTACATTGAGGTCTGAATTACCGTATAATAGCTATCTATGTTAACGAGATTAAATCGAGGCGTTGAGGGGTCGCTAACACCTTCGGAAATACGTCGTCGAGTACCCGTGCGAAGAAGGCGCTTTGACAACATAATATGCACACCACTTGGAACCAGAGTATAGGGTTTGTAACTAATGCTCATAATTCAAAGGTTTAAAATATGATATACGATTATATACAGGCACCCTGAGCCCTTCAGCAACCTGTCATGGGAACGTGACCTTTCTTCACGCAGCTTCGTTGACGATGGCTGGAAAGGAGATAAATCGGGCGCGTTGAGAACTGCGATAAATATGTTAGTGAGGGTTATCCTTAGTCAGTGATGTAGTCGTTGTACTCGCGAGAAACAAAACGATTCAGGGTATTTGGGAGCTGTGTTGCTAGTCGCTCGCAAGCTTTAGAACTCGTAAAAAGCCGAAAGTTGTTTCTCGCCGCATACGATTGCCGTCCTGCGTATGACGCTCAGACTATAGTTGCACCCCGGCCTCGACAATTGCAACCGGGTCCACAAACCGGGTGGAAGGCGGTTGAGGCGGAACCGGAACCGTTAACCCGGGTCCCAGGCAAACACGGGCATGCGGGTACCCGGGTCGCCGGACTACATTTCGTTCACCCCGTTTAGCGTTTGAGTGGCGGCGTGTAAAGCGGGCACGTCTATTACGGGTATCCGGGTACCCGGGTCACCATGCACTGTTTGCTCCCGTTTTGACTTTAATTTTCAAGCGGCGGCGTGGTATGGCGGACACGGGTACCCGCGTACGCCGGGGGCCGGGTACCCGGGCTACCATTCACTATTTTCTCCCCTTGTAGCGTTTGAGCGGCGGGGTGGTAAAAAGTGTAAGGTGTGAAACCATGACTTTTCAATTCACCGCTCTCGATGGATCATGTCAAAGCAAGAAGGCTGAAGGCATCTAGGTAGGGTGTCTACTCCCTGTGGGATCGAGCAGAGATGTAAAGAGCGGCGGCGAGTGGTGAGTTGGAATAAGCCTGGAATTTAATTTTCCTCCTACCCTTATGGCGCTCGTCAAGTCATCAGGAATGCCCTTCAAACATAATTGGTTGCATCAAGCATATATATCATGTTAAAAAACCCACACTCACCGAAGAACAACGAAGAAGGAAGTACGAGTATAAATGCGGGAGAAACCTTCGCCTATTCTACTGCATGAAAAGAAACGCTATATTCAAAATATGGAGGAAGTACTTACAGATATATATGTATTACGTAAAAAACACCCAAAAATATATTAACCCACGGATTGATGTCCGTCCATTCATCTCGTTGAGCACCCAATATCCAATATATCAACCCCGTGCGGATAGCACTCTGTACAATCTCTCATTCCCGCAAACGCGTCAGTCTGCCTTCGGTCAGCAGCAAAAATCGGATAGGGTGAGCTTCATGTGATTGGTACATATCCTGGTTCATGGTACAGTAAAGGGCCGCTTCGAAGGAGGATATTGCTCTATTCGCGGTCTGTAGTCTGCAGGGGCGACAGGTAAGACTCTAGAAGTACAACCACTCCAGTGTATGTTTAAATCAGCGTAAACGCTAGTCTTGGGGGCTCTGTATTGAAGAATTGACGTGTACCCGGGTTAAACGTTCCCGCGATTCCGTGGGTTGGACCGGGACTGCTCCGGTTCAAGCGGGTCCGGGTACCCGCCGCCGTGTACCCGGTTATCATTCGAACGCGATGCAACGAACACGTCTACGATACTATCATAGAGGTTCACCCTAAATTGTATTAGGCTCCTCACTTAAATAGCTCCATAGCTTACCCAAAAATTGACTTCAGCAAAAATAAAAAAAGCATCGCGGCGAACAATCCCGTGGCCCGAGTCTACGAAGCATTTGTTTCGACATCAAGATTGGCATTCTGACCATTTGGGGGCGAAGAACCCCGTCTTTCAGAAACAACATAGCGGAAATTTTCTACCTCTATCGTAGAACGGGTCCAACTCTACCTCTGACATACTCCCCGAGGGGCACACCCGTCCTATTTCGAGGCTGTATTCAACTGGGAGGAGATGTAGCTGCCCGCAAGTGAAGTGCAAACATTTAACTGTTGTTTTTTTCTTATGTTTTTCACTGTGTGCACCCCAACGTTCGACCGATTTCGGCCACTGCAGCACCTTTGTATCGAGGTATACACCCCAATTGAGGCGTTCCGCAAGCGCATTCTAGAGAGAAACACAAACTGCTGTGATCGAAAATATTAGAGTCATTGTCGCTCTTTTGTAGGCACGAACGAGCCGAAGGTCTACGCGCAGCGTGTTGAAATGGCTATGCTTGTTTCTGATCCGATAAAACTTCTAGAGAAACGAGTCACCGCTAAACCGGCGACTAAAAGAATATGTTGCCAGTCAGGGTCATGCGGTTACATTGATGAAGTGTTCTACAGGACGGTGGTGTTACACGAGGCCCCATGGCGCTGACATTGTGCGATGTAGTACAATAAGATGAACCATAACCTGGCGTCATCACGGTTAACGATGTTTTATGGGATGCTTCCATAGTCGCGTGCAGGGCCATGAGGTTTCGTGTACGAATTGCCGTGTAGCATATTGTGGTTCAACGAGATGCCATGGGAACGCTATTAGGTATATCATTAAGAGTCACGAGGCATAGATAGGCGTCCTGATAACAGACAAATCTGAAAAATGGGAACGAAACAAAAAATGAGAACGGACGTTTTTTTTTAGAAAGCAAACCAATTGACAATGTGTACAACTCCAAGAAAAAAAGTTGACAGTCCTGTGGGGCTGTACAGCAGCCTTCGAATGAGCTGTCGCTCAGGCTGGAAGTCCTCGGCATCGCCGCGGTAGCCAGCATCTAGAGAAATCACAATAGAGCCAGCGTATATCGCTTTTTGCGCCCACCCGAAGGCACGAGATGGAGCATGACCGTTCTGACGAGCTCCTCTCACAGGGCTGGCCAAGGGGTTTCGCAGGATCATTTTGGTTATCTGATACACCACATGGTTCTGGAGATAGGGCTTGGTTCTCATTTTAGGCTTCGTTCCCATTTTTCCGATTTGTCTGTTTGATTCTGTGTGTATTATTCTACTGCGTCAGCCAGGGCATGAGGTGCCATGAAGTTGGATGACAGACATAGAGAGGCTGTCATAGGGTTCTTTGTTTCGTTTAAAAGCTTAAGAAGTACGTACGACACACATCGAGATATTATTACGACTGTGTGAACTATGAACATACGCGCGTTTCGACGAAATATGTACGTTTCGACGAAAAAACCGACCCACATTGTGCACGAGACTAACAGAACATGTCGTCAATTTGGTTGATTGGTAGTACAGAGAAAGTTGGAGGCGGCGAATGTATCCTTGGCTGCTTTTACGGGGGACCAAACGTAACTAGTTATAAATGCTGTGAGTAAAAATGGGGAATATATAGGTTTGGGTAGGTATCGTAGGTCCTATCTAGGTTTGTCCCCGGTAGTAGTTCTCTTCCAAGTACAAGACCGTGCGATATCTCCTTCGTTGGGGTGTTTTAAGTAGCCGTGCCACCTCTCTTCCATTGGTTAGCTCTGGCCATGCCCTGGGACGTTTCGCGGAGTACTATTATTGGTGACACCGCCAAATCGTAGAGAGGAACCACCCGTGCCGTGCGTCAGTTTTAGAGGTAGGACCCTGATTTCAATTACCCGGATAACCGGCGGGTGTACCCGTCAGGGTCCTACCCGCTTGACGGGTAGGGTCCGAGCTCATTACCCGCGGGTAATTGGAGCCTGAAAGGTAATTGGGTCGTCGGGTACCGGGTACTCCGGTACCCGGGGTTTTTCAGGTACCCACGGGTAATTTGTATTCGCGGTTCATTATGCCTGTACAATCTCTTCAGGAAACCTTTTCAAAACACGCACTCACACATTTATTTGTCAAGCACACAAACCATCAACTAGCTACACTCAATTCTCGAGGGGGACGCCTACGGCACACGGCAGTATCGTCACGCGCCACCAGCCGGGCACAATGAGCCAAGGGGCGAGCGATCCTGATGCGGTCTCTCAGGAAACTGAATTGCTGGCGGGGGGCGTTTTTTCAAGAGAATCCTGCCGAAAGTTTCAAGCAGCCTGTCTGTACAAAGTACCCTCGAAAGCGATGGAGACAGCAGCAGCGACGACTCTCCAGGCCCCGGCTTTAACAGCAACAGCAGCAGCAGTGGAAATTCGTATCAGAGTGTGCTTCTGTGATACTGGCCCCTGGGCCCTTCCTGAGGTCAGGGCTATACGTGTGGGTAGCCGCTTCTTTGCGGGCAACCAGGAACTGTTTTGTTTAAGCTTGTTTGTTTTGTATCCGTCCACGATTCCTTCGCTTTTCGAGCACAGGCGGTTGTTGATATGTTATCGACGGTGGTGGTTCCGCATTATTATTACTATGCATAATGATACAACGGATTGTAATTCAGCGTTACACGATCAATGCTTATCTTGATGGCATTGCTGATTTCCGATATTTGCCAAGCAGTGAGTCGAACAATGGTCAGCGCAGTCTTCTAAGCGGGAGACCGTCAACCATCACCCCGATCGTACAGTATTTTAACACTTTCCGCACATACATCCAAGCCCTTATCACGCACGCGAAATGAAGTAATGCACGACATGGCAAGTTTAGGCGGCTTGTGTATCGAATCAATCATAGAATCAATCAAAGAAACTGTTTGTATTCGTCGGTTCGGCAAGAACGCAGTAGTACTGCACACTATCCTCCACTTAAATTTCATTCTTTGTAGCACAGAAATCGTGAAAAAAAACTTTCCAAAATTGGCCGGGTACCCGGTACCCGACAAAAAAACGAGTAGCCGGGTACCCGGTCGTCAAAATGGCATTACCCGGTGGGTAGGATAGGGTCCGGGCTCAAAACACTGGCGGGTACCCGTTTTTCGCGGGTACCCGCAGGGTCCTACCTCTAGTCAGTTTGCTTCGGTCATATTTTGATTGTTCTCTGTCACTTTCTTCCTGTTTCCGTTTCTCTTCTGTTTCTTGTGTTTATGCTCGTTTTGTTTGCCTTTTACTGTCCTCTTTTACTTCAGTGTTTCTGATTATTTCCTTCAGCGAATGCGGGTAGTAGTGCGGTGTGAGCAATCTAAAGGACGCCCTCCTCAACTAACTGTGCAAACAGTACCCTGTTCGAAAGCATATATTCGTGAGCATGTATTCCATATTTCAAACGCACACCTGACTTTATTCTGGGTCGTATTGTTTCGCGTGCTTGGCAAGAATATATCGTACCTGGCGCTTCCATTATGCATAGCTGATATATCTCTGCTAGCGTCAGAACATTCACCGGCATTTCTCGTGCAGTATATCAAATATACCGGTACATACTCACACCTGACTTTATTTTGGGTCGTATTGTTTCGTTAGCTGGTCAGGAATATATCGTATCTGGTTCTTCCATAGCTAATATATATATCTGCTAGCTTCAGAAACATGCACGCGCATTTCTCGTGCAGGATATCAACTATACCGGTGCATACTTACACCCGACTTTGTTTTGGGTCGTATTGTATCGTTAGCTCGTCAGGAATATGTCGTACCTGTCGTGCTTCGATAGCTGATATATCTCTGCTGGCTTCAGAAACACGCACAGGCCTTTTTCCTGCAGGATATCAAGTATACCAGGTGCATACTACATCTTAGAGGGAACAATATGGCTACTGCGATGAACACATGCAATACACAAGACACACAACTTATGTGTGTACAATATGTTTGCCCGAGTGTATCATGCAAGAGTTTGATACGTCGTTCGCCACAGTTACATAGTTCGATGCGTGTACTAAAGTGCCGGCAGCTGATGGCATGCTGGTTGCGGTCTTCCCCATTGAACGATTGGAATTGGTCAGGACGTTTCTAATGTTTGCGGCTACTGCTCCAGCAGGTTTGAATGATTGGAGCTTGTGATGTACTCACCGCTTCTTTATATGTTCGACACATTTTTTGCTTTATGCACCTTTGATCATTAACGAGTCGCTGCTAAAGTAGATGGGCTTCATGTGCGAACAGCAGATGGCCCTGCTGAGAACTACGTCGACCATACCTGCGTTAACACAATAGATTCGTGCGTTTGTACACCCGGCATACTGTATGTAGCAAGTATCCTCCAATGTTATCTGGGGCAAGTGCACCAATTTTGTTTTCGGTATCTGTCTGACGGAGGCATTTATCACATAAATGGGTAATCTTACCAGGTATGGTTCTGTCGTGCCAACTACGAAAGAGTGAACTTGGTGCTGCAAATAAGTATTTCTGCTATATTTGATATGGATCACGTCACGCGAGCTATCACCCTTGCCAAAAATTCAAGCGTCGGCACAACCCAACGCACACCGCCCAGGATGCAAGCGGGGGGATTACCGCCTGATGTCTACGTAGCCCGTGCGATCTTGTGTTTAAGGGGACACGAACACAGTCAGGAATATGTATGTGTCGTCATGCACCCTCGCGTGGGGATTTCGTAAACATATTGCATAGAGTTAGAGTATGGTACTTGCAACCAAGATTGATAGTGCAACATGAGTTCATAGGAACATAGATGCGTATTTTTACCACAGTCTAGCCCTGTTTATAAAAAAAAACATACCATCCATGTCGGGTACGTGTTGTCTCGTGCTGCATCACAAGCCTGTAGAACAGCGGTATTTAACTGAAGGCTACTTCTCCAAAGAAAGGTGATTTATTCGTTTTTGTTTGCTCCCTTGCGCTAAAACCAAATAAATGTATAGTGTTTCGCCGAGTTTTTTTTGGTATCTCGCTCGTAACTTCGACTATACAAAAAACTCTCGGCGTGTTGCTCGAGTACTTGCCCGCGAATGTCGTCTGGCACGCCGAGCGCCCTCGCACGCCTCATCAGGAGCATCTTTCATTTTCGTGGGCGGTAGTTTCATGTCAAGTGCTGTAGGTTTCCGCAAGTGAAGTGAAAACAATCAGTTGGGGTAGTTTTTAGTGTCGTTTGAGCACCCCAAATATCCGTCAATTTGCAGCACCTCCAGGTCGGGGAGTAGGCCTTTGTTGAAAACCTGCAGGAGATCAACCTCGAGAGAACCACACGCTCCTGGGGTGCACCTCTTTGAAGTCACCGCTACCCTCCGGTAGGTACGGATTGGCCCAAGATACAAACGCAATATGATAAGTATCCATGCTTTTTTCCTGCCTCGATAGATCGTCTAGAGGTTTGATTGGCGGGAAACTGGGGGCCAGGAGACGGCCGAGTGCCAGCTTGACCTCAAGGATGTGACTAATAATGTCCACGGCACTACGTCTGAAAAAGGGGTGAACGGACCTTCAGCAAATTTTCACGTCGATGGCGTTGTGGCCGTCCCTAACATATGCGTCTCGGGCTCTCGACAAGCAGTACTAGAGCCCATGCATGCGTGTCTCCAATGTGGCATCTCGCCCAACGTCTCGCGCGCAGTAGTTAGGCAAAAGTACGAAACCCCATGAATTTGGTCGGATCATTCAATCATTGTGTGCGATCTTCTGCGAACAGCCGACCATGTGCGTGGTACTGCCGTACTTTTTCAGCAGCTGAAATCATGGAGGAGGTGCCCTCACCTTTGCAGCTGTGCTCCAACGAAAGGCTAGATGTCCATTGTGCCTGCAAGCCGTTCTTTATATGATACTTGCATCGTTTCCGGGCGCAGGCAACCTGCAGTCATTCAGTTACACTAGTATGTAGCTTTGAGAGGCGTCCACGCAAAGAGAACTTGAGGCGGCCAAGATCCAAACTAGACTAACCACACGTACTAACAACTCCAGTATGTATGGGTACTGTTTGTTACGTTAAGGGCAGTCTAACGTTTGGATGTACTCACTCGGTGCTGTGGAAGAGATAAAGTCATGGCTTAGGCCTTGGCTAACCCAATGGTTCCAAACGTGTGTTCATGTCTGTATGTTTCTGTGGTCCCGAGGGCATACATGTTTTGCACGTATATTTGGTGTCAATTTCTTGGTGCTGTAGTTTCCAATCGAAGCGTCTATCAGCAATAGTGTCATCCGGGCCAGAGGCATGTGTTCCAGTCGTATATCGTGTAAAAATAATCGTTATCCCGACGACCCATAGGCAACTACATCGATCTGTTGTTGATCTACGCTGCAACGACGAGAACATCAACTTCTCTTGACACGCTTCACAGTTAAGGGTAGTGTTTTGTATGACTCGTGTAGTTATGTTCAATGACTTAAAATCAAGATACTCGACCTTATTCAACAACGACCGATGCTAGCAACAAGAGGGATATTTTTCAATGTAACCTATTGTTAGCCGATGTCGCAGTAACCTTCACACTATCGTCCTATTCACGCTAGTGTTTGGTTCCTGAATACGCATACTGCTACGGGCTTACTGTGTGAACTACCCTCCGAAACAGTTGTTTACACGCGGCGTGACCGCGAGCGTTAAAAGGTCACGTTGTATTGATCAAGCCTATCACAGTAATTATCTCGTTCGAGATCACATACACTGCATACTAAACGAAAAAGCAATACACAAGCCATTTAGGGGCCACCCCGCAATACTAATGGCCACTTTGCGAAAAAGTAATCGTAACGGCAAGCGCACTCCGTGCTTTGGTTGGGTGCCCCAATGCTTGGCGTTACCCGTGGTGCATACTCCCCAAACACGTTTGAGTACTGCAGTAGTCCACAGAAGTATCCGACCACGGAATGACGCGTGCACGGCAGTATCCACTGTACCAAAACGTTTTTTAGTGCGAGTACTCGCAGTACGCTGATGTCGAGATCATCCAAATACTGCGAGGAGACGACGTATCTGGAATATTTTCTCTCCGAAGAACTACAACCTACTGTCATGTGTTGTTGTTGCCTCGCTGTCTTTAGTGAAACGTTCGAGTGCAATACACATCTGCGTGTGTTCCCCTGCTGCACCACCTGCCGCGGGGGCACCATGAAGCAGCAACACGTGCAGCAGCTCAGAGCAGCGACAACAGCCTCACGCAGCAGAACGAACATGCTACAGCAGTGAGCTGCAGAAGCAGGAGGACTCAGGAAGCTCTTGTTGTACGTGCTGAACGTCGCGTGCTGGGGATTTGCGCTCGTGCTATGCCTGTCGGTTCCATATGGCGCCTATCCGTGTACCGTCTCTGCGCGATACAAGCCATGAATGAGAACACCTAGCGAACATGAGATCCTTAGGGTTGGGTAAACTTTGAGTAGTAAGGTGCACATGTGCCCGGTCTCAAGAGTTCCCTACTAACTGCTCCGTCCCGAACGGGATGCCTGGTCAACGGTCAAACGACATAATAAGGCAAGCAACAGATGAGTGCGACCCCCCCCCCCCCTTTCTCAACAGGACCGACTGCGAAAGATGTCATGTTCTAGGACTTTTAACCTGTGAAATACAACAACTCTGCTTTGAAATGTCTAGGCTGACAGCAAAAAGATTTTGCTTCGAATATTAATCACTTCTCCCCCTACCCTTGTCAGCGCTTATTGGGCCTGAGTGGCATGTCGCTTGACGTATTGTGCCGCAGATAGAACAAGAACAACGCAGTACCAGGTCGTGTTCTTGTTGGGGGCCCCTGGAAGCCACCCTCGGTGCATCTGCTGTTTCCCGAACACTTCCATTCCAACTCGTTTCCCGCCAATCCTCTCTGGTTCTAAGAGTCTGGGCAGCCGCCATTCGTGCGTTACGCCGTGGCCTGTGCACCTTGCTCGCCAGCTGGAAAAAAGCGGACGTTGGAGCTTTGACCCGAGCTGGAAAAATAAACTATTGGTCTCGAAATAAAGAAGTGCTCGTTTACTTTCGCAACGAAACTGCCCTTAAAAAATAGGACATGCTAATCATTGCTGAACACACCACAACACATATCCCCTCAGTCCTGCACACTCATGCCTGCATCACCACATCACTCCTAGGAATTCAAGCGGTGAAGCCCCTTCTACCATCTCCCCCTATTTGCGCTAGCGACAGGGAACGCTCTATACCGCGTCAAGCTCGGCTCTGGCGCGAAGACTGGAACGATGCAGTGTTCACGTCTACTTTAGCGGGAGCGATATGTGCTGGTGGGGTAGTGCGGTATTTGTACGGCTGTCAATTATGGCCACATTGCGTCAAGAAGGCGGCATAGGGGGAGTGGGGGTGGGGTGTCCGTGTGCTATAGATAGGAGTTCAGACTTAAGTCAACGTTTACCTTGGTTTGGAGTATGTCGACCGGTACTCTACATATTGTCCAGTTTTTTGCGCTTCACAAGAACCTATTCTACGTTTCCAGTCTAAAGCCCGCTGAAATACGCTGGCCTCAAAGAAATGTACTCGAATCTCAACTTGATGACCATTTCATGGGTGTAGGTACTCCACTCTCCTCGTCGGCAATCAACCATGCACACGTTGTAGCTGTTCGATACAGGGGCCGAGTTTCGCAGCACGAGTTTGGCCCAAACGTGCTCACCCTATCGCAGAGTACGTATCACACATTAATCAGCTGGACTATCCGCCCAAACCGGTGGGGACAGTCGTTGGGAAGGGGGTTGCAAGACCACGCAGCTGGTAGACGTGGACCTCTACGACTGTGATCATGCAACACCGGTAGCATGAAACCAGATAACCCACATAAACTATATAAAAAAGGAAGGCTCCTATTCGCAGAAGCGCAAAAACAACGCAGGAACCCCACGTCGAAGGACGCTTGAATTCGTAGATAGCACATTCGCACATTTATTTGTGGAAGGAGACCCAACGTGCCCGAGACGGGGGCAGCGATAAGGGGGAGGCAATTGCACTTACTTCGTGAGCATGATCACGGGAGAAACACTACGAGTCAACGGTCAACCAACAACCGTCTTTGTAGGACTTGTCGGAAAAACCCGATACCTAACCGAATGGGCTTGTACAATCATCACGCAACACGCACAGGGGGGCATTCTATCTGTAAGCTCGTTTCCTGGCGGAGGCGTCCTGTACGTGGTAGACGTTCGGACAGGAACGTTCCACCCCTTCCGTGCTATACCCCCCTCAGGCTGCTGACTCCGCCTGAATTCCCAGCATTCGACATTGCTCTAAAGGGGGTATATGCGCTACTCGGCTATTATTGTGCGGCCTTGATCTTGGACAGTAATACTGGTGGAAGCCACTGATGCATGATGTCGTCGATTCTGTCCATCAGTTCTGGACTTATCTCCCTCTTCCAGGCAGGGAGGAGCTCGCCTTCGTCGTTTTCACCAGGCTCTGCGGAACCTTCTCCGGGGTGTTCATTTTTGCCCCGTGTTGAGAAACCAAACTCCCTATTTGTAGCCGCACTTGCCATTTCCTCGACCACAGGGACTGGGAGATGCACGCCGACAGACGCCAACCAATCAAAGTGCCACTTGGTCGGGTCGGCAAGGGTGTCGGTGTACCAGAACAGAGTGCTCTGTTCGGCCATTGCACCAGCGAATAATAAATATCGGATGGTTAGCCACTGGCAGAGGGTGGGAAGTGTGTCCATCACGAACTCGTCGACAGTGTTCAGGCCGTAACCAATCCAGTGGTAATGGCTCTCTCTGTGCTCGTGCACAATCTCGTGGTAGAAGGTGCTGACGGCTTGTGCCCGTGGATCGCGCAGGATGACGAACTGCAACCGGTCGTCTACCAAGTCATGACGGGCGAAAACGTTTGGAGAGAGCAGGTTGTTAAACGTGGCTCGGGTCTCACGGATACGTTATGGGCTGGTTCAAGTGAAATTTCGGAATCTCGCTCTCCCACCAATCAATGCCGACAGCAGCGTCTACTCCGATGGAACGTGGCTCGTACTATGCTGATTCCCATGAAAAGCGAAAGCGAATATTGTTGTTGTTGTTATGTCCAGAGTCCTCAGGTTCTGAGGGAGTTACGAGAATTACCGGCGTTACGTACGATCGATGATCGCTGAGCTATGTTCTGGAACTGAAACTAAGCAGCGTTTGTGAAAAAATTGTTTTGTCTCCTCCACCAAAGTGCGGTCCCAGGAAACAAACTTAAATCGGACCCTGCCTAGGTTCAACATGAAACAAAATATCATTGAAAGAGGATCCTAGGTGACAACCGGGTGAATCCCGTATATGTCGATCGTTTTCGGAAACGATTTAAGGACGTAAACATTTCACCTATGGGCGGATGTTATCTCTCGCCTATCCAGGTATGACCAGCGGGGGAGGCTGTGTTGGCATTTTTTCTGGGCAGAACCAGTTTCGTTTGAGTTGTTGGTATAAATTCGCTGGAAACACTAAAATAACGACAAACATCAGGCACCATTAAAACGACACACACACGCAAAAAAATACAATTCGTGAGGTGCTCATAGGTGCTCATGGAAGACGTACCTAGTCAATAACGTCTTGATTCGAACACATGGCGTGGACTTTACTCGGATAGGACAAGTCCTTCAGAAATTTAAACCAGCCTAGTAAGCCGCAAAGGACTGCACCTCATCACGAGGGAGAGAGAACCCGCTGCCGACGAATGTTGTTTGACTGCTTGCAAATCTGCCATGTAGAGTCTGCCCAAATAGTTAATACATGTGGCGGTATAAGTAAGCCTTCGCTCCGGTCAACCCCGATACCTCAGCACGTATTACGCTGTTCCTAAATTTATTTGTATAACTAACTGCTGAAAATATGAGTTTTGCATCCAACGGCGCATGGGGGAAGAGCTAGGACCGGTCGATAGTTGTACACACAACTGGCGTAGGTGTGGGTTTTGTAGATGCTGATTGGGTGGCATCGAATACGAACTGTGTCCGTGAAACTGTGCAATGAAAGTTCTTCCTTTCACGTATTTGGTTTCAGGCTGAATCGCCTTGATGGGCCTCGAGATTACCTAGATCTTCCCCGATTGGTTGCGCTAGACGTGCCGACATGATATTTAAAAAGAAGGGCGGAAATGATGTACGCGCTGCTTGTGGTAGGGCTGTTTGATACCTACCCACGTCTCACCGACCAGTAAATTCAGTGGCTCGTTGGAATCGTTTCGAGCTTTTTGGATGGTTTTTCAGTGGCGCGAGGAATTTCGTGATGTGGTCTGTATTTTAACTTTGCCTGGAGCGTCCGTGGCTCATCACTTGTTGTGTATGGTTAGATGCGAAGTCAATCTTATTCACGGGGCTAGCGAATGTCCGAGTTGTGACACGCTTCGAACACAACTCGTATCGTTCTTTTGACACCCCGCAACATATTTTATGCATGCAATTATTATAGGCGGGTTTTCGCTTTCGATTTTACCGAGCACTGAAGTAAGTAACGGGAGCGGTAGGACCTACGAGTGTGTGTTCCGAGTCTATTATCTTGAGTTGTTTCCACACTACTAGAGTTTACAAACTTGTATAAGAAAGCCCGGTACACCATTTTTCCGCTTGGTGCAGATTCCTGCGTCCTAAGAAATGAGTACACGTTTATCTTCTGTGAGGCTGCTCACCTCAAAACCTCTGTACCCCACCCAGAACCCACTCTAAGGTAACGTAGCCTTGACCTATCTGCTTGCAGCAAACCTCAATGCCCAGGTATGTCACGAAGCGTAATCCGAAGCGTAATCCGAAGCGATGGCAATACTCCAACAATATAAGGTCACGTAGCCTGATCAGTCGGATGTTGTCTTTTCTTTAAAGTACTGTCTGTATCGTAGAACGAGTCGGTACCGGGTCAAGCTATGCTGTGACATCCTCACTTGAGGAGCTTTGTGAGAAATAAATTGGTCAGCCCTAAACGTTTAACAGCCACATCCACATCCGTAGCACAAGGGAATGACGATCAAGTACACGTCAAGTGAACCAAAATAAGCGGGTAAGTGTTCAACCTGGCCCAAAATAGTTCAACTTTCCAAAAATGGAGATATTTTATACTTCGAAAAGTAAGTGGACTAGTGCGACGGCATGACTCGATCGTTCGACAGCTAACTATTACTGTTCACCTCGAATGAACTCTTCAAATAAATGATGGAATAACGATCCAAGCCACCCCGGTGCGACATTGACAATACCCATCGTATTATTCACAATCGATGCGCAACAGACTGAGTAATGGGCGTATTTCACCATTCTTCTGCGAGAGCTTCTTCTATAATATTGTTGAATAACTTCTACATTTATTTACTTATCCGGTCGAGGAGCCTTTTGAAAGCGATGTGTTCTTGAATACTGTGAAACTGCTAGATTGTGGCTAAGAGTACAAGGACCACTGGGAGACATAGAAATGAAGCATGTACACTCGAATAGTCATGCCACACTTCAGAGGAAAATCGATAGGGGCCTGCGGCTACGTAAAATGTAGCTAAACCTGATATCTGCGGACACAGCACGATCACAAGACCTTAAAGAGTGTACACGAGCGCGTTTCTCAGTGAGTGGGAGCGTCGCATATTCTCCTCTGAGTATAGGCAACTATTACGGTGGACCATAGTTAACAGGACCTAAGGTAAACATAAAAACCTATATATTTAACCATTTTTACTAACAATATTTGGTCCTATTAACTATGGACCCCCGTAATAGTGCCGCGTGGTATTTGCCCTAGGCGATAGACATACTGGCCTTGCTTCGCCCAGCTAGCCCGACACAAACTAAGGGGGTTTCGCTTTTTTATGCGGTCTGACAAGTCAGTGAATTTCGTATTTTTTTACAGCAGTTTATTTAGTGTAGTTGATTGGCCGAAAAGGCACTTGACTTGGATTTGCCGGAGTCGCAAGGAGTGCCGTGTAGATGGGGAATTTGATGCTTCAAGTTTCGGCCCCCATTGACTGACTGAGGACAGCAGCGTAATAGAACAGGAAGGCAGGTCGGGCAACAGGACGAACCCTTTTACGGTAGCGGGAGGGTTTGTTTCCGTGCTTCTACGCCCATTGAGCCGCATGAGCATAGTACGGTCGCCCCGGTGGTTCAAGTGGTTAACCTCGAATTCTACTTGTTTGAGTCCTGCGTTCGAGCCCCAGGTGGGTCGGACTTTGACTTTATTTGCAAAAATAAAAAATAAAAAGGATTCAATTGTTGAGAGCGCCTTGTAGCGTGGGTAGGCACAATTCGATGCGAGTCGACGAGGGAAGAAAAGGCTGAAATCTTCTCGCGATAAAAATGAAGGCACGTACCGTAGCGGGAAGGGGGTAGAAGAGCCTGCTATGTGACCCCGGATCTGAGTTACGAGTTGAAAGGAGAGAGAGAAGAAGATGAGTTAAGATAACGAAAGGGATGAGCGAACAAGTAAGCCCCGTGCAAACCGGGGGGCGATCTCTCGTTTTATATGGTGTTCGGCCAGTGAGACAAAACTGAATAGAGTCTAGATTGGTGCTTATTGGCAACATAGTCATTTTTTGTTGCTGATGGTCAACAGCGTCACTTTTTGTTCTTTTGTAGTCACAGTTATTTGGGTTTGGGGGGAAAACACGATTATCCAAGTCTGGGCCCGTTTGATGGACAGATATAAAGACGGTCTCATAGAATCGGGAGGTGGCGAGGACATCCGTACGAGTATTTTCACGGACGTACCTCGGATCCGCCACTGTCAATGATTTGAGCGTACCCTGGATTAAATCGTTCGAACTATGTACCTGGATTACCGCGCCCGACATACTATTACAAATGAATGCGACGCACTCCTGACCGGTCTTAAAGTATCTGCCAACTATTTATTTTATCTTGATTCGCGAGATTTTGGATGCTCTTTTCATTCCGCGCGCACAATATAAATTCGAGTGTCACCCAACACACAGTATTGCGTTATCACCTTCAAAAACCAAAAACAAATCGTTGCCGCGTAGGTACGTGTCTTGTTTACTTGCGCATAATGTTGTGTTGCCGCGCAGTACGCAGTGCAAGGTTCATTGTGTTTTCGACAAAAAAGAGATCGGCGGCGTAGGTATCAAAATGTTTCACCCAAACATGACATAGAAAAAGTCCAAGAATTAAGTATGAGGGATACAATGTACTCACAACCCTACAAAAACAATTACGGGAGACCACAGCAAACATGGTCAAATATTGCTAGTGAAAACCTGTAAATATTCACGTTTTCGTGTGTACAATAATAGGTCCTTTTTACTGTGGGCCCCCGCATTAGTCGCGATCGCTATCTCTGCACGCGTGTGCCTGTGACGTATTTACTCCACTGCCGACCGGTTTTACACACGTGATGCGAAGGGGTGGCCCGTGTGGCAGAACTGTTTTGTGATCTGCAGAGCTGTAACTAATGCGTACTCCTCCTCCGCTGCATGCTACGCATCGTTTTACACCTTGATGCTATCGCATTGGTCATGAGGGAGTCACCCCACGTCAGGGGTTGCCCGATTTTTTCCGACACAAGCCCTGGTTGGTGGAGCTCTTCAAGTAGGCAACCATCGGTTTTGTTAGACACATTGGTGAATAGCTTCGATGTGGCAGCTATGGCATAAAGGTATTGTTCGGGATACGCGAACACGCTTCGGAGTCATCTTACGGGTGACATACGGTCCTCAGGACGTGCTCATTATGGTAAGGTATCACAACAACAGGGATTCTAACCCCTACGTTGACAAGTGAGTGTCCGAGTAGTGTCTACGATGTGTTCCAACTTTCGGTGGGAAACGTTTGCGGCTACTCGTGTAAGGGGGGCACATGCCGCCTCGGTGGACCGCCTCGCGCAAGAAACGTTTTCCAGGTAATGAGAGTATCGGCTCCGGTAGATAGATATCAATTTCCTACCTGATTAGCTTTCAGCCCTTTGTGGGAAGATTGATCACCTTTTTGGTATGACGAACATCCCGCTGCACCGGTCAGTGTCTCACACTACGCCCATGTTCGTAGCCACGATCCCTGGGCTGTAACTATATATATTAACCAGTTCCTCCTCAGCACCCCAGGCCGGCGGGTAAACAACTAGTAGTGCAGATGTTTTGGAGGGTGCTCAGTCCGGCGCATGGACTGCATTTTTCATCGGCTATAAATAAATTGTTTTCCGGTTTTGGCTGTTCGGGTTAGCACACCTTCGATGGTGCAGTCGGCTTCCTCCATGCAAAGCTCGATGTCGTCAACGTTTTCCACAGCTCTGCCGTCGACGGTAAGGCAACCCCCACCCTTCACTGCAATGGTTCCCACGTGGTTATAGCGGCACGGCGAGCCCACCGGGAGCTTGTGCTTGTTCTGGAACGTGATGCGTATCTCGACCCTGGCAAGCGCAATACGAAAAGCATACCATATAGTGCAATTAATTATGCAAGGAGACACATACATATACAGCATCTTTGACGCCGGCGCTGATCAATTCACCCACAGTTTAGCAATGCAATAAAACCTATAGCGCGGTATGCATCTACTTCTCAAATGGCAAACGTGTATAAGCACTCAAGCAATAGCGGGTATGTGATATATAAATGAACACTGTTACTGGTACCTAGTCACGGATTTTTTTTTATGTTATCGACACCAAATCCCACATATTGTAGTATCATATCCGGGGGACAGGAGATACGATACGCACAAAAACGCGCGGTGCGATAGGGGCGGCACCTGGTTGCTCACATAGTTCAGAACAACTTATTATCCGGTGAAAGCAGGGACTGCCCCATGGGCATTCGATCGTAGCTATTCGTTGCACAATATATATGTCTTATTTTCCACAGAAGAATGGCACTTATTTTTCGGCTTCATTCAGCCGATTTTTGTTTGTCGAACGTCTGATCTACGTGACGAACTGAACTTCTCAAGTGATGAGATTCCGAATTTAATTATTGTCGAGATGTCGCCCCTATCGCAGCAGCAACTGTTTGCACAAATTTGTCGAACCTTGCAGAGGAAAGAGGTCATCCACTGACCGTGTAAGGCTAGAGACATTGTTTTCCCGCTCTTCTTGGTGTTACATCACGTAGGGCATGAATACATACCAGTAGAGTACAAACTTTTGATCAAGCCCCTGGGCACCTCCTAGCAATGACCATAATCTAACTTGTCACGTTTAGGCTTGACCGCTTGCACTCCGACATACTGTCGGTTCCATGCTGATTCCATCTATCTACACTATTTCAACCTGTTCTTCAACTCACCACTACTTACTCGATACTGCGGTTTCTCCAAGCTGGTGTGTTTTCGATCATGAATACGTTCTTAGTGTACCGGTTGGTTGGGTCGAAGCCAAGGTTGAATGTTACGTTAAAAACAAATAGGATGTCATCGTGCACACTGAAACTCCACAATATTCTGAAACATGTAGTCATATATATACCGTCGCAAGACGTGTGAGCACGTCGGAAGTGGACAACACGGTACACATTTAAATTTGTTTCCCAGTTACACAAAATCATTGACTACGGTAGGTGTGCGACGGTAGTTTCGAAATCGTGTAAAACCGTCGCTCCGATATTGAGCCCTGCTTTTGTGGGAGTGGAGTACCCGGGGTTTAGGGATGGCACAACAATGGTTGAGGTCTTTTACTTCAGGAGCTACGTAAACCATACAGAAACCCAGTAAGTGAATTGGCGAAAGTTGTGATCGTCACATAATATATGTGGTAGGTAAGGACAAAAAGGAACAACACAAGGGATGTAGAGAGATTGCCCAGATCTTCAGCCATGGATCACAGTCTGTGACAAATGGTCGTCGTTCAAAGTGCAACCCCTTCCTCGGGTATGCCTCCTATGTAGCGACGCTTACCTGACCCCAGCAACAATTTCGACCAAAACTAAAAAACACCTCCGACACAAGTCACGAGCCACTGAGACATAAATGTTCAACGGACAAAAAAATATATTTTCGCAATAATACAAAGACCACAACAAATTTGCAGTGTTGAAAATATACATAAGTCACTTCCACATTTTGTTTACCTGTGAAGATCAACAGCATATCCCGTAGCATCACCACTCCCGGAGCCGTACGTCCAACAAACAAATGCCACTCACCCCATTGCTAGCCTTGTCAGGTGCATTTTACCCACACATATATCACCTGCGTCGACATCATTCAGGACATGATTTACGTAGTGAAATATCAACGTCCCTCAAACCGCCTGACGTGTACACAACCATACGTTTACCACGATAGTTTTAACCACGCTTTGCCTGAAACGGTATATATATATAAAATCGTCAAGGCAACATATAAACAAAGAGATTGTCTCTGCAACCAGCACGTGTCAAACCTACCAACATGAGGGTAATCCGCACGCAACACGTAACAACAAACGCGTGCTACTCATATACGGCTCGCCTGTGAACCTCGGGGCATGGGCATTTGGCATCGGCAACACCCAAGCGCGGATTGAACGAAAGGCGGTGGGCTTCCTTCAAGGAGACACCTTCGTCCCTAGAGTCGTGCACCGAGCAGCTTTCGCTGCCGAACCACTCGTTCAAAAAGTCACATGTAATCACTAGAGCTCCGTGGGCCCAGGCGTACATGAACGTGGTTCCGCTCTTTGGTTCTCCTAATCAGACGAAAACGCACGCACGCATCGGCGATACGGTAGTAGGACCACATTGAAAATATTAAGTACAGGGCTGAGTCTTCCATATATATATATATATTGAGCAGACTTCCTCTGGTTAGCTTGAACCCCTGCAGGCGGCGTCTGTTGTATTACCTCTTACCTTGGGGCGAGTGTACTCTGAGCCGAATGGCGCGTGCTTGCTCTTTGAAACAGGGACAGCACCGTCTCCCTGAAGAGTAGACGGGGGTATGGGGACGCCGTGACACTACTGGCTTAACTCGACGACGCGCCCACCTCTGAGTTGTGCTTCAGCTGTGAAGCATGGACGCGGATATATTTGATGTAATGGACATCAACACCTCCAACAAAACTAGGCGGTAGGCGACTACGCTAACATAAGTCGAACCAGAGAGGCCTTATACCATCGATCTTGCATGTGTATAATGTGTAATGATAACGCCGTTCTGGGGGACTCGCTGTTCTTGTTTAAAAGAGTATGAGGTCGCCACTTGATTTTCAAATAACATTAGTGCGAGGACAGCATGCGATTGTCGGTGTACGTGCCACGGCTAGAATACAAGTGGCATTATTCTGTCATCGTTTGTACAAATGCGTGATCCATTTTTCACTACTTGTTTGTATAGCTGCGTATGCTGCATCGCAAATATAATATATATATATATATATATATATATACATAATATATATGTGTGTGTTCACTACTCTTAGCAGTAGAGAGCTCTGCAGCGAACGAGAAGGGTGGACGACTGAAAGAAGTTACAGAGGCGGCCACAGTGCGAGTGCTACTAACAACCGAAATATTTCCGATAGCGGACACTTTTGAACCGAATGTTCATTTGAGAACGTTTGTCGTTATATTCGAATCCAATGAGATGGTTAGTCGATCGGTGCTTGTATGGTTGTCCCAGACCTAGGTCTGCAGGTGAGAGGAATAAGGCTGTTCGGGAGCAAGTTCAATAAATTGGGGTGATGCGTTCTTCCGTAGCACAAGTCTGGACTTGATCGATTGTTGAACGTAATAACATGTTAGTGATCTGAGTACTTGCATACGAATACCGCAATTTGTTTTCGCTCGTATATGTTTATTTGGACTTGTTTTACGCCGATCCGACATGGACTCTATGCTGAAAGCTATCAGCAGGCTAACCAATACGAAAACCTCTGCAGGCATCATTTTGTGGTGCCAAATTATACGGGGCAATTTTTACAGAGTTTTTGTCGCATATCTACACTCCGCACGCTTTGGCCGAGGATAATGCCTCGACCGCTGGAAAACGGACTATCAGAAACAAACACAGACGACACGCTTATACACTCCAGAATGTTTTCGTGGCCTCTTTTGTGGCACAAGCCATCTTAAACGTGCGAAGTGCCCGTGTGTGCAGGGGTGATGCATTTTGCGCTCACGTTAATAACTCTCCATCGTGCTAGCCCAGGGGCCAGCGGATTGATCAAAGAATACAAACTATACATCATTTATAGAACTTGGGTTTGTTTTGTGTATTCGTTTTGCTCACTTCTCTCGTTCGGACAGCCGCTAATCATTTCCACCCGGTTGCAAATAACATGCTTTGGGTTTTTGTGTTTGTATTGTTGTCCGGGAAACATGGAAATAATGCTTTGCACTCCCCCATCGGTGTATTGAGCATTTACCACTTCGACGCTGATTTATGTGTTTCGCCGATCAAACGCAAGCCCAACGTTCAACATGTGAGAGCAACGGCCGGCCAGGTACGCTTCCACGTCACTGACACAACTGTAGCATCGTTTCCGTTTACACACTCGCCCATGATATATTGATTTGAGCATAAACAAGACAACAACAACAAATACATCAACACGCGTGCCGGCTTTATACCTGCCAAATACCCGACAGAACAAGAACCATATATATATATACGTGTACATCGAACAATCCTACTGTAGTTCACCTCGTCTTGTCTTGTGTCTCCTATAATAGTTGTGGTCCCGAACGTGTGCATCGCTTGTCAATCGCCGATTGTATGTGTCGAAACTATCCACCTTCGTTTTCGTTCGGTTGTAAGCCACTGAGAATCCCATAGAAGAGCAGCCATGTTCAGATGCAAATCAACAATGTTCAAGCACTTTATTTTGAAAGTACTTGCCTCGATAAAACCGTTCCGTACAAGAGAAATAAATGTCGGAATGTCACGAAGCGTAGGATCGTCGACAAAACACACTTTACATATCACCTCGCTCTTGCGTCTCAACATCCTGAACAAGCTCGCCCGATGCTGTGGTCTCGATCATGGAAAAGAGCATATCGCATCGTGGGCAACTTTCCCCCTTTGCCGCAAGCTGAAAAGCGGGTGACGGTGCCGCAATTCCCATTCCAGTAGCATACGCACATACCATAAGCGACAGCCTCCGGATCTCCCGCATGCTTAGTCACTGGTACTACTAGCCGTTCCTCCGGAATATATCTGGTGCGGCAAGGTCGAGGGGTCGGGAGCAAGTATGATAAGTGAAATCCCTCTCAAAACGTCGGCATCATCATTCATTCCGATTACCTTGCCACCTCCTTGTATAGCTTCGCTCTCTTGAGAATGATACAAGGTTGGTCTTACCGGCTCATCTGTCACATCGATGCGACAACTAACTGCAGAATCGGAGAACAACCTTGCCGTATGTGGCGTCAAAACCAATGTTGATCAAATGTTTTATCCGCCCCGGCGGAAGGTCTGAATATTTTGGAGCTTTGATCGTATTGCAGGCGTCAAGGATGTACTGTACACCTGAACCATCGGGTTACGAGTTGTTTTACTGTAAATGTCGGACTATTCCCAGTGGGTAAGAGGTTATATTAAGCAATGTTGTGCAATTTGCCCAGGTTTACTTCTTCGTTTCTGGCCCGCGCGTTGGTTCGAGCAGTGATTTGTGGCATTTACTGCAACAACAGGCAAGAGGAAATGACGTTTTCGTTTTTCGTCGCCGAACAAAACCATGAAATGCCCCACACCCTTAAACGCACAACACTCCGTACCTGGTAGACTTTTTCCTTTCGTCCTTATACGTATCAGGCCCTTTTCGTACGGTACATCGGCCATACCACCCTGCTACACTCGCGAGGTTCGAGTAATTCGACCCACGTAACTCCCCCGACAACAGTAGCTTGGAAAAAATATCTTGTGGGAGTGTTGTCTTTGTTGCTGATCTTCCCACATAAGGAGTTCCATTTCTCACCCAACACAAGAGTTTCGAAGACGTTTACTCGGGCAAATCGAACACAACATGGCTTTCCGATTGTCCTAGAAAAATATATAGCACCAACGTTATCGCGATCACTCGCAGTGAATAACTCTATGGGGCCTCAAACAAAATCAAACATTTGAGCGTTGAGGTCCAACTCTAACCGCCGGATGAGCCATGGCACTCTATAGTACATTTTTTGTGGGCAGTGTCGAGTAGAACGTCCACACCCGAACGCTGTATCACGTTCACCCGGGATGTATTTACTAATATCCGATCGTGTAGTGCTCAGTTGCGTAGTGCCTTCCTTGAGGTTATTTTCAGAAGCTTAAACGTGTCCTTACTCCTTGATCGGGGCAGATGAGTTCACAACACGACTGGGGAAATCGTCTTTCGTCGTGTTGTCTCGTTCTGTCCCTAGTTGGGCACGGCATATATATACGTACAACGCCATCCCTTTCCGGTAGAGAACACAGCTGAAACCAGGGCCGTGCATACATTCCTGAAAGGCACAATACCACCACCAGGCTTCACTGCGGTAAGCCCACGCTTCGAGTATGTGTAGTCGCATGTGACTTTTCCACCTGCCTTACCTGTAGGGTATCTGGTTTCCTCCGTAAGGAAGGGGTACGCCACATTTGTAAGGTTCTGTGTTAAAACACATCAAGGACAGCACGGCAAATTGTGTTGGGTTTCCGCTGTCAGGTCAGGACAACCAAGGATGTGTAAAAATCTAGACCATATACAATTGTATCCCGCAGTCAAGCCTTTCTCACCACGGTCGCTCAGAAATATCACATTCCCAGCATTAGCCCACTGAATTCTTCGCCCCCGCTCTGGGACAATTTCTACACGAGATTATCGTAATCAAAGTCTGCTGGCAGTGAGCATCATTGTTGGCTACTTGTTAACCCGAATGTTTCGTTGGCGACTACGGCTTTACGATTCCCGTGTCAGCGGACACGTGTGAAGCCGGTTGTCCGCACGATCGACGTGTTTGGGCATATAGATAGCAAGCCTGATTTTCGGCGAAATACTCGATGTCATACCTGTTTGCTTCGAGGAGAAGGTACTCAGTACATCGAAAAATGTTGTTGATAACCATGGCGTACGTCATGAACGATCATATGCTGTCCGAGTTCAAACCCTGCCCTTGACCCTGCAACCGAACACAGCGACGTGTAGAGTTGCGGCACACGACCCCGAAAATATACTCGAAATATGGTCCTGATTGATGTTACCTTTTGGGAACAGAGGCGTTCTACACCGAACATGCCATCAACAGTTCTAAATATTAGATTTCATCAGACGGCGTTTCTTGTTCCTGTTCCTTAATATCATAGGCGTTCTGTTCAGTAGTATTTATATTCCAGCACACCGCAGTGTACGTCAGCATTTTTCTTCTTACACGCGATGTTTTTTTGTTTTACATTTACTTATCCCCGTGACAAATAAAAATACACTTAAACGCCGTTCGAACCACAACCGTGTGGACTTTGTGTGCGACCGCGTCGGTAGTGTACTTGAAGTAGGAACCTTGACTTATCATATAAGTCAAGAATCCGCACGTCATGATCTAGAAGAGTAGATCACTCTGTATAATCTACAATAGATTCCTGTCTGGTGTACTCGTAACGTGCTTCCGGGAGGCAGTTGTATAACCTGCCTGGTCGAACGTGCTCAACCTAGGTTGAACACGAAGTTTATAAATATTCCATATCCGTTCTTAGTGGCAGGTTACTACGTAGATTATCCATACTTTGATGTTTATATATGAATCCCGCTCGGCCGTGGTGGTTGTGGTGGTGTCCAAGTGGTTTTGTTACGACAATGCCGGATTCTGTACCTCTGTTGGGGAATTCCCTGTTCTGTACGAAACTGGACTCCCCGCAGGACCGTGACCGCACCGCGCCCGCCCCACATGCCACCCTCCTGTGATCTCTGAGGTTATATTTCCCCGAACTTGAACTGGGCGAGCGGAGGGCGCGAAGAGCCGCTCGCACCGCGATGGCTCGCTTTCTTCGCGGCAGCGCGCAGATATTCCGGACACTGAGTTCGTGATATTCAATCCATACCTATTTCAACACCAAAATGCCCCACTAATTCCAAGATACAAGTTGTACTTATAATTTTTAGATACCAATTTGCACACTAAAATAATTTCATGTACCGTAGCTATTCAAACAACCGTCGCAAAGATTAAAACAAAAAAAAAATCCTCGCAACGCGTGTTAGAATCGACAAACGCTCAAACTCGAGCGGAGCAGTCGTTGCTACGGGAACTCCAATTAATAATATCGAAAGTACATGACAATCAGAGTCAATTTCAACAAAGAACACCATGATTACTTTTTTGTAGCTCCGCGGTGCCGCATTCGACTGACGAACGAAGAAGCGCGATCCCCAATCCCTGATACAATGTGTTTTTCGTCGTTGTTTTGGAATGGGTAGCGTCACTAATTGTATGGACTTGATAGTTAAACTTCCATGATTTGGGTGAGAGCAACGTAATGGCTATTGAGATAAAGCTAGAGTATCGTGCATCCGATATTGAGTGCAATTCGCTGGAGGGTACAAGCGTGGGATGCATATATATATTTTTGGTTTAGAGAGTGCATGGTATGGCGCGTGGGTGGATCCGTTGGTACGTGGGTGGGTGCTTTCTGTCGTGGCTTTTTGTTTTGAAGACTTGTTGTTTGTCCGCGATACCGGCGCCGCTATGGTATACTTCACTGTGTACCATCATTCGTATCAAAGCCTACGCGTGAAAAGCAACGTGGGGCGAAAGAAGGTACTAGTACCGTGAGTGCTGCTCCATGGGACGAGGGCCGGAATGCGAGGTGGCCTGACGACAACACTCGAGAATCGAGGTAGCCCGGCGACCGAGCGAGGTGCTAACTGTATCATCAGGCATATCATAGAGCCTCTAACTTGTGAAATTATGTGGCATATAGTTTCAAAGGCGTGGGTTAACATTTTGTCTTGGGCTCCTCTAGCTCGACGTAACGCTTCACCGCGACTGCTCGCCGGATTTCGCAACTGTCCCCGGCAGAGCACGTGGCCAATACGGCCACGTAGAGACCCACATTCTCACGGTAATCGAAAAGAGTGCCTCTTGTAAAACCTCGTCCGAGAGAACGAGGGAGGACCCCCCGACCGCGAGCGAGAAAATCCGATTTGCAAGAACTGTTAGAGTTATTTCATATATAGTAAGACGAGGTTTCTCCTTCGAGGTGCCACTGATTCGAAAACCCGGGGATGTAGTAAGTTCAACAAGCGGAACATCATCATCATCATTAACTGTCTCTCGTGTCATCTCCTGTTTCTGTCATGTTTTTTTCGTGTAACAGGAGAAGAAGATTCCACGACCGATGCTTGATGTCATAATTGTCCCCAAAGCACCAACAAAATCGCACGTACGCACAATACAGCATCTTCTCGCGTGGTGAACACAGCACACACACCAAACACCATACACCCAAAGCCGCTGTCACAAAGGTTAAAGCGAGAAACACTGGTGCATTTAATCTGCGGTTCTACCCCTGCTGCAGTTAGTTGTGGTGTGTATCTTGGATGTTTAGTAAATTGGGCCTTTCTCCAGATTGCGTATTAATACGCATCAAAGTCACAATTTATATGTATACTGGTATACTAAGTATATTATGTATATATATATATATATATATGCTCCTTCGTAATTATAACGTCGACAGGAGAGAAGATGGTGCAAACGAGAGCAGACACACTAAGGCACCGCCCGTGGTTTTAGGACTGCTGTTGTGGTCCGGTGGCGGCTAAATAGCAGAGATGTTTCGGCACGTTGTGATATGCGCATGACACAACACCCGAAACCGAAAGCTAAGAAAAATATATATATAAAACCACTGCAGGGTTTCCTCGGTAGCTGCTTGGCTCTAGCACGTCGGAATCCCTACCCGTGTTTTGCTTGTAATAGAGTACGCGACTTCGAAGGCCCAGAGCACGCAGCAGAGCAGCTCGACCGGGAACCCGCATTCACGCCGTGGTTACACACAGGTCCGCTGCGAACCACACAGCAATGCCACCAGCGCGAGACATTACCAGCGGCTGGATGAAAACTGGATTGCGCACCGAAGTTGTATTTATTCGATAGACCGATGAAACATACGCAGTCTCAACCACAATAATAATAGCGTAGTCACCATGAAAATAAATACATCGTATACGTTAGAGTCCTCCCAGCGACGGCGCAAACGTTTGGAGGGATCTACCGAGGGTTTCATCAAGTTCCTACTACCGTAGTGAGTGGTCACAACTATAAATAGGCACATACATACGTGTGGGTGTTGATGCCGGATTTTCCTATGGACACAGATAGCCACGGGAGGGTTCGCTGATGTTTTATGTACCAAATCGATTTCTCGTGCGATGATACTGGTTGGGGATGTGAATAGAGGCCAAGGTTTGCTCAGAACGTGGCTAGTTATTTCAAAACATGCATTATAAATGGTGTATCGTCCCTGATGGCATGCATTCGAGCGCCGGTTCCCCTTTAAAGATACTTTACTTGGTTTCAAGAGTATACCCCTGTTGCCCGAAACACCCGGTGGTTGATTTTGCGCCCTGGGTAGTGTTCGGGAAACCCTATACATGTGGTGGTTGACTTGTTGTGAGGAGACGAGCGATAATAAACCGAACCAAACTCGCAGTGAACATATCTGACAATTATTTCGGTCGTACAATATATGTATAGTACAGCTAGCCTATTGAATGAGCTCGGGCCTATGGTTTTCTGCCCGGTATATCGAGTGTTTCCATACGGTACATCGGTTTTGCTGTACATATTCTCGGCATCAGGTACTGCACCAACTATCTGACCTCTGTTCGGTTTGATGCATGAAGGAGTCAAGTGCAGCAGCAACGACCGCCAGCCCGACAAAACCAGCAACAACCCTCGTCGCGACTAGTGCGCGTACCCGATCCAGTACAACCATCACCATCACCACCAACATCAACCACAGGCAGCAAAAAACAGGGTGTCACGTTGCCGGTACGGCGGCAAGTACCGGTCGCGATACCCGTGGTAGAAGTTTTTTTTTTACTTTTTACAGTTAGTTGTAGGAAAATCATAAAAAACAAAATCGTGGTGAAAAAAGACTCTATAAGCATTGGAGACACCTGTTTTCTTTTTTTTTATTCCGAGGCTTATCACAGTGGCTGAGAATAGTGACCGAACGAGACGGGACAGATTCGGCTTGTTTGGTGGAGAAAGGAAATTAAAACAGGACGCTGTAATATAGACAAAACGTTGGCAGGGCGGGGCGGAACGGGACCGGACGCGACGGCGGGTGCTTATCTCCCCGACGAGACGGGGCGGTAAATCTCCACGGGGCAGTTTTTTACGACGGAACGGGACGGTAAAGACGTTTGGTTATCGGCGGGACTGGACGGTAAAAGTTTGTTTTCTCTTCGGACGGAACGGTGAATACGTTTTTTCTCGGCGGGACGAGCCGATAAGTATATGTATTTGCTCCTTCCCCCGGTTATTAGTTGCCGCGGTTTTGTACTTGGGGATCTTCCCGCACTGCTGGTTGTACGCAGGGGGTTGTCCCGAGGCAGGCAACTGAGTGAAGGCCGTGCACATCCTTGACGTGTTTCTTCTCGAACCACGGCTAACCCCCCGAAAGTGTTACCACACGAGCAAGGTCTGCTGATTCTCTCTGGCCCCCGTGCCCCAAACAGTGTTGTTGCCGTCCTAGCTGGTGGCTGTTCTGATGACTGGGCTAGCGCTATGTTGTTGCTGATGGTTGTGGAGGTGGATAATGGTGAGGATGGTGGCGGCGGCGTTGGTAGTGCTAGTGCCGCTCTGGGTCGGTGGACCCCGCCGGGAGATAGTTGTCCAAGGCGGCCGTCCCGGCCACACCACAGTATGTACTAGTGGTGTGTGGGGTGGCCGTGAGTTGAATGGTCTGTGTTGTTTTATGTGTGGCGGCGAACTTATGGCGGTGGCAGGCTTTGCACTTGAAAATGTGTAGTATGAATATTGAGATATGAAATGAGCAACACCACGTATCATCCAAATACGAAAGGGACAGAAAAAGTTGTCAAAACACAAACAAACAAAAAAAGTATTGTGGGGGTATACTCCTCGACGTTGTAGCCATCTGGGGGTAGAGGCAAAAAACGCTCGCCGAAGGCGTTGTTACGTGCCCCAACGGGCTCTAAAAACATTATTGACGGGCTGGAAAGGCACCCGCAGGCCATGCCTAGCAAGCCCGCCTTTTTTAGCTTTTCGGGCACGTTGTCGGGGCTAACGGCACCGGCACGCAGGAGGGGTCTAACGAATTCCCCTTTTGACGAAATACTGCCGCGGCAATATCCCGAAACTCCACTAAATATATGCAGTACCCCTGTGTGACCACCATGATACCCCCCATTGACCGAGTGTATTACCCCGCCATGAACACGTGTTACAGCCCCAGAAACAGGTTCATATTTGTACACGTTACCCTATTCAGCAGCCCGAGCAGCCGAGGGCCGGAACATCCCGCAGTTGCGAGCAGTCTCCATAAATATTTTGAGAAAGACACACGGGGCAACACATGACATGCAAATCTAATCTTCATATATACCCTACATGAATATATCCAACTTTGGAGTGGGTCGTCTGTAGCAGGTCAATAAAGAGACACTGGAGTAGCAGACAGTCAGACCACAAACCAAGCAACGCAGCGAACTGATTTTAGCACACCCGGTAACAGTGAACAGCGCACACTGGTAACGAGCGGCTTTGAGCGTAAACGCCTGCCAAAACAGGTAACCTCCACCACGAGATGTCCAGTGAAATTGATACCACATCTGCCTGAACAGCTCGACGGCGGAATACGCAGCAGTCACAGGTAGTCTTCATCCGAATTTGAAGAAACAAACAGGGCAACTAATGATGTGCTAAGTCTTATACTGATATTCCACATGAATGTACGAAAGTTTGGACTGGGTCGTGTTCAACAGGTCTATAATGAGGCACTTACTGCGCTCAGCGACATATAAATTACTACGAAAGGGAACAAAAGGACATATTGGGAGATTTCTGACGTGATTTGTAAGAAATTACATCCGAGAGTACTGTCTCCGCAGTTTGCCATGTTGTATGACTCAGTTTTATTTGGTCTGCCTTGTGTGCGGCCTCTGTTGTTCTTGTTCGTTTGTTGTCTGTCTGTTTCCCCCTTGTTATTCGCCATGTCTTGTAGGTTTCAGCGTTCTTCTTCCTGCCCATGCATTCATGCATTCAGTGGAACGAAGAAAGGACGTTGTTTCTTTTACCGTGGTTTCGGTTGTCGTAGGTCGTCATTTCTCTCTTTTGTCAGGTGTGTTCTTATGTTCTCTTCATTTTATTCGGGCGACAAGTACTTGTAAGCTAGTACCCGCGTAATGTCTGTGGTGTTCGTTCACGGCAAACGGTAACACGACGAAGGTGACTCATTATATGTGAGCATAGACCTGGTACACGGTAGACACACGACCCTCTGCCAAGTTTCATATTTCTTTGTGTAGAATACCAAGATGATTATATATTGCGTGTCATTGTTTGTCATGTATTTTTGCGCTGGAATGATATATGAGACTAATCGCAACTGTGGGATGTTCCGCTCATGCGCTGTTCGGCGCTGCCGATCAGGTCGACGTGTACGAGTGTTCTTACCAGTTTCTGGGGCTGTGATACGTGGTCATCACGGGGTAGTGCACTCGGTCCTCAGGGGTCAACAAGGTGGTCAGGCGGGGGTACTACATACATTTACTAGGGTTTCAGGGGAATACCCCCTATAATAATTGATCCCAAGGGGATTTCGTTAGACACCTCTTGCGCGGCGGTGCCGTTTGCCCCATCGGCGTCCCCAAATAAATAGAAAAAGCAAGCGTGCTAGCCATGGCCCGCGGGTACCTGCCCAGTGCGTCAGAATTGATTTCGGAGACGGTTCAGGCAAGTGGGAACGCCTCCCGCGGGCACATTGTGCCTATACCCCCAGATGGCTAAAACGTCAAACAGTATACCCCCATATGGCCATTCCTCGACTAAAAACTACTGCCGTGTACATAAAAAAAAGACGAACTGGATCAAGGAATCTTTTGAGAAAGGGACGTGCTTAATCCGGAAATAGCCAGGGCTTTTCGCGGGTCATGACCCGACCCGCGGGTCGGGTCGCTTGATCTTCAAAATGTCACCGGTCGGGTCGGGTCGGGTCAGGAAGTGTTCAAAATCTCACGGGTCGGGTCGGGTCGGGTCAAGAGGTGATGTAAAGCTTACGGGTCGGGTCAGGTCATGACCCGCGAGAAGCGGGTCGCTCGCGGGTCGGGCCAGCATGACCCGCGAGTTGTTTTTTGCTGACCCGCGGGTCGGACCCGCGCATTCGGCTCGCGGACCCGACACTTGAATAACTTCCCGCTCTCTTACCCAAAGAAAGGCTTATCTCGTACCAATACTCTATAACACCCCTTTGGTATCATATTCAGATATTAAAACACCGCCAAATTCATATACGCATGCCCGCATCCATTCATACCCACTACAGCCAGGTAATATATCGCTTCGGGGCACTAGAATGAACAATAAATTGTTTTTGAAGTGCCCACCCACGGGCCAGATCAGCGGGTCGAACCTTCGGATCACGATAAATGGTCTCGCGGGTCAAGGTGACCCGACCCGCATGAAACCCGTGTCTCACGGGTCAGTCGAAAAGTGGCGGGTCGGGTCAGGTCGGGTCAGGAGGTTTCGAAATCTCGCGGGTCGGGTCGGGTCGAGTCAAGACATTTTCAAATCTCACGGGTCGGGTCGGGTCGAGTCAAGAGGCTTTCAAAATCTCGCGGGTCGGGTCGGGTCAAGTCAACATACCTAAAAACATTCGCGGGTCGGGTCGTGTCATCTGACCCGACCCGACCCGACCCGACCCGTGAGGTTTGACCTTACCCGCGAAAAGCCCTGGAAATAGCGAATCCCGATCGTTTGTAGTTTGGTTAAAACACGTGGAATCACGTGGAAAACAAAGGCTATTGGTAGTTTCTTTGGAGCACGAAATATTCTCGTCAGAGATGACTCCGTCTATTTTGCCCTAATTTTTTTTTGGGTAAGTCATCAAACAGGCAGCCAGGTACCCCCGTGAACCCCACAGTCGGTGCAAGTTCTGCGATGTCCGTCTGTTTAGGCTTCCTGATAGGCTTTTTGATATGTTTTAGACCAAAACACGACCCATTTATAGATACAGCAGTATAGCCCCGCCAACACAAAACACCTAACCTGTGCAAACCTGAGGTTACTATTGCGGCTTCATCTTGAAACAACCTTGCGCATAGGCTATTATACAGGAGGATTTAGTGTGGGGTTCATCTCTGAGACGTTTTTCTTCACTCAATACACCTAACGTTCTCCAAAAAGGATCATTATGTTATTATTGGGCACTTTCACAATAATAGCGGGCCTGTACTGTACACTGCATAGATAGTGTACGACACAAAACAGACAGCTTGCAGTTCATGCGTTTCGCTTCTAACATGTTGTGGGACAGGTTATGGGATTTTGAATCGCCAAGAGTAAATGCCAGGTTAAAAAAAACGTCATGTGCATCGATTGAGATTGTGTCGTGAGAGTTTTGAATTCATCAATCAAACCTCGACACGAAAGTGCATTCTTCTACAACAAGAGGTATACCCCCGCGGGTGCCGGTCATAGATATTAATAGTACGGCTACTCAAATGATTCTCGAACTGAAGCGTGAATACGTCGAGAAAACTCTAGGTTTCAAGAAGAAATCAAATGGGTTAAACGACCTCTGGTGTATGCCGGGGTACTCGGACAACCCGTTTTCGTTGGAGGTGACCAAGGGGGGACCACACGCAAATGACTCGCGCGTACTATTAAGTGATGTCGAGAGGAGAACTATAACCATCGAACCAACCTAATAACAACACCTGGCCAATCGTAGTAGTAGTCGAAGGCAACAACAAAGTTTCAATGAGGTGCAAACAGCTGGACCTAGATTATGTGCTCCCAGTTGCGTGTATGTAGGAAGTACCTGGTACCTGGTACGTGCCACCAGGTACCTGGCATTTGTTGGCACAGCTCCATAGCATGAAGGGCATGCTATAGAGACACAAGCGGCACGAGTACCGGCGTGCGCCATATGCACACGAAGAAGAAGGCAGCCTATTTCTCGAATTGACGACGTTCGTGCTGCTTAATACAGGGGTGGGACAAGCGTGTGGCGCGGGGTGAGACGAGTACATCCGAGTGTCGAGTTCCACCCCCTTACAGTTCCACCCCCTTACACTTCACTTCTCTACCAGAGCACCTCCTCAGCTCTCGCCATCAATACACAAATAATTACAAAATAGGAGGAAGCGGAGCACTGCTTACCAGACGCCGGATACACCTGCGTCACCCTCGCCTTTACCACGGCCATCCCTTCATATTACGCCTAAGGAGGCTCAGCCTACCGCTGTGGGAAAAAAGAGGAAAACGCATAATTTGTACTCTCTTTTTCCTCCTATTATTATAATAGGCTGCAGGCGGGGCGATTTGTTTCATTTCGTTGTAAATTGCCAAGAGGCTGCTGATGAAAATCAGATCGTGGAGTAATTGACGCTCGATCTCAACAATCTCAGCATAGGGTCAGACCACAGCTAACCCGCTCTGTTTCCGGCAATGCCAACGATTATAGATGACAGCCTCGAATGTATGGAGGAAATTCCACGGGCTTGCCGGAAGCGTCTTGTGGTATGCTCCCAAACCTGATTATTGTTTTTTTTTCCCATTCGAGACGGATGGAGAATATTTGTCTTCTGTTTTGTGCACACAAGCGCCCAAATGTTTCCTAATGATGCGCCTGGCCAACTTCCACCACATACATGACAACGGCAATTGTGTGAAGACATTGACTCTAGGGCTAGTCGGAGCCCCTAACGGGCGCCCTCCGTTCACAATTATTGACGAAGTTGTTCGTTTGGCCGATGTCTGTCGAGGTCGAGGACTCGGAATCGCGCCGTTTCGAAGGAAACATCCGCTTTAGTTTTCTCATCAAGCTGACCTTGGTTTAACATCGTTCATCGGTCATAAATTCTTTTTTTCGGGGTTTTGAAAAAGTTTAAAGAACCACGCCAACAACAGCAGGCCGCACCTGAGAATTTACGACGGAAATCTTTGTAATTCAAACATTATACGGGAAATTTGCGTTTCCATGGGCATATATATATATAGTTAGTTCCCCCATGCACTTTAGTATTTTCAAATACTGTCGTTTCAATCGTTTTTGGTTTACTTTCTTTTTCAAAACTAGAGACTCTGCAATTAATTCAATAATTATTCCACGTTTTTGTAGATCATATTCGGAAAAGCATCAAAACGCCGGATGAAACTAGAACAAGAATAACAGTCTACTAACGAACTTGCGACAGAATTTCCCGGCGTTTACGGAAGAACCGGGATACTTCATAGCACCCCCGCGGGTTCCGGCGAGAAAGGTTATCTGTCAAGGCATAATATATACCTGGTATGTTTGCTTTGAGGGTGTCTGTCGAGATGTAAAAGGCTCTCTCTTCCGAAATATTTGCTTACAAGTACCGTGCAGGGCCATTCGAAAGACAACGCATTAATGAGTACTACAGGCAGCCTACAGCACAGTATAGTGTTTGGTAAGTTGAAGGCAACACAAATACGACCCCACATTGGAGTTTCTTGATCCTTGCAAAATTAAGGGCGGACGACTGGGAGCCTCAAAGAAGAGATATTGCGCTGACCGCGTTTTAGCAGTAATAGGCAAAGTGCGCGTAGGTTGGCGTTATTGGGCTACAGATGAAAAGATATACTGAAAGCTTTGTATTTTGGGCGAATGCCAAAATCAGTCATACCTGATGCGTTAAAACCAAAATCAAGAATAGTCTGAAACCATGAAAAAAACGCGCGCCACGAGTGGTGTTCTGTCCATGAAAGTAGGGTAAAAAAGAAAGCGTGCCACATGGCCGCCAGCATCTAAATCGTTTTGTGTATTTGTTTAGGGTGTAGATACCACGGGCTTCACTTGGACCTGCAGAGAGTCACTATTAATGGGCTTCGTTTGTTTTGACACGGCGGAGGCGCCAATAAAAGTATTTACCCTGGCGCCCCCTCCCCGTAGACAGCTTTGTTTGAATGTTCTAGACCGTCCTCGCGGAACCGCCTGCTCGGCAAGAAATTTTTTGTTAGTATGATTGATAAGTATTACTATTCTTATTTTTACTATTTCCCTTGCCATCCGACAATGTGCATCATGATCTTCAGCATTGATCACTCGTCGTATTAACGTTCTTATTGATGTTTGAAGCCTGGCTGTTTCTCAGACGCACATCGTAATGCGCTGTGTCTGATACTCCCGTGAATGTCTTGTTACTTCATCGCCTCCATATTCTTACTGCCCTCGGAGCCCTAGCTGGCAAGCCCTGGCCATCACAAAAGGAAGAGGGGAAAACACCACGAGATACTACGGTAGAAAACACAGGCTCACTGACACCACCTTCCTTCTCTCTTCTGTTCAATTTCGTTCCAGCACGCATTTCCATGAGTTTCCGTGATATCTTTAACTCTTCTTACTGAACACGCCGGCAGCACCTACCTCTGGCAGATGCCTCATTATTGTTGCTGTTGTGGTTCTCATGTTCCGGTCGCCCCGGTGGTTCAAGTGGATAACCTCGAATTCTACTTGTGTTTGAGTCCTGGGTTCGAGCTCCAGGTGGGTCGGACATTTGGCTTTTTTTGCAAAAATCAAAATAAAAAAGGATTCTGTTGTTGAGAGCGCCTTGCAGCGTGGGTAGTAGGCACAATTCGATGCGAGTCGACGAGGGAAGAAAAGGCTGAAATCTTCTCGCGACGAAAATGAAGGCACGTACCGTAGCGGGAAGGGGGTAGAAGAGCCTGCTATGTGACCCCGGATCTGAGTCACGAGTTTGAAGGAGAGAGAGAAGAAGGTGTGCGAAGATAACAAATGGGATGAGCAAAAAATAAAATAGAACACTAAAATCAAAGCCTCAATTAAAAAATGAACAGAAAAATGTCAGGATTGTAAATTTAAATAAATAGTGACTTTTTGGCATGCCAAAATAGCACGATCCATGACGTTTCAGTTCTATCCTGTAATTTTGTTTTTAAAAAACGTAATGTTTCGTGATATTTCAGGTTGAAAAATATCCGATATTATTCAAAACCAACGATTTTTGGGGGTGGAGCTAACTCTCGCGAGTGGGGCACGGCCAGAATGGGCCGGGACGACCGCCCCTGACCCGGCCCGTGATATATATGTTCGTATCACGGGCCGCAGCCTGACCCAGCCCACGAGACTCTAGTCTCCCTACCGACCGTCGACCAAGCACGGTCCGCAAGACCGTCTGCCCGGCCTGGCGTGTGACATTCTCAGTTCATGTTCGCTGTTGTTGTCTTCGATCTGAATCTCCTCCTCCTACTCCAAATTTGGAGACCACGATGTGCGCGTTAGCCCGCACCCTGCGGTGTCTTTCGATAGCCGCCTCATCTATGTCCGCAAGCGGCGTACGACGCAGAATCTGCCGTACTCCTGTACCGGCCTTCGGATTACGTTGGTGCATATGGGTAGCTTACTGCCTTCACCAGGATTGTTTCGAGGCATAATATATGTCACGAATCGTGATTTCGTATATTGTTTGGGAGAATTGAAAGTAATTGGCGTCATGAACCGTGATTTTTTGTGTCAGGATGCACGACAAAAACATGATGAAGAGAAGCAAACAACACTGACGAATCGTGTTTTTTTCGTTTCTTAGGAATGGCCCTACCGTAACTCATCGCCACAATACAATGCAGTCCGTGGTCGCAGGACAGGCTCCAATAACTCTGGAGTGGAAGATATACCTCGGAGCTCCGTAAACAAACGTAAAACGAGCAAAGAATCGTACACATAGTAACTGAAGCACATCAACATCTCAGACAATAATATATAAACTGTGAGGCCCGTGCACGCACGTATGTATGCGACACATACATACATGATGTACGCTGTGCAAGCTGTGCAAGTCGCCACAGACACCGACAAGGCAATGAACTACTTGTAGACAGGAAGGATGAAAAAAAAGAAAAAACTCGACATCGGAACTTCGATTTCGAAATAAAATATATAAACAAATCGCGTACCATCAGCTATTCGGAGTGGCTACTGCCAGTAAATTATCCCAGTACATACCGTAGAAGGCTAAGTGCAGTACTGGCGGAGCCCAGGAAATCGCTGTACCATGTAGCCTATATGTAGCTATTGACAAGTTCATCGCCTCATCTCTCTGTATTACTGGGTTGCGCTAGAGGGCGAAAAATGCAATCACCGGTAACGGTCTTTAGGTGAAGACCACAGTATCGTTTCACAGGCAGAAATCAGGGCGAGACCACGGTTCTGCCCAAAAACGATCGTTATGACAAGACGCTCACCCCGTTTCCGAGAAAGGGGTGGATAAGCGTTGCTTTATTCCTTGCGTGTGCAAGTGCCTACCAACTAGGTTCGCTCACCGATCGGTGATCCCCAGCAGAGATTCCTGCCACCCAATATTTGCAGTTAATGCCCAGGCAACAGTATATATATGCCCCTGAAAACCGGGATGAACCCACAGCAGGAGACCAGCAAGCAGTAGAGTACCGAGAAGCAACCTGAAGCAGGAATATGAGAGAGAGTACGGAACGCAGACAGGAAAAATAAGAGTCGAGTAAACTTGCAAGCGTAGGGTGTGCGAACATAGTCTCCATGTATGTGTCATATCCATCAACTAACTGCTCTTGGACCGAACTCCCGACCTCAGTCCGTTCGGAATGAAAGAAAACGCTCTGTCCCCCCCCGAAAAAAAAATACCCCTACTAGTAAATATGGTTCTTTCATAAAGCGGCATCAACGTCAAGTCATAAATCGAGTCGTCCATCAACGTACAGCAGTATGTAGTATGTGCGTGTACGTACGTGCCCAGTTTTTCGAGCGCATATTTCATTCAGTTGCAGATGAGGGACTGAATACTCTTATCACCAGTATTTTTACTATCAATATAATGGGGGGCTCGGCCGGCGGCCAGCCGACGAAGCCGATGCTCCCATGGAACGACGAAGCTAAGGCCCGCACGTAACGAAGAACAGCAAACGGCAGTTGTTTACGACGACAAGGGTCGAAGCCAACGCCCCACATACTCCAAACGACAGTTTAAAAGATGCCAAGGGCGCGTTCAAGATTAAATATTGTTGATACGTGGCTGATCGAAATAATTCCTGCTTATAATATGTTCGAGTAATTGTCCCTGGCGAAATATTTGATGTTTCCGGAAGTAATGACTATATACGAGGTATAGAATAACATCCAACAACAACGTCTTATTTCCTATACTCAACGGCACACCACACCCTTTGTTCAAGCAAATAAATGTTGCGTCCCCCAAATGAATGCATCAGTGTAGCAAAGCGAGTCAGATTATCCCGTACGACCCACGACAGGTACCAACCCAGAATGCCAACATAGTATATATATACCCGGTATATGTATATTGTTCGTAGGAAAAGTAAGAGTGATATTTGGCTTTGTCTGGTAAAACGCCCACGCGGCAGAAAATGAAGAGGAATTTCTACTCTATCCGAGAATCCATCTACAACAATTGCGTGCAACGAATCGGAGAAAGCGAACGCAATGGACGAATAAAATATTCCGTTCGTCGTGGGAAAAGTATGATATCCCCTTTTGACAGGTAAAATACTGGGGAGAAAAAATAAGAAAAGCTTATTTGACAATCCATCTACGTTAACCTGCGACAAATCGAAGGAAGCCAGAATGAAAACAAACCAATTTTCCCCCGTTCTCCCGCGCAACACACAACCACCACAGACAGCACCTATTCTTGCGGAAACCATGGAAAATATCAGACTAACCAAAAAGAAACAATGCGCTTCTCCACCACACTTTCCATCTAACTCTAACGCTCTCCCGTATAAATAAATGAAAAAAAGGCCAATCAACCAACATAACCAATTATTATATATTATAGATAGTATGTTGATCTTGAGGCGAAAACCCACGGGAGCAATTTAATTTATAACATTGCCCGTGCCAAACACGCGCTTTTTTTGTGAGGTTGACAGTGTACCCGATAGTTCGTGGAGAAATCATGATATTGACCCCTGCCACACAACAATTAGAAGACAAATACCTGGTAGAAGGCACATTCATGTCACGTGTGACTACTGTACTGCTGGAAATCACAATAGAGCCAGGGTATATCGCTTTTTGCGCCCACTCGAAGGCAAGAGATGAAGCATGACCGTTCTGACGAGCTCCTCTCACAGGGCTGGCCAAGGGGTTTCGCAGGATCATTTTGGTTCTCTGATACACCACATGGTTCTGGAGATACGGCTTGGTTCTCATTTTAGGCTTCGTTCCCATTCTTCCGATTTATCTGTTATTAGCTGCTGCAGTCGAAGACGTTCAAAGTGAAAGATTGACATTATATACCACGTACGTACGTACCAGATCCTCCTGACGAAACACGTTCCGACCAAAAATTGTTTCATGCTTTGGTCCCTCGGACACAGATCAATATATTCATCCCCTCCCGCAAAAAGCAGCAAAGCTGCCACTGGTGGTGCTGTTGAGCAGCAAAAATTGCTATACTATACTTGACTTCAGTGGGAAGGGGGGATAAGATCCTACTCGAATTCATTTATTTGCTTAACCCTTTTAGAACCGCAGTCCCGTTCTGGGGACAATCCAGTCAAAGTTCAAGTAATTTTGTCCCCAAACGGGACTGCGGTTCTAAAGGGGTTAAAGCTCGAGGATGCCACGGCAACAAAAAAAAACAGCTACGCCCCAGCTCAGCCTCCTCCCTGTCTATGCTGCAGCTTGTCAATCGCCGCTGTTCCTGCTGCTGCTCTGCTGACACGAGGAGAATTCACAACAACAGAGGAACCACAGCAGAAACCACAACAGTTATGTTACAGTAGTAGTAGGTCTAGCCTCTAGACCGATCAATCGACAGCGGCGACCAGTGCCGTGCTCTACTCGTGCACCTATCACGAGAAGCTAAGATGGGGCATGGAGCGGGTATAATAGTCGTTATTCTCTCCACTCTCACTCCGAAAACATTACCAGGTATGCCATTTATTTAGGTTCCGTCGATGGAGCCCATCACTATAAATAAAATTTTATTTCCGTCGGTTGTGAACAAAACAGGCATCTATCTATCTCGCGTTAACCCCTTTAGAACCGCAGTCCCGTTTTGGGGGCTAACTACTTGAAATTTGACTGGCTTGTCCCCAAAACGGGACTGCGGTTCTAAAAGGGTTAACATAGACATACTCCGCATTATAAGGTCGTGGCGCAATGGCTCGGTGATGGAGGACCCTTAACAATCTGGGAGAAGGGATCTTTAGGTTGACTCTAACCCTAACCCTAACCCTAACCCTGACCCTGACCGCAAACCGCAGCCAAAACGGGCCAAATCTCGCCAAAAACGCGGCTGCACCGAGTTTGCATCGAACCAGGAAATTTCTAATTTATTACGGACGACGATTCAGAACTGCAGACCACGCCCCTCATTTTTAAAGTAAAAAACATCTTTAAAGATCCTTTCTCCCAAACTGCTAAACCTACTAGAGGCGGGGATGGCTGTCTTCACGAAAAGACGCGCCTAATTTGTTTGACTACTTTGACTGTAATTTTAGGAACTTTGACTGCTATCCAGAACCCCAAGCACCGAATACAAACGAAACTATCCAGAAAAAAAGCGTGCATGTCAAACGTCGTTGGGAATGAATGATTGATACGTACCATATTCTAAACATCTGGGTTCACATACGTCTCACACTTTGGTTCGTTGGACGAGTCAAGTAGGCCCAGTCTTCTAAGACGTGTCTTAAAATACGTCTTAATCCGTTTCTCAGAGAGAGGCCCGTCTTACTCGCTATATCGCGTCTTGGCACGTCTTACATTCGTCTTGGCACGTTTAGATTCGTCTTAGCACGTCTTAGATTCGTCTTAGAATGCACCAGGCGCCGGTCGAGGCGTCTTCGGGGGTCGACACGACCACAGCGAGCTGTGGAAATAGGTGGAAACACAGCGAGGACGGCAGATGAATCGACTGCTTCAACTTGCTTCTTTCGAACCTTCTTTTTTCGGGACTCCATGCGCTCTTCCCTGGCACCGGGGACATCGAACCTGGTTCTCCGTATTTTCGCGGATGGCATTAATATGTTTTTTTAAATGAAAAAAAACATGATCTGTATCCTCTCTCCCCACTTCTTGGCAGTTGGGTTGGGGGAAGGTCCTCTCCAATTTATTTTGACATACTACCTGAGGATTGCTGCTACCTATACCTCTGTTTTTTGTTTCAAGTTGTGTTGGTTGTTAATGTCGTAATATATATACTGGTACTTGGTATTGCAAAAACAGAATTGCATCCTGATGGTATACTTTAGGGCGACTGCTCTCCTGCTGTTCGTTTTCTCTGTTTTTTTGCGATTATTGCTATATATATTATACCGTGGTACAGCAGTATAGCACTATATATAGGTGACATAATGCCTTATTTGGGACGCCCATAGGACAACAACAGTAACTGTTTTCTTTCTGTGTTCGGCGGGCGGGGCAGTTATTATTGTTATAATATTAATAGTGGTTTGCGCAAAATCCGTTGGTATGCTTACACCGCGGATGCATCACTACCACCGACCGGTAACGTGTCGTTCTTTGAACGACATCTTTTAGGACAAATACGGCTGTTTTCTCTCAAGACTTTTCTGTTTTAAGTTGGTGGCTTCGTAGGTTGCTGATAATATGAATAATACTACTATTAACACTAATAATACGTGAAAAATTATATCTGAGTTTGTTGGTATCCACGGCTGCTGACGATATGATATTCGTCCTCGTAGAAACAAACGACGCAACAAAACCAGGTACCTGGTGCCTTCTATTCGCAATGCGATTTCGGGGCTTTCACTTCGAATATGGGCACGTTTTATTTGTTTTTTTTTTGCTCATCCCATTTATTATCTTCGCACATCGTCTTCTCTCTCTTCTTCCAACTCGTAACTCAGATCCGGGGTCACATAGCTACCCCCTTCCCGCTACGGTACGTGCCTTTATTTTTATCGCGAGAAGATTTAAGCCTTTTCTTCCCTCGTCGACTCGCATCGAATTGTATGTACGAATAAATGTACAAACAAATACACACATATATATATAGATACCTGGTATTCAATTATGTACTGCTGTGCGTGACGTCAAATGCCAACACACAAGGAACTATACATCTTTCTTCCGTTCCCCTCGCTGCCTCGGCAAGGAATAATGCTGCGAGGCATGCCCTATCAGGCTAATAGCGAGTGGGGTAGGTCTTTCTGGCGGGTGTAAGGCTGGACTCACCCTCAAGGAGTGATACCTTCTTGCTGCTGCCTGTGGCCGCGAGGCTCAGGTGGCAGTAGAGTTGGGTCGTACGTGGTGCGTCAGGCACGGAGACCTACGATTCGCGCGTCTTTTTTAGGCAGCTGCGGCAGAGCAGCAATGCTCAATCGGGGTGTCCGTGCGCGGAGGCAGGCGCCACCACAGGCCACACTACGGCACAGTCTATTGCGCCGGTAGGAGGCTGGATTCGACGACGAGGGAGGAGGGAGACTGAGCGTCGACGTGCGGGGAGGAGACGGATTGACCTCCCCCTGCGCGAGAATTTTTATTTTCCAGATCAGAACCGCAAGTGCGAGGAGCATTTTGTTTTTCAGGATGACGGAGAAAGGGAAACGACTGGAAGGGAATGGCAACGAGTGCACGCGCAAAGGAGCGGGTGGATTGGGCCAAGGCGATGAGGCGGCCATGAAGAGCGGCAGGAAGACGGTGCATGGAGACCCATGATTTGCGCGCACACTATTAATATCATCACGAGAGAAGCAGTCATAGTTTGTTTTTTTCCTGGTATTGTTTTTCACGAGGCAGAATAGTATCTACCGGCACTCGTTATAAACGTCGTCACTGGTCTTTGAGGTTTAACGAGTGGTATACCCTTCATGGGGAATAACCTACGCAATTATCAGGGACGTGGTATCATAACTGCTGTGCTGCACCTTTATTGTGACAGACAGCCCAGGAAGAAGAGATGTCGATGGTTGATATTCGTGAGGTAGTTGTTGTTGTTGTTGTTGTTGTTCTCACATTAACTCTCTGACGAAGGAGTCCGTGGTCACACAAAGGTGCTGGAGCCCTAGGAAGATCCGAAAAAAAAAAAAAATCGAAAATTCGGCTGCCTCAAAATACACGAGACGAAGAAAGCGCAGACGAGCTAAAACCAATTTGCAAACTGAACTAACATGGCCGCGGGTATATCCTCTCAACTATAACATAGAAGAGTACCCCCGTTCCCACCACTAACCAACTCGTGGCTGCTGACTACAGCGGGTGCTGTCTGAAGTGCTGCCTGCACCGTACGAAACGCACGGTAGTCGTGACAACGAAAGAGGAACACACCTGCCTGCTATCTGGAGTGCCGTCAGAGTGAAGACTCGCGGATAATATATATGCAGTGAAAAAAGGAGCAATCGAACCTAACTACCACACGAATATCAACCATCGCTATCTCTTCCTGGGCTGTCTGTCACAATAAAGGTGCAGCACAGCAGTTATGATACCACGTCCCTGATTATTGCGTGGGTTATTCCCCATGAAGGGTATACAACTCGTTAAACCTCAAAGACCAGTGACGACGTTAATAACGAGTACCGGTAGATACTATTCTGCCTCGTGAAAAACAATACCAGGAAAAACCAAACTATGACCGCTCCTCTCTTGATGATGGTGTGCGCGCAGATCATGGGTCTCCATGCACTGTCTTCCTGCCGCTCTTCATGGCCGCCTCATCGCCTTGGCCCAATCCCCCCGCTCCTTTGCGCGTGCACTCGTTGCCATTCCCTTCCAGTCGATTTCCATTCTCCGTCATCCTGAAAAACAAAATGCTCCTCGCACTTGCGGTTCTGATCTGAAAAATAAAAATTCTCGCGCAGGGGGAGGTCAATCCGTCTCTTCCCCGCACGTCGACGCTCAGTCTCCCTCCTCCCTCGTCGTCGAATCCAGCCTCCTACCGGCGCAATAGACTGTGCCGTAGTGTGGCCTGTGGTGGCGCCTGCCTCCGCGCACGGACACCCCGATTGAGCATTGCTGCTCTGCCGCAGCTGCCTAAAAAAGACGCGCGAATCGTAGGTCTCCGTGCCTGACGCACCACGTACGACCCAACTCTACTGCCGCCTGAGCCTCGCGGCCACAGGCAGCAGCAAGAAGGTATCACTCCTTGAGGGTGAGTCCAGCCTTACACCCGCCAGAAAGACCTACCCCACTCGCTATTAGCCTGATAGGGCATGCCTCGCAGCATTCCTTGCCGAGGCAGCGAGGGGAACGGAAGGGTATCGTAGTAAGGTAGTAAGGTTCGATTGCTCCTTTTTTCACTGCATACCCGCGAGTCTTCACTCTGACAACACTCCAGATAGCAGGCAGGCAGGTGTGTTCCTCTTTCGTTTTCACGACTACCGTGCGTTTCGTACGGTGCAGGCAGCACTTCAGACAGCATCCGCTGTAGTCAGCAGCCACGAGTTGGTTAGTGGTGGGAACGGGGGTACTCTTCTATCTATGTTATAGTTGAGAGGATATACCCGCGGCCATGTTAGTTCAGTTTTGCACATTGGTTTTATCTTGCGTGCGCTTTTTTTGTCTTGTGTATTTTGAGGCAGCCGAATTTTCGATTTTTTTCGTTTTTCGGATCCTCCTAGGGCTCCAGCACCTTTGTGTGACCACGGTCTCCTTCGTCAGAGATTTAATGTGAGAACAACAACAACAAAAACTACGTAGGAGTACCACGTACGTAATAATACTGTTCGTCCATTATTATACGTAATAATCGCACTATCAGGTACCGGTAGCTTGATGATATTTGGAAGATTGCCGTATTTCCTGGCGCTCTACGTTGTTGTGTGGTTGCTGTATTATTGCTGTACCCGTGCCTCGTTGAAGTAGCTAACTGTTAGTTTTCGACATAATTCTTGCTTTAGTACTGCCAAGAGCTTAGACGTGCCTATATACGAACCTAAGACGTGCCAAGACGAACCTAAGACGGGCCAAGACGAATCTAAGGCGCGCTAAGACGAGTCTACGACGCGCTAAGACGCGCTAAGACGTGTCCAAGACGCGCTAAGACGCAAAATATGGATTAAGACGATTGAAATTCGTGCGACTTAGTCGAAAAATCTTCGGCCTGCGGCTGTCTTAATACCTCGCTACGCTCGATTTCCCAATCCGACTTACGGCTCGATTCGCTCGTCTTGGAAGATTAGGCCTAGAGTCAAGCCATTCATCCCCCCTCCAGCAACTAAAACACCAGCTATCGCAGCTGTGAGCAACAATGACCATGCTTGAAACAGTGGGAAGGCGGGACAAGAGCCTACTCGATTTAATCTGATCAGAACTCTAAGATGACACAACAAGCATGGTCAATATTCACACTTTTTACGATAGAGGTTCACTCATTTTTTTGTGAAGCTCCTCAATATCAGGGAGCTCCATACCTGACCCGAAAACTCACCTTAGCAAAAACCATAGTGCATCCCAATAAACATTCCCAATGCCCAAGTACACAACAGTTAACAGTGTTCTTTTCGAAACAAGATTGGCCTCCCGACGATTTTCGGTTAAGGAGCCCCTTCATTCAGAAAACAAAATAATTAGACAAATAAATCGGAAAAATGGGAACGAAGCCTAAAATGAGAACCAAGCCGTATCTCCAGAACCATGTGGTGTATCAGATAATAAATAACCAAAATGATCCTGCGAAACCCCTTGGCCAGCCCTGTGAGAGGAGCTCGTCAGAACGGTCATGCTCCATCTATCTCGTGCCTTCGGGTGGGCGCAAAAAGCGATATACGCTGGCTCTATTGTGATTCCTCTAGATGCTGGCTACCGCGGCGATGACGAGAACTTCCAGCCTGAGCGACAGCTCATTCGAAGGCTGCTGTACAGCCCCACAGGACTGTCAACGTTTTTTCTTGGAGTTGTACACAATTAGAATTGGTTTGCTTTCTAAAAAAAAACGTCCGTTCTCATTTATTTTTTGTTTCGTTCCCATTTTTCCGATTTGTCTGTGTTATAATTGCGGAAATATGCTACCTCTGCCATATCGTAGAACGCGTCTATTGCGGCACAGCAGCAGTGACTGGTGTTATTTTGTGTGTGGGGGGGTGAATGGCTTGACCCATCCGAGGGACCAAAGGTTGAAATATACCAGGTGTTAGTTTTTATCCGGGACCTTTTAATCAGGGGCCTATCAATTTAAAGGAATGAATGGAAGAATCCTCGGGTTTGTGGGGAGGTACGGAATCGTTGGCATGATTGAACATGGAGGATGTGCAAGAAGATCTTTGAGGTTTATGAAGTTGACAACGGGTGCACTTGTTTGAACTAAGAAGACATGCTGGAAGGGTAGACACAGTCAGCAAGAAGACCATCTGATCTACCGTATCACTCTAGCCGCGGGGGGTTGGACGCCTTCGACTACATACAGTAGTCACACGTGATGTGAGGATGTCGCCTGCCACACGCACGCTTTTCTTCTGGATATTTTCGTGTGTGTTACGGAGTTTGAGCAGCAGTCAAAGTCCATGTATATCTGTCCTCACAAAGAAGAAAGAAAATCGGGTCAATATTCATGGAGATTAGTCGTTGAGCCTCGAAGTAGTCGGCACCGACACACGAAAATGCACACTTTTTTGTCTTTTTATAAAACAAAAACAGACTTGCAAAAAATAATAGATGAAGGCCTAACGCCGACGTTGAGCAAGTAGTACCGTAAGGAAGTACGTTTTGAATTGTGGACCACTTCTTGGGCGAGTTTACTTTTCGTTCCACGAATCTTGTTTTTTATCCTGTTTCGTGGACAACTTGCGTGTTTTCACACTCTGTATCCACGACCTTGACGATTAGTTACAAGTCACGGTCAAGATGGAATCCGAAACCTCGATAGCTGTCACATATTATAGCACGATCGGTGCGGGCCCAGCGTCAGGGTCGATCATCCCATAGACCTGCCTGTCACAAAAACATGTCAGTGATTCGTATTTCTACTAATAAACCATTAAAGTTACTACATACAGCAGTAGGTCGCGGCTAAAGTGAGCACTGAAGTAGCGGCAATACAGCGTGGTGTATTCCCTAAAAAACATAAATGACTAGGGGCAAGTGTTTAATTATTATGTTGCAACTGCGTGCCGTCGTTTACTGTAGGTATCCATAGGCAGCTGTGATTACATATGATGATCAGAAGCCCCGTGGTACGAGTAGCAGTATATAAACCCCCCCTGCAATGGTAGGTGTACGTACGTGAAAATTGTGGATACTTGTCGTACGAGCACGATAATATCGGTCTGTCAAACGTGACGGTGTAAAGAGAAATAGGGAAATTACGGTTTCATTTGTAGAGTATCACCGACACCAGGGTCCCACGACCCCACGAGTCAGACGTCGGAGTAGGAATATTGTAGTAGACGAGTTTTTGTTTGTTTAATATTTCGGGGTTGCCTTTTGTAGCTCGACGAGGTGCATCCATCAGGCACCACCACATGCCTCAATCGGTCACTCTCTTCACCTGCTCATCGTTACGAGTATCACCGCCAACAACACCACTGACTGGTCTAGGGGCCCCAGCACGATCTCTTCTCCAGAGCTAAGCTCATATATCATCACTGAACTAGCCCAACCGCAGTACAGGCACGTGGCCTCTCTCTCTGGTTTCATACGCGAGCCACAAGCCAATCAACCTGAACAATACACTCAGCATCGTTTTCGAGAAGGTGTCCCCCCTAGATCTCGCAAAGGTCATACCGTGAACGAACATCGCTTGTTACTTTTGATGCGATAACCACACCGATTTTTGTAGTCTAACCTACGTTTCTCCTGCATCTCAGCAATATGTCAAAAACGCAAAACAAAGCAAAAATATATACTATACCATAACAACACGTCAGTTGTGACATCAACCGAACCGCAGATCGGTCGAGTTCAACTTTTCAAGCCGCGTGAACGGTTCGCGCATTTTTCACTCTTTCCCCCGAGATTGACTACTGCCCAATGACACTCCTGGATGCTAACAGGGTCAACGAGGCGATAGAACGTACTGCAGACTCGACTTCCAATTGATGTCGGCCAGTACCATTGCGCGCACTAAAACAACAAAATGACACGTGAGGGCCGGGGTGCACACGACAATCTAAAGTGGTTTATAGGAGTTCAAACGTGACAGGTGTAAGACAAAGCAATTGTTCACAATCTCGATTTTTTTATGTTTTCTTATGTTTGGTTGATTGGTGGGAGATTCATTTAACTTCAAAAAAATAGGCCCTAGCCGTTAAGGCTCGCGTTTAGGCCCGTTAAGGCAAACGTCTACGGTTCGCCGCAGCCGACCAAATTTGTGGTAGGAGCACGGTTTAAGGCAAAGAAAGGCCTTAATGGATCTAACGAGCCTTAACGAGCCTCAACCAGTAAGACACCAGCCTCAACCAGATAGACACTAGCCTTAAAAAAAGCCAAACGTGAGCCTTAATGTTTACCTCGCCTGAACATGCCTATGATAGAGAGGGAAGGGCCGGGTTCGTGAAGTTAAGTGCATCATATTTCGTGGTGGTAGTGTACGTATTGCCAAAGTGCTTTTTGGATATTTCCGTTCTGCTTCGTTGGCAAGTTTTTGGAAAGTGATATTTGCTATTTTGTTTGCTATCTTAGCCCAATAACGCTTGCGCAAGGCCGTACAAACCAGACCACCCCACGACGCCCCACGCTAGACTCGCTCGACCTTGTGAAATAGAGGGAGATCGGAAGGATACCCATTGGCATTGATCACAGCGGTGATAGGGCTGGCGACGCTGGCCGTGAGCCGTGGGTGGATGGGACATTACATGGGTATCGTTTTTTCAGGGGCTAAAGCAGAACCGCAAACAGCAGCCGTCCCAGCTTTTCCCAGCTGTCTCAGATTTTCCCAGGGGATTTTGGCCGGGTTGGGAGAACTGCCGACCTCTGAGATACGTTGGCTTGGCCAAGAGTCCTTTCTTCGGAGCGCGTCGGCGTTACGTCGGCTACCTGCTGCTGCTGCTGTAAGGGGTTTGACGAAAGACCTGAGGGCATTATATTGTGAATATTACCCAAATATTGCCACATATATATGCAGTGTTTCCCGACAGATGGTTTTGGCAACTATATGGAAAGTATGTCTTGCCAAAATAGCAAGTTTTTTCTATTTCATTCTGTCGTTAGAAACGACGCTATGTGGTCGTTGAGCACGAGTCTTACTCGTAGCTACCAGGTAAAGTCTTACGCTTTCACCACCACCTAGGCTGGCATTGTGTATTATGCCACGGTAGATCTCGCTGTCCATGCGCGGACATGCACGAAAAAAATCATTTCCTGCAACGAACGGTAGACTGTTAAAACCAGTACGAGTAGAATTACTGCCTGCCGTCGATTGAAGATATTTTGGGTGTTGACATTCGATTTGCAGCATCGGCCCCGACGACAACAGTACATCCCCACCCAAGCAGCAAACACGAAAGCAAGTACCGGTTGTCTGCCAAAGGGCGCACTGTTCACTACCGGTAAGGTCTTCTGGGCATAACTGCGACGCTTGTTGTACTACAGAACCCCTCTCATCCGTTACAGAAACATCGCGCATGGAGTGCATCCATCAACTGCACACTACGATGATTCCTACAGCTATCCTACGCCCACGAGAGCAGAAAAACGGCGCCCTCGAGGCCTTGGTCGTTCGATTCCAGCATTCCCGTTAGCTCGAAGGAACTAAGTGTCAACGTCTTCCTCCCCCCTCCCATCCCCATCATATCCACTGTCCTCCACAAGAAATTGGGCACGCGCGGGCACCACCCCTCGGTCAGACACGACCATTCGCTGAGGCCCCGCCGCTCGCCGAGGCACATCTGCTCGCTAAAGCCCCACCGGCCCCTGAGGCACCACCGATCTCCCAGTCCTTCATGGTGCCGCGTCGAACATCACAGTTGAAGCGCAGCATGACACTCAGCTCGAATACGTCGTTCACAACAGTGAGTTGTCTGTTGCGATCCGAACATGTAACTCGCCCTTGTCCCCCATTTGTGGATTTCCAGTCTGAAGGCGGTATTTTTGTGCGCGAGAATCACCAAACACGTGGCTTGGAGCCTCCAAGAGGCCTCTTTCAGCGTCAGGCAACACGTCTTAGCCCAGTAACGCTGGTAAGACTCGACACACCTCATAAGGGAAGCCCTTCTAAAAAAAGGGCGTAAAGGCAAACTTGAAGGCAAGCTTTAAAGGCTAGGGCCTAACAACAAATTGTCCAACGGGCATATATATGCGGTCGTTTTTGTGTTTTTCCTATTCAGGGGGGGCATAGTTAACAGGACCAAATATTTTTAGTAAAAATGGGTTAACATATAGGTTTTTATGTATACCATAGGTCCTGTTAACTATGTTCCCCCGTAATAGTGGGTTACATAAAAGCACATTTGGATGGTTTTTCGGAGACACGGGGAAGAAGGGTCAGAACCCCCTTGACCTCACTCAGCGTCTATTAGGAGTGTATAACGTCTTCTCATCACACGACAGATCTTCTCTACAAGGATAATAACACAAACAACAACACCATCTCTTATTTCGCTCCCACGCCTCATGGCAAGATTGAGCGGCGCTACACCCGGTGCATGAGTTGTCCCCTCACGCTAGCGGACTAAGTCGGTATGGCTCATGCCAGGGCGTGAGCGCTAGGGATGGACCGCGACTGGACGTAGTGCTGAGCAAGTCCCTGTGAGAGATGGCAATAATGAGTTTTAAGGTGACTCCTGGTGCAGAAAACATTCCTTTGGTAAAAGCCATACTCGCGAAGCAAATATGGTGCGATAGGCTGACCGACGGGAAAATGGGCGCCCTCGGGGCAGGGTATTGGACTCCTGAGGAATGGAAGGAGCTCGAGGCTGTAGCTAAATACAATAAACAGAAGCAGCAGAACAGCAGCAGGAGCGTATTGACCAGTACCACCAGCAGCAGAGCCATCAGCAACAGCAGTACAGCGACCCCCTACTACCTTCAAGTTTACTACCCGCAGCAGCACCGGCACCAGACACAGTAGTAACGCGACCCCTACTACCCGCCAGATTACTACAAGCAGGAGCCGCAACAGCACCGCCAGCAACAGTAGCAAAGGGGTACCTACTACCCGCATGATCGCTTTGCAGCAAGTTCAGCAAGAACAGCAGGAGCAGCAGCTACCACGTGCCATTCAAGAAGACCCGGACGACGTTAGTGACGCACAACAAGTAGACGTTAGAGCAGATGGGAGAGGAGCGCCGGCCCAAAGGGACAACGCCCCACCATCCAGCGCAACATCCTTGATCGTCGAGTGAAAAATCGAGCCCAGGGTATGCAGTGTATTATTTTCAGCGTTCCCGAAGCTGTCTATGGAAGACAGTTACGCGATTGAAGACTACTTCGTGAAGGCGACACGTGGAGCTATGCTGGTAGGTACAGACGACGAGCGCGCAGCGGCAAGGGAGCATGCGACCGCGACCCCAGAGGAGAAGGAAGGCACGAAGTAGGGTGCGCAAACCTAGGCCAAGGAGTCCAGTAGCAGCAAGAACCCATCCCAAGCCAACTCACTGCAGGCCCCGACGGCATCCCTCCCGCACCACGCCTATTCTACCACAGAGGCAGGAATGTTTCACATCAGCGGTACCGGTAGCCCCGTAAGGCCACCAGTTTTTGACGGTTCATTTAAGCAGGGAGAGGAGGACTGCTGCCAGAGAATCGTCCGTTACGTGTATCAGCCCTGGGTGTGCAGTAGTGTTGCTTGCATGCACATCACGCATGATGGAACCCCGTCGGGCCAGGTAACGACATCGTATACACTAAAACACCGTAGTTGGTATTGTCTCCAAAGGGGGCAGTCCGTGCCAAACACCGGCCCCGCCAACAAGACAACTTTACGATTTTGCTGAGTTCATGCGAAGACCGACCGTTGTATCAAGCAGCCTGTTGTCCTTGCTGGTGCGTCATCGTCTAGCGCGGTTCTGTCCGGTGCTCTTCTTGCGTAGTATAGCAGAGAGCATAACAAAACGAACTACTACGGGAGCTACAGGTGTTGTGGGCCCGAGCGGCCCACATAACTAAAGTCCGTCTGCCCCGATTGGATTGCGTGTTTCGCCGGGTTCAATTGGTATTGTCCGCTTTGATTGTTACGCCGTGCCCGTTACTGGAAACCCCTCGGATCCTTGCAACACCATCGTAACATCCTCCCCAGCTGATTAGGCCTGGAAAGGCCGATCACGCGATATCGTCGACGGTGCATCCCAAATCCTATAAGCCAAACAAAGTTAGGAGGTGAAACCCGGCTTTTTCCGTTGGGCAAAGCCCTCTCCAGCACGCACACTCATGCGTGGCCTTACTCACTAACGTGGTCAAAGGCACAGGGATGCCCCCTTAAAGGGTGGGACCTTCCCGGTATTTCGCCGCAAGGCTTCTGTGCGGAACCTCCCCGGTCGCGACTGCGAGGAGGCGGTTCCCGCCATCGTGCAATGACTGCGCACGAACCCCATACAACCCCCTCCACCCATCAACCACGACATCACACTATGTCGACCCCTAAAACGCCAGTGGTCAAACGTCAACCACCCACCTAGATCGCCCCCTTGCCCCGGGGCCTGGAAAATCCCGAAAGTCGGAACAATCGCGACAATGACATAAGATGCCACTTTCCAAAACCACATATAAAAATAATCAACCCGAAAACGACAGAGGATACCACTTTCTCCCCATCATCAAGAATAATCAGCACTGCAATCCAGTCAAAAATAATCAACCCTAAAAGGGGAGAATATGTCACATTCTTAATCAACACTCCTAAAAAAAGGCACGACTTATATCCTCCTCACGCCCAAGGGCGGCCCCCCTCCAGGAAGGTGACCCCCTGGATTCCCCCTCGACCTTTCCCGAAAAACCAAACCATCGCAAACCTATCACAGGATGCCACCTTGCGAAAATAACAGAGGATGCCACTCTCCTACTCACCATCATCCTAAACGATAAACACTATAAAAAAGAATCAAAACTGCAAGCAGAGGATGCCACTTTCCTAACCAACATCGCCATGAATATTCAACATTGCAAGCAAACGATGCCACTCTCCTAATAAACAACAACAAAACACATACATCCTCCCCACGCCCGAGGGCGGCCATCGCGCACATATCTGAGCAGGTTACTATCCTCAATAAATACCATCATAAATAATTAACACTATAATGAATAATCAACGATGCAAGCAGAGGATGCCACTCTCCTAACCAACACTATCACAAATAATCAACACTGCGAGCAGAGGGTGCCCCTTTCCTAATCAACCATAGTAGAGATGATCAACACTGCAATCAGAGGATGCCACTCTCATAATATACAGCATTAAAATACTCAATACTTCAATCCTCCCCAATCCCGAGGGTGGCGCCCGTCCACGACGGCGGCGCTCGAGACATCGCCTTGACATCTATCTGCCGATGACCAGAATCATCGCGAAAAGAACAGAGGACGCCACTCTCCTAATCAACACCATCATAAATATTCAACACAATATCATATAGAATCAGCACTGCAAGCAGAGGTTGACCCTTGCCGAGAAGGTGCCACCCTCCTAATCAACAACATCAAAAATAATTATCATTGCATCCAAAGGATCCCACCCTCCAAATCAACACCATCATATACGATTGCCGTCCCCTCCGGAAGCCCGAGGGCGGCGATTTCATCCCGAAGCTTCCCGAGAATCAAACTGTAAAACCAAGCCACGACAAAAATAATCACAGAGGATCCTACCCTCCCCGAACGCAATCTTCGAAATTCGCCAGAGCCGTCCCCAAAAACCAAGTCACGGCAAAAATAATCAACAGCATAAAAAAAACGCTGCAATCCTCTCCGAAGCTCGAGGGCGGCGTCCGTCCGCGAGCGTGGCGCCCGGAATTTCGTCTGTCCGTGAGGGTGGCGCCTTGAATTTCACCCTGAAACTATCCGAAAAACAATCCATAAAACGAAGCTACCACCACAAGAAAAACACCATCGAAAACAAATAATACTGCAATCCTCATCAGGAATATATGCAAATAATGAAAAATATCCCACGTGTCATGCTAATCAACAAATGAAAAATAAGCCAAGAGTTTGATGCCCTTCGTGAGAGAGCCCCCCCCCCGCACCCCCTTTCTCTCGCACGACAAGCCAAGGCCAGTGTGCAGGTGGTACGCGCTACCGTATTGATTCCGAGTTCTGCGTCATAGAGAGAGGAAGAGGAAGATAACGAGAGAGATAGAGACCGTGGGCTTCGCGGCTGTGTCACGTAGCAATGAAGCGTGCGCGCCGGTACTCAACGAACACCGATACTCAACGATCGAGTTGATACATGCGTAGAAGGTCACTCTTGCGCCTAAAACGGTATTAATGGAGGCCCTACTGTCCAGACGTTCGACGTGGACTTATGGCCAAGGAAGACTTCGGTGAGCTCCAAACGGCACACCACAAACTCCTCCTACGGGTCATTGCTTTCCTGCGTCAACAGCGCAGCGACCACCTCAAGAAGTACGCTAAGGCCGTCAGAAATACGAAATACGAGAGCGTTGGGATGATAATCCGCCAACGCCGATTCTTCGTTTCGGAGGCTGTACAACGGACGACCTATTGACGGCTGACTCATCCGGTGATAGTAGGGACGATGACTCGTAGGGAGAATCCGGGGCCAAGCTGACCAGAAAGTTGCCGGGGTTTCTAAGCGATGCCAGCCGGGGGTTTTATCTATAACGTGTTATGTTCTCGTACGTAGGAAAGTGTCAGTTCGCTCGTTTTACCGGTGAATTTGGTATTACTTCGGTTTTTGTATTCCTATGTTTCGCAGTCTGTGACCATGTACTTTGTATATCCATAAGACCGAGAATCAGGACGAGCACTGGATAGATGTGATATTGTTGTCGGGTAGAGAGAACGGTTCAATGCGAAGGCAAGACACATACACATACATGTAGTTATCGTTCCCTCGCGGTTTTGATTATATGCTTGCCCGTGTTGATGCTGGCGTTGCTGTTGTTGCTATTTTTTCGTGGCATTGCGACGTCATAGAATAGCAGGATAGTTTAAGAGTGGCGAAGAGGGTTCACCGCCAGCCTGAACGGCCACTGGTCGCAGACCCAGGTGATGCCCCCAGCATGTTAACAATAGCGTTGTGTTGAAGGATGCTGGCGATAGTAGTAGCAAGATAAAGCACCCGCGCACAAATTGTGGCCGCTTATGTGTTAGGTCTGATTCTATCAATTCAAGATATATGCCCGTTGTATGGCATTGCCGAGATGCTTTAGCATATATATGTATCCCGCTATGAAAAGCTGCATGTCGCTGGACCATTTCATTACTTCAGAGTCGAGAGCAAATATGGTTGCTCGAGTCATGCTACCATACTTGCTACAGCCTGATGTATAGACGCAATAGGCTCTTGACACCAGGGCGACCAAGAGTGGAGATTGACCTGTTTCGCCCGAACACCACCAGTTCGTGACACCGGCAGCCCTTGGGTCCGGTGTACGCCCAACGTACAACGCTGCTTGTTGGCAGTAGCCGTTCGAATATTTGACGCTTATTAGGGTGTGTTTGTCAGCCCTTTCATGGGTAACACATGTCTGGTTATATTCAAAGTATCAGAATACAACCAGAAATTCAAGTCTGGTCGATCCCAAACAGGAGCATCAGGGCGCGCAAAGTTCGCGTGGTAACCATGTAGGTTCAGGTATCCACCTTCAATGTGAGTAAATACAGTAAAACACTCTTGGAATGTACACCCTCATTGCTCGTCGCCCTCTCCGCCCTCGTGGTCCACAGAGGGTTGACAACGTTGTCCAAAGGCTGTTGAAATTTCGTTGAATAATAGCATTTGGTGTGTATCAAGAAGTTCTGCCCAACTCCAAGGCATTTTTCCTGGGGCAATTTTCTTTTATCTTCAATGCACCTTCCCACGGGGACAAGACGAAAAATCGATATCACAGTGGACGAGGAACACACGTTGGCTCCACGCCTCCCGTCCACCGCGTACCTTGTGTTCAACATCTATCTAGCGATGACGGGTGCCGACAACATTTTCAAGTGAGGATATAGTAGGTAGATGACGGACAACCCTCAGGAATGTTTGCACTCTTTCGCGGAGCAACGTGGCGACGACAAGAAGGCACGTGGCCGCTGTGTCAACGAACAAAAACCTAATATAGCTCGCGAGTACCCGAAACCCCTGTTCGACCTTTGGCGTCTCGTCGGGCCCTTCTTTTGTTTGGAGTCAGACAATCCTTCAGTCGTTTTCCTTGTCTCGACTACATCCCACCGGAGGGAGGGGTCATCGCAAATCTTCTCCGTCCAGTGCTTTCCATATGGATACTGGTGAAGTGTGTTGACTCCCGGAATCGACGGGTATTCAGCGCGAGGTTCGCGGCGGTAGGGAGGCACGACACACGCGACTCTGCGCTGAAGGTGTCGAGGGAACTGGTTTTTCAGAAAAGACCCAGAAAGCCTTTTTGTCCTCGGCGCTCCCTCCATTTAGATATTATACGATTTCCACTTTTTCCTCTTGGTTTTATCCCGTGGACAGGGTTTATTAAACCACATATACCGCGGACAGGAGATAGTACCGCAGGTACAACACATAAAGATAGGTATATATGACAACTCAGTCAGAACGGATTAATGTCAATTAGTATATACACTAGACACGTATTTAACGACAAACAATGTGTGTGGGGTAAGATATGGAGCCCAATATATCGTAAGCCGAAGAGGTAGGGGTCGATGCGGTACAACGGGTTCTTTGCCCCTGCTATCGTCGTTGGGAACCGTCCCTATTTATACACGTGACCAAACAGCCAGAGAGACCACCCATATGGGCAGGATGTCCGGCAGACGGACAGACACGAACCGTAGACAAACGGACCATAAAGACTCTAGCTAATCTCGCACAGACCGCAGCACACGGCAGCGAGATATACCAACCATCAACGCATGCCACGTGCTGTCATATCATCAGGGTATTGTGTGGTTCTCTGAGCTGACAGCACCGTACGATGTTTAGTAGGTTATGCATCGACGGGATAGTGGAGTACATCATACGAAACTATTTCATATCTTGGATGTCCTGACACTTAACGATTTAGGCCAATGTAAGACGCTAGCGACATAAAATCGTAAAATTACGTTGTAACGTGAACTACTCCCTGGGTGTGGCGATAACATAGTTCTCATATGATACGATATTAGCGGGCGATCGCGTAACAATATATTACAGTTGATGGATGTTCACGTGCCAGGGTTCCAGGGGTGTTTGCGTGGAATCTGGTGCACGGACCAGGTGGTGCTGGGACCGTGGATAGCTTGTGTAATATTGTCGTCACAGATATCAGGGATCCAGAGGGCTTGGTGCTATGCGAGACACAGGAAAAGTAACCGTGCGTAGTTACCCAAACTCCAGATGGGTTCCGTACCATGTAAATATATAGACACATACCTACGTCATACCGTAACCCCTGAAATATCGAAGAAATCCTGAATGCATACTAAACCTACATCTACCCGAAATTGCTACCAGTACCGCCTTCAGCCCCCCTGCTCGTTGCCCTCTCGTCATGATAATACTTCGAATGGTAGTAAAAACATGAAAATTGTAGTCAAATGAAATACCGAAAAAACAAAATCCTTGAAATAACTCCAAACATAAACAATGAGTACACACACAGTTAAAAATGTAGTCGAAAAACATAGATATACTTTTAAACACGTACCAGGTAACATTAAAATAAAAATATAAATAATGCTCCAACAGCCCCCCTGCTGGGATAATTCCTTTCATAGTATCAAACTCATTATTCTCATTAGACCGAAATCAAACCAAGCACTATCACATATGTTTCACTACATTACGGTGAAACTTGAATGATTCTACTGTCAATACCTTCGTCAAGAAATTTGCATTCTGATATTAGGATGGTGCATACCTTGCCAACATTTGTTTCCTTCATACTAGTTCCCGAATAAAATGGTGTCGAACATCGATGTGTTTTGAATTCGATTTGATGATTGGGTTGTTCGCAAGCTGCAAGCTACCCTGATTACTGGAACACACAGCATGCCAGCCTGGGGCACCATGAAACACCAAACCCCTTCAAAACGTCGGAAAGTGCTACGCAAATCGTTTCCGTTGTCGACAACGTCACGCACTTCTGATGTCGACAACGTCACGCACTTCTGAGTCCTTGAATACCACGATACAGTCGCAACTCCACACATTATGAGTCTCCCCGGTAGCGATATCCTTCCAGCGGCCTTGCTGGCGTAGTCTGCGTCTGCAAATGCCAAACATGCTCAAACTCTCCGCGGAGCGTCTATAATACCTGATCCCAAAAGTTGTTGTATGCTTAACTTGCCCTGAAATATATAGCCCTATTCTCTAGTGCACTTACTTGAGAGCCGCGCAGTATGGAGTCACTGCTCTCACTGTGTTCGCGATATCTAGCCGGGTCAGAGTTGAAAGCCACATATGCCAACCTACCATCTCGCGGAAAGGCCAGTTACCAGTAAATTCCTTCTCGTCCAAATATCATACCTGCCGGAAGTTGAGTGCTCTTTATTTCTTCTACTCCGTATTCCTTGACCAGCTGAAAACTATAGGTCGGGTGAGAATGTTCCAGCGTCCTCCTATCCTAATCTCGTTTGAAAACATAGCCCAAGAAAACCGCAATTCCTCAAGATCCTTCACAGGAACCAGGTCCCTCCCAAATTGATCACACCTCTTCCTTCATACAGCGAAAATGTCAGCTACATGTACCACAATGATCGTTGCTATTCCCCTGTCTTCCTTCAACCGAATAACAAACGCGTCCGCCAAACACTGCACGAATCCGAACAATATCAAACATCTTGTCAGATCTGCATGCCATTGCCTAGATACCTGTTTCAAACCGTACAAACTCTTGTCAATTTCCCTCTCATTCCAGGTAGCCAACCGGAACCTTCAGGCAGTTGCATGTAGACATCATCATTAAATGATATTACGCGAAAGTATGTTCAACATTGGGATGATACATGACAAGCCCCAACTCGCACGCCATTGCTGCCAACAAACGAACGTACGGGACAGCAACGCTGAGCGCGAATAACTCTCTAAAAGCAATATTCGCTTTTTGTTGATCTCCCCCTCCTACAAGCCTCGCTTTTGTCTTTGTCGGCCATCCGTACCCATCCGCGTTATAGCCAAGATCTACCCCACGGTAGGGGTTGCACTTTGTGGGATAGAGGTTTCTGACCGATTGAGTTCTTATGTGAGGAACTACCAGTGAGGATGAAAATTTCACTCCTATATTCGTTTTAGGACTAGTGCAAACAAGTGCCGGTCGTGTGACACGAACGAATTTCTTCCACGTATACTTCGGGCGAAATATTGAGCTCATGTTAGGGGTTCAGGAACGTCTGGTGCACCCCTACTGTGGAATGGCTTCCAAATACCCTCATCGCACGGATATAGTTCGGCGGTAGTTGGTACACTTCCTCAAAGGTACCCGCGTGAATGAGTCCGGTCACCTCCCTTCACAATGCATCCTTCCATGTGTGAGATTTCCCTCCTCACCGCTTCATAATATGGTCTCGGCGCCTTCGAATGATTGGCGAAACAGTAGGGAAGGTCCGGCCGTTTGTCAGGAGGCCGTTGGTCGTTTATGGCGTTGTCGATATCCTACCGGCTGGCGGGCATCGCAGCGAACGAGCAAAAGATACCGACCCCCCCTTCCCCCATCGGGCTCTTATCCGTGGTAGTCGTTGATGGTCTTTTGGATCGATATCGCCGACAGCAGTGCAGTCTGGTCCAGCATCGAAATTTGCCCACGGCGGTGGAGAAGAGCATAGTTTCACAACTGTCGTCTGGCGCTACCAGACGACAGTTGTGAAACAGCCACATCTCCTCGCGTACGTCCTGGCAGTCAGACAGCTGTCGAGTGGCTGAGTTCGCGCATGACCTTGGCGGGGAGCGATGATGCCCTGTGGACTAGCTGCCCTGGTCCTTGGCCGCGTATGCCCCGGCACCCGCACGTCCGACGTAAGCCGAAGCATACACATCACGTTGACGGCGATCGTAGAAGAGGAGGAAGAGTTGATATCTGACGACCCCGGTGTAACGGATGTGGACGGCTTCAAAGCGGCAGATGGCGTAGCCGGTGCAGGTGCAGCAGATGTGGTAGTCGGTGCAGATGCAGCAGATTGCGTAGAATATGTGGAGGTCGACACCGTCGTATGCGGCACACGGCCAAAGGCCAGAGGGTGGTGGAGGGCACGGCAGCAGGTCCAGGTACCGGAGTCGGGTGCACGTATTGCATGATGTACCTCGCGCGTCGGTGGAAATCGCTTCGGACCCCGCTCACCGTCCGGCGGCGACAGCGGCAGCACGGGGAAGCGGGGAACGGTACAAACGACGTATTGGGTCATGTTAACGGCGCCAGTGGACGCGCGGAGCACCTTGACGGTCGACGATGAGTGATTGTCCCCAGGGTTGAGGTACTGTAGTAGACGTCTAATTATTGACGGTCAACTTTTGCGGAAAGATTTACCCCCATCCGGCTGGGGCTGCATGAACGGAATGACCTGCAGCGGCGGCTTGTGGCAATAGTAGACCTCGTGGGCCGAGCGCCCCCCGGTGTTTTCTTTCGTGGGCGCCCGGTTGAGTAAGCGTGCAGCCCAGCGAATAGCCTCCAGCCACGTCTGCAGGAGGTCCGGCCCCAAACTGAGGGTGTCGAAGTCCACCGCCGGAAACAGGCGCTTGGCCTTCCGACGCTCGGCGTGGCCAGCTTTGACGGCCGGTTGATTGGTGTCCTCGGCCACTGCGTTGGCTTGGGATTGTAACGCCGGTAAACTCTTGTTGAATGCCTCGGTCGCGTTGTCGGCGCGAAAGCACGCCACAGGCCCCATGTCGGCGAGTAACTGCTTTGCGAGATCGGGGGCCCCCTAGTTCTTCCGCATTCTGTACGGCCGCATCAACCAAGAAGCGTTGTCCACGAACATGATGGCGTGGACGGAACCACTCAAGGATGGAGAGACCGGACCCATTATGTCGACGTTGAACCTTCTCCCGTGGCTTGCTCATCCGCACGAGCTGCTGATGCGTCACTCCCGCTCGCACACCCTAGGCGTCGTGGCTTTCGGTGCAAGTTAACAGAGAGCTCGCAAACACCATCCCAGGCATCCTGGTCATCTCTCTCAGAAACGTTTCAGACAAGTGGCCGTTAGAGAAGTGGAGTTCATTAATGTCGATGGTATTCTTTGGCTTCCCGACCAAAACCTTTCCTTTTTCGGGAGCGATACCGGTGAAAGCGGTCAGGCCTACGGGTGGAGCCGCGTCGTTTAAAGCACAAAGATGAGCGGGACACCAGTCATGCGATTCTAAGATTCGTTGAGTTTCTTGGTCGAGCGGAGCGGGGAAAAAACACGTGATCGGCTCGCCGTAAAAACCATCCATGCCCCGTATATTTGCTACAACACTCATATCCGGTTGCAGCATTTTCCCGAAAGACACGGTAGGCTCGTCATCATCAATCGCTACAACACCCGGGTTAATCGGGAAAATACCTTCGAAAGACACAGCGGGCTTGACATCAATCGCAAAGCGCACGACACGGTCGTCCGCGAGTGAAACGCCATAATGCTAAATGGGGACGACACCGCTGTCGGTAGGCGGAAACCAGGACGAGCGTGGCCAGGTTTGGGAAACTGTGTTGTAGTAGTCGTTGCTGCTGCAGTCGCCGTACCGAGCAGTATTGTCGTTGTATGTGTCAGCACAACCGGCATTACCGTCCGTTCCGGTAGCAGGCCAAGCATGACCGAAGGCGGCGGCGGCACCAGCAGATGCGCAGCAAACGTTTCCCCGGACCATATGAGGGCTGGTGTGCCTGCTGTTGCTGTTGCTGCTGTTGCTACTGCTGTAGCGATTCCCGGGCAGCACGCTCCGAAAGCTGTGGCTGCGGTGACTGCTGCGGCGGCGACGGCGAGGATCTCGGCGGAGGCGTCGGCGGCGGTGGCGACGGCGGTGGCGGTGACGGTGGCAGTGGCGGCGGCGGGGACGATAACGGCGGCAGCGACGGCGACGGTGACGGCGGGGGCGGTGGCGACGGCGACGGCGGCGGCGGCGGCGGCGGCGGTAGCGGCGGTGATGACGGCGGTAGCGGCGGTAGCAATGGTGATGGGGACGGTCATCCGGGCCATACGTCAGGAGCTCTCAGAGGCCGTGGCATACCCGGGGGCGGTGGTGACGGCGACGGCGGCGATGGTGAGCTCTCCTCCTCCAAAGGCAGTAACCCCACAAACGGCTTCCTCGGGTGCTCCCAAGTTACGTCGCGGAAAGACGACCTCCGGCCAGATGCCAGCACTTTCTTGCTGCAGTCAGCTGCGTGGTGGTTGCCACCGTTGAGGTAGAAACAAGCCTCCGCCTTCGGCTCTGTCTTTAAACTCCTCCTGACGTAGAGGAAACCGTGCTTCAAACATGGGAGCAGCCGCTCAAACGGTGCTCTCCCGTAAATTTTGCGGTACGGTGAGTGCTTTTCCGGCTTGTCCCTCTCCCTTGCCGTCATGTTGATGACGTCGCTCGCGTAAAGGCAGGACTCAGCTCAGAGGGGCTTCGTCGCCGGCATCCTTGCATCGCTGAACGGGCGGGGGGCCTCCAGGCAGGACGCTTTTGCAAGCTCCAGCGTCATCGCAATCCGTTGCTCGACCACGCCGTCATACTTCGGAGAATCGACGGGCGTGTGCTCGCGGCGAATACCGTGATGGTTGAGCAACTCCACGAACTCCGCCTTGGTGAACTCGTGTGCCGTTGTCCGAGCGAAGGCACTCCAAGATGGACGGAACACCCTTGGCGTTGTGGTCGGCCAGAAAACCAGCGAAGACCTTCTGGACGTCGGACTTCCGCTTCAAGAAATACGGCCATCCCAGTCGCGAGTAGTCGTCGACGATCATCATTACGTACTGCGCACCGCCAGCAGACGTCGACTGCTGTCCCGATAGATCCACGAACAGACGTTCCAGAGGCCTGGTGGAGCGGCACTCGGTCGTCCACGGCACCGCCATCCTCCTCCCCTTCGCCTCAGAACACCCAGTACACAAAACCAACTCCCTGAAAAACCTTAATGCCCATCTGGCGTGCCGTCTCACGGAGAGTGTCAGCATGGGAGTGGGCAAGGGAAACGTGAAGGTCGTTAATATCACACCTCCGCATTTTTTCGAGGGCCAAAACAGCGGAAGCAATCGGTGTCTCTCCAGTCCGCGTGGCGTTTACGTACGAACCTGCGTCCCTACGCAGAAAGGACAATTGCCCATTTAACAAGTGAGCTCCCTGGGAATCTAATGTCACCGGGTATTTCAGCATTACTGCGTGAAGTGAAAACAGGTTGATCCAAACACCGGGCACGTATGCTACGTCCAAAAGCCTAACTCGGACATCACACTGAGCGCTGTGCATCACCATCGGAATCTGTCTAAAGTACTCGACCTTCAGCGACCCCATGTTACCGACAACCAAACTACTCTTACCGGGGAGAGGGGGGTAACAAACTGCCTACCATGCCAAAGAGGCTACCAGGTACGTGAAAGGTTGCTCTCGAATCGGCTACCCACTTTTAACTCCCACTAGCCCCACACAAATCGTCCTTCAAAATACTCTTGCCTTGGTGCGCAAACTGCGCCGTGAGGAGGTGCGGGTCGAACGTAGGCGTAGGGTTGCCGTTGTAGGCTGGGCCAGGGGTAGGGAAAGTGCTCGAGGAGGGTTGTTGTGACGGGAAAGCTCCGGCTGAGATATACCCACCACTGCCGTAGGGCGTCTCCTGCTGCCAGCCACCTCCGTAGTGCATCTGTTGAGGGGGAGGAGCAGCAGTATTCGGGACCGCGACGTTCATCTGCGGGGCGACTACCGGGCAAGCTGCGACGTAGTGGCCGTATTTGCCACACCGAAAGCAGACCCCCTTGCTCCTCGGTTGCGTGTTTCTCGGCGGGAGACCCCAGCCTCGGGAGTCATTGCGGGCGGCGGGGGCATAGCAGGCATTGTCCCCGGTGGTGGCTCGGTAGGTGTCCAACCCATGGGCGGGGCCGCCCCACCTGTACCGAAGGGGTCGGGACCGGAGTCATCTCAACGGTACCTGCAGGCCACGGCATCCCAACGCTATTTGGGGCCGGTAATTCCCCCCGGCGAAGCTCTTCCCCGGTTGCCATCATGCTGACGGGAACGATGCTGCTCCTGGTGGTACTGGTGGTACTGCTGATGCTGGGGTTGTTGCTGCTGCTGCTGCTGTTGATGATACTGCTGCTGCTGCAGGGGCCGCTGCTGCTGCTGCTGTGGTTGATGCTGATACTTACTGCTGCTGCTGCTTCTGCTGCTGCTGCTGCGGCAGCTGCGGATACTGTTGCTGCTGCTGCTGCGGATACTGTTGCTGCTGCTGCTGCTGCGGCTGCTGCCCACCCTTGAACCTCCCGCCTCTCATGTCCCTGCTTTCCTTTCCTGGACCTGCACCTCAATCACCGGCAGGCTGCGCACCTCCGGCGTACAAAGCATGCTGATTTCCCACTGCCTGCACACCCAACGCCTTGGAAATCATCTCTTTATCTGCCCTATCGTTTGGGTACGCATCGCGGATTTTCTCATCGATCTCGGAACGGGGGGTGGACGGGCGGGAAAGAACGCACTTACTTTGTATCATACACAAGGGGGAGAGGTTCGTCACGATATGCCGGTTCACCTCTTCCACACTCTTACCACAGCCAGGCATGGCCAGCTCATCCGCTGCCTTATCCACCCTACCTAGAAACAGCACGGGGTTCTTGTCCTCGACCATTCTGATGGTCTCGAACTATCTCTTTAGCCTATGGGTGGCCGCTATCGTTCATGGCATGTAGTAGTCCTCTAATTCTTCCCAGGAACCACTTGGCGACATTGCCGACTGCATTCTGAACTCAGCCATTGCGTATTCAGTCATCGCTTCCATCATTAATCTATAAACTAATCGCGCATACCTAATATCTTGAGGAGAGTGCATGGATGCTAGCTGCTCCTCCGACACCCTCACGTCACCAACCATAACAGGGGTTGACGTGCTTAGCACATGAAGGCACCCTAGGGGTGATAGGTACGCTTCGAACAAACTGCGTCACATACTAAAGTGGGCTTCTATGTTATCAATTTTTGGGGGTCTCGACTGAGATAGACTAGGTTAGGGCGGTATAAAGAAGTGTTTATTGACAGGCCTGAACGGGCTTCCAGCCCGGGTGTCGTCACGGTCGACGCTGCTGGTCCCCTCGCAGTTGCTTCTCCTCTCGCCCCCCCATGACCCCCCCCCTCCATTCCTTCTCGCGGCGCGTTCCTTTTGGTTGCCCAGCTTCAGCTCTTCTATCATCTTCTCCAGGACCTCGATTTTCTCCTGCATCTTCAGCATCTTCTCAATGACCACGGTTGCTTCCTGACTAGACATGCCATCTGAACCAGACATTCCGGAAGGTTCCCACCTCTCTAGATCAGCGTGGGCTACGCTTGTCAAATGAATATCACCGGTTCACTTGTGTGTTGATTGATCTCTAAAGGTATAGACGCAGCTGGCACGGGAACGCGTGGTTGACTCCAGACAATATCACGGGACTCCTCTTGTATATATTATATATCCGTGCTGTCGAGTGACAGCAGATGGCGGCGCATCCACGTGACTATCTACCACATTGCAGGCACAATAAATCTCCCGCTTTTCCGCAGATTATCCGCCTAAGTCTCCCATTCTTATAATCCCACATCAATAGATGGAACTCCCTATTACTGAATGGAACATCTCCGTCGTGTCTCTTGCGTAAAGTCAATAGTAACCGTGCGGTGTCACCCATATATCACAGGGGTTCCGTACCATGTAAATATATGGAAACATACTTACGTCATACCGTAAGCCCTGAAACATGAAAGAATTCGCGAATGTATACAAAACCTAGATCTACCCCGAATTTGCTACGAGTACCTGCTTCGACAGTTTTCTCTTGATCAAGTCTTGACCGCGGTTCATGTGTTATGATGTTGGCATAATCAGCCTGTACTCGTAGCGAGTACCACCGTGTTAATGTGTGAGCGGAAGTGTTGTTGGTTATCGAAACACACGTTGAACCGATAACGTACATGCCCAAAAGAATACTACCATTCATTGTGACACTGTGTTAACGACATCATCAGCCCGTAGCGAGTAACGAAATGTTATTAATAGTGTGTCAGCCAAATTATTGCGTGCAGCAAACTCATCTAGAAGGATAAAGTACATGGCATATTGAACGCGGACATAAAGGCCCATCTTAACGGGGAACGCTATTTGGGAGAAAAAAATGAATTTCAATGAATTTTAATTTGATTTCGAAAAAACCACGTGTTTGTGTCCTATCGGGGAACAGCGTACTAGTTGCCAATCAAAGAATATTCCAAGAAGAACGCGCCGCGTCACACAACGCCCAGCAGACAAACAGCGACGAGCGTAGACGAGAGCGAAGGTTTGCGCTTCCCCGCGCGCGCCGCCGCCAGCCTCTTTCTAGTTTTGGTCGCGCAGGATAGGAAGATATCACTCTCAGGGTGTCTTGGGTGGGCGGAAAAAGCCCTCAAGCGCCACGTGCGGAACAGCAGCGGTGATGCAGCTATCGAGGTCCCGAGCGTATCTTCCGTATTTTTGCTCATTTGCTCGGTTTTCGCGATTGTTGGCCGATCGGGCAGGCCGAAAAATTGGGATTACGGCCGCTATGATTACTTTTGAGGCGCCACCGCCGGGGTACGATGTGCTATGGTGCGTGGGCGTGGGCGCGGCTATTGATTCGGTCACCCTTCGTTGAGTTTCATCGCCTCGATTGTGGTCGCCGAAGCGGCTTAGAATCGCCCCAGATTCCACCGAGGGTGTTGACCCACCATGAATATGCTACGTCAAGTCCAAGGAACTCCCAAATTCCAAATTGGAATTCGAAAAATCACACGAAAAGTCCTAAATGGATCACGTATTGACGGGGTTTCCCTTTGTCAGGCGTATAGTTGCGGGGAGGCCCCTAAATTTCGCCTGGTATAGGGTTTCGAAATATAGAGGCAGTAAGGCATGGTTATCCTCCTCCGGGGGCAATTTGCAGGAGGTTCCTACTGGGATCTCGGTGAAATTGGATACCAAGGCTAGATAACGTTGGTTCGCGCCGCCACTAAACCACTGTCACAGTAACCCACATGTGAGACCTCGGGAAGACCCAATGCGTAACTCGCAGCACAACGCTAGAACGACGGCGGCCCCAACGGTAACTCAGGTGCATAAGGTTAGGCCAGCACAACCTTAGAACGACTTCGGTCCCAACGGCAATTCAGGTGCATAATGGCAGGCCCAGATTGATGATCATGGCAGCACAGTAATGGAATGTTTAGATCAGATGTTCGCTGACAGGAACACCGAAGCATGATGTTAGAGAGACGTCCGCATACAGGCTAACATCTTTGCAAATTGTTACGTATCGGCCGGCTAAGACTGTAAGTTTGCGGACGTATGTTAAACGTAACGTTCTACGACCGCAAAACAATCAGACAGAGGGTCTGAATAACGAACGGTTAGTACTGGCAACTACGTCATGTTATGCTACAGACGAGTGCGTAATTTATAGCGCAATGTGAGGTGTTAGTGCTGGCTAAAACATGGTAACGTTATGTAAGCGTGTAGCTTCTCTTGAGGATACGGCGGTCTTCATGTGTTATGTCTAACGCTGCGTAGTCAATAACAATACGTTATCACGACGGTACATCTGCGGGTATCGGCCCGTGTTACGCTGGTAACGTACGTGTAAGGTCAAGTCGTAGCATTGTGTTACAGTGTTGCGTCTACCGTGTAACATAATACTCTGTACCAGGGCTGGACGAGATCGAGCAGAACCATATCGTTAAGGCGTGTCCACTTTCGTGAGTTTCAGGTCAACACATTGTTACCGGGTGATTGTGATGTTTTCTCCAGTGCTAACACTATGCTGGCACTTGGCGACGTACCTGCGATAGGCACTATACCGTAGACAAGTGTTTTCCTAGGGTAACGTTATCCGAGGTGTAAACTATTTCGAACGAACGATACATAGTGTAATGATGCAGTACTCAAGTGCCTCGTAACAGCACTGGATTATTGATGTAAAAAATGTGACATTTATATATTTTATACTGCAGTTCGTCCACGAACCATAATTTGAATTGAACCCCGACTTCAAACCATCAGACACCACAAAGACTGCACCGCATGGAGTTTGAATGCCGAACACCTATAGCTGAGCCGAAGTGTGACACCGAAGTATTGGGACACGATGGATCCTTGAAAAAAAAGTTACCATGAAAAACACCACCATACAAAAATCAGGTGAACCCCATATTGACAGTATTAACCTTGACGGTTGCCCCCTAGACTGAACCATGGAGGATACATCTTTTCGTTGTGGACATCTGTACTCGACCGACAATTCAGGTACTGTGCGGTCGCTGCGCGACAATGTTATTCGCGCAACCATTGTCGGTAAGGTAGATTAAACCATCAGGACCACGAACCATCATTTACGTGCTCCTCAAGCCCGCCAATTCCTCCGCTGCAACACGCGAGGGAATAGCAACTTGCAGCGAGGATATGGGCTGTTGGCCAAACGTACACTAGCCAACGTGGTAGTCACGGACTTCATCGTAGCCGATGCTCACCCAATACGGTACGTTTTTTCAGAAGTTCAAACCACCGAGAGAGGTCCTTCTTGCATACCACGGACGATGTTCAACCTATAAACGATAACGAAACCAGTTACCGAGTTGGTGTTCAAGCAACGATCGCACCGTATCGAAGCCGTCCTCTAAGTCATCTCCTCTTTTCACAGCACCTCACGAAAGGAGGACAGCACCACTCGAACAGCGAAATTCGAAGACATCGTTGAGAACACCAAACCATGGCACTCCAAGTCAAGGGTATCCGAAGCCCCTGAAGTGATGCTTACCGTAGATAGATTCACCCCTCCCCCCCAGCGATCCAACAAGTCCAATAAGACTCGCTTAAAAAGCGAACTCCTTGACAAGTGTGTTGGTTCGCGTGTCGAACTACCAAAACAAACGATCGGTTCATACGCGAACCGTCGGACTTCTTACTTCAGCGTTTAAGGGGTTCCGAGACACGCTTCCGCCGAGCTCGCCTCCGACAGTACATATGAGCCCGTCTTGCAGAGGACCGTGCGAACAACAGTGAGTAGGCTGCCTCCCGCGTAACCCCCACCGTGAGAATTTCGTACAACCCACCGTCTTACACCTTGCTTTGAACGAGACAATTGGACCCACCAATATATCGCTCTTATGTCCGGCACATACAGTGGGCACACCCTCCGTCAGAAGACCCCACCGCGACTCCGCGCTGCAGCGGCTATGGGAGCAGCTATAAGCGAGGATGTTCACCATGCCGTCCGCAGCATGCTCTTTGCAGCAGGTCGCCTTCTTGCTGCCCTTGACATTATAACTCGGTTGTCTAGTGCAGGAGTCGTGTGCACAAAGCTTGTTACGGACGTTTACCATACCATCCATGGCGTGTTGCTTGCAGTACAACGCTGCCTTGCTTCCCTCGACATTGAATGCCGAAAATCTCGCACAAGACTCATGTGCGCAACGCTTGGTTCGGGCGTCCACCATGTCGTCAGGTGCGCGACGCCAGCTGCGGACAGCTAACATGCCATCTCGAGCGTGTTGCATGCAGTAAGTCGGCGTCTTGCTGCCCGCGCTCTTGTACCTAGGGATCTTCCGGCAGGACGCGTGTGAGCATACCATGTGTGTGACGTTCACCATGCCGGGGTCAGCATGTTGCCGGCAGTGCGTGCCCCCCCTGTGCCCGTCAAAATTGAACGACGCTCTCCTCACGCATGATTCATGCGAGCAGCGCTTGCTGACGACGTTCACCATACCACGGACAGCATGTTGCTTGCAGTACGCTGCCGTCTTGCTGCCCTCGACATTGAAGTTCGGGCGCTTCATGCAGGAGAAATAAAGGCAGCGCCTGCTAAGAACGTCCACCATGCCGTCGGAAGCATGCTTCTTGCAGAAGGCCCCTGCCCTGCTGCCTGCGACATTGAACGTCGGTAATTTTGTGCAGACATCATGCGCGCAACGCTTCTGGTGGACATTAACCATGCCTTCCTGGGCGTGCGTCCTGCAGTATGCCGTTGTCTTGCTGCCTTCAAAATTGAAAGTCGCTCTGGTGGTGCATAGGTCGTGTGCGCAACTCTTGTGGTACACATTAACCATGCCCTCCTCGGCGTGATTGCTGCAATATGCACCTGATCTGCTGCCTGCAACGTTGAACGTCGGTATGCTTGTGCAGTGATCACGAGCGCATCGCCTGAGGAAAATGTTCAGCATCCCGTCCTCAGCATGTTCCTTGCAATACAGTGCCGTTTTAATACCGTGGACGTTGAAGACTGCACGCCTTGTGCAGGAGTCACGTGAGCACCTCGTCATTGTCAGCGAAACCCTAGCCAGTGAAATTCCTAGGGTACGTAAGCCAGAGTGCGAGGGTGCAGAAGTTGGGAGGGTCTGGGTTACTGCGGGCACAACCGATGTTTATAGAACCAAAAGCAAGGCAACGTAGAGGTCGAGGGCCTAAACATGACAAAATATTGCCCTGCAAAAGTGTGAACACAGGTACAACACCGTCATCAAATTCAACCGTGAAACAAAACATAGTACATGCATATATATACCAAGTGCAAAATAAACGAGCGACACGAATGTGTGGTCACATCGCGACGAAGTCAATATGGCAGACAAGAAAAAAACAACAAAACAGCACTAGCGACGTCGGTATTTTGTGCAGCGCCGTCCAAACTGCCCACAATAGGGAGATGGCGGCTGGAGAAATCTCTATACCCACGAAATATTTGGTGTTAGAGACTCGGGCGAGAACGCTATAACATGCACTAACGTGGAAAAGGCAGAAAAGGCGTCGAAAATAGCTGACGAGTGAAGTGCTTGCCCCCCCAAGCTAACCCCAGTCACCACTGCAAAGGGCCCTACACAAGTTTTCGTGGAGTCGTGTATCGTCCCCAAAGCCTTCGCGTGTAAAACACACAGGGCACGAGGGTTGGTATACACGCTTTCGCGACCTATACAGAGGATCGGCTTTATCTATACCTCAGGCATCAATCTAGCTGCGACAGTGACCACGAACCTGTTTCCTTGTTTCACGCAGGCAAACGCAAAAAACAATGCCAATAACATATCACTATTCTTCTCACAACAGAAAACACGCACAGAACATGCGGCCACTGCAAACGGGCGCCCACGATCAAACGTTTGCCTAGGTACTGTCTCCGCGGAAATCAGGAGACACAACACCCGCGGGATAGTACCGCACATCCCTTTTTGGGCAGAATCAGGGCAGTAGGTCGGCAGGAAGGTCAAATATATACGACAAAATTGACCACCAACGACTCGAAGAGTTGTTAGTGGCGAGCACAACAAATATCCGTTGTAAACCGAAACATCTACGTAGCGGGTACCGGTATTGACCGGAACGACGACTTGGAAGTGTACGTTTTGTGTCAGCTGTGTGGTACGGCACAGCGTCAGTCGCTTCTGAAACGGGTTGCAACAAATAGTTGAGCGGATGCAAACACATATGCTGGTAATATCAAACAGTGACGGCGCAAACCGTTGAGCACGAGGTCCTCAAACGTAGTAGTTCACTCCCAACTTACTGTCGTCTTTGCACCGACATGTCGTACTGAAAACAATCTCATCGTGAAAATAGTCCGGATGATATGAACCCAACCCGTCGTCCTCATCTCGGTTACACATATACGTGTACCCAAAGAGAAATTAGACAGGATTTCTGCAACAAGCGTTTGATTTTCGACAATGAGACCACTCCGGAAAACAAAAGTCTCGACAATATTCGTTGGAGGATATCTCAGATTTGGCGAAGAAGCGGAACAGTACCAAACGAGGCAAACGCCCGCATGTTATACCACGCCATACAGTGAAAAACAAAAAACACCAGGAAACGGCACCGCAGCAGTGTGGGATAACAACCACTACAGCGATGGAGTAAGTTACTTGACAGGGTATGACGGAGACATCGCACGGACCACGCAGCACATGGACACCCTACCCACCAGTGCCGTGGGGTCCTATACAGCAAATTGCCACGATCTTCACCTTCACGCTTTGGGTTTCGGGTTTCTCGTGTGTGCTACTCCGCCCTTTTTGAGCGAGACGCTGCAGCTCCTCTCGTACCATACCCTACTACCTGGTGTACGATACCACATGAGTTTGTTTGGCGACGTGTCCATTCTGTCCCAAGCACTAATTAGTTACTTTCGTAGAGATTCAATTTTCCCAGCTAACGACTGCTGACATTTTTTGGGACTTTGTTACGTCTAAAAACATTTCAGTCACGCCCCTAACCCTGTAATCGACACATCCGACGGGCATACGTTGAGAGTGGCTGCCCCCACGCACGGTTCGCAAGGGGTCCTCATTGTTTGAATACAGGTGAGCACCGGACCCCGACTGAATTGAAATTACTGCCGTCTCTGTAAAGGGGGGCGGATACGACTCACAACAGTCACGCCAGATACCATCTTGAATCAGCAGAAGAATCAGACTGACAGCCATTCTCGTGGCGTAGCGTTGACCAGTAGGGTGATGATTAGTTCTCGCACCACCACCACTACGGCCAATCTTCCAACTCGACTACGTACGTACCCCAACGTTTTTGTAGTGAATAGTACCGGTAAAAACAAATGTCAAACGAAACATTACATACACTCGTACACGATAGCAGTCACTGCACCACAAAACCTGCTCGATCGTTCGGTACGCGCGGGATTGGACTGCCCGCGATCTAAAGCGCGCCGTGGGTCGTTCGTTTGCCCCGCCTTTTCGAGCGACCGACGGCCACGCACGTCTATTTCCCACCGACAATCTCAAGCTCGCTACGTCGCTCGACCACGACTTCCGGCCGCCGCTCAGGCCATAGTACATCATACCTGGATACTTACGATTAGCGATGCCAGTAGTACTATGATAGTGCAACTCATCCTACCCGACGCTACTCGAACTACTACTATCACTAAACCAAGGACAGTGGTACAATTATCCAGTTTGCCTCTGACTAACTTGTGATAAAAACTCTGAAAAATGGCTGGATGACAGATAAACGTTTTTGAACGTTTCAGGGTTAACTAATGCCTCAGGTGGCCAAAGCAAGAGTTTTGGTCGAACGCGTTCTAGGTTTTCTCCCTTAGGGCCCAGCAAGTAGTCTAGGTTTCGTTTTGGATGGAACACAAAACCCCCTTTGGTAGTTTGTAGGGTAGACATGAAAATATTATTGTTGAACTACAACGGAGAAGCGGGAGAGCTGGAAATAAAACCTTCTGAAGGCTGGGTTCGAAAGCAATAAGCCGCCCCCAGGAAAAATACCGGGCAGATATAGTTCCCCTGTATCGAAGGACGGCGGCATTGGTGGAAAAGGCACAATACTGTATGTCTTTTGTCCTGTCTGTGTTATCTGTGTAACCATGATGTCCATAATGTCTACGGCCGAAAGGTTGTCTCTATCAACATAAAGCTATTTTTGGTTGAGCTGAATAGGTTCGTATTTCAACGAACGTGATTCTTTCACAGCATCCGAACCGCTTCACATGGAATACACAGGTCAATACGTGGGGTACCGGCTTTGTGTGGTGGCGGCGAACATAATACATAATTATAGGGCGACACATGGTATTTGTCCTAATAGGCAGTGGCGTGCACGATTGCGGCCAAAGTTGTGGGCGGTGTCGGGTGACTAAAATGCAAAGAGAGAGCACTGTCACGAAGCACACACATATTTCAAATGTCAACCCAGTTGTCCCGGAACCTCAAGCATCGCTCAAACACGACATACAAGACAGGGCACACAAAACCGTATTTGACTTGACGCGGTAAGAAGAAAAAGAAGACAACGCGAAAAACAAGTTCCAGCGGCATACCTGCTTCTACCTTTTGCCCCACGAAACAATATAGAGATGCAAAGAAAAAGGCTCGGCAGTTCAAAAATGGTGTGAGCATGCCAGTAAGCTTCAGAGTCGGACAAAAATGAAATATATTGCAAAATGGAGGACGGTGAACGAAAAATAATGTACAAGATCGGATTTATACCAGCTTTATTGTCCGCGAGAAAAAGTTCCAGGTCTTGATAGCATGTGAAAATAACTAGCTCATGCGAACCGAAGCCGCAATTCCACTGAAACTCTTGCCATCCTCGCCACGCCCCACGACGTTGAGAAAGTCGTTAAATCCAAGGCTACATATCGCGGACGTTGATTGTGGTGAGTGACTGGGAAATTAACGTTAGACGGCAACAACAGAAGTCGTGATCTCATCTAGAAGGCATTGTGCCTTCGCCGCCCCACTCCCAACTGTTTGGTATTTTTGGCAAAATGACAAAAACAGGGGGGGGGGGTGGGCAGGGGCGCTCGGTACACCACAAACCAACAGCCAGTAGGACAAACTCTCAGCCACGTGCAGCCAGCATGATGGACCGCGCGCCGACTGAACTCGGATGAACTGCAAGGGAGGGGGCTTCAATGCGCTGTACTGCTTCATATCGGCGAGGTCTCGATACTACCTGTTGGTAGGGTAGTGAACCGAAATTGAAACGAGACTCGTCGGTTTTAGGCTTTTCCCCGAAAAAGTCGGTTTGATTCGGTCGATTTCCAGAAAATACGAAAAAACAACGACACCGAACATTTTGCAGTCGGTTTCTTGGTCGGCTTTGCGTCGAAACCAGCCGAAAAGTCATGATTTCGAAGGGATCGGTGTACATGTGTTGGCCTATATGTGACATGATCATATGGTGTGGGAACTTCCTGCAGTACCTGCACCTGCTGCGCCACATGGTACATTCAGGCCGATACACGCCATAATGTACATCAGACGTGCTCACATTCTGCAGCAAACAATTACTACAGATACAGCAGTTGCTACAATTAAAAAGCAGTACGAGGGTAGTGCGACGGAACTTGGCTAGGTTGTGAAAACGTAGATGGAATATTGTTTCGTTACGTACTTACACTCTGTATTCTATGAAAACACAACTCGCACCACAAAACTAGCGCCATGAAAATAATTAAGGTGTTCAAGGGGGGGGCTGTGAGCAAGAACAAGCAATGTAGGCAGAGGGTAGGCAGAGGCCGACAGTGCGATACGTCAGCGGACAAAAAATCGCGTGGAAACGGACGTCCGCAACACCACGGAACACGCAACACATTCCACGGAACACAGTAGCCTCCGGCGCATGGTCAGCACTGCCGTCTGCATTGAAGTTGATGGATCTGCAGTCTCGCGGCGCACTATGCCCTGTGTGACTGTGTGCTGCTGCCTTCTGCCACTGCTGCTCCTGTGGGCCGTGCTGCTATGCTGAAATGCTGTTGAGAGCTGTAGGCGGGGTACTGGCTGTAGGGTGTGTGCTGGCCGTGCCACGTGTGGTGGAGTTTCCATACATATATGAAGATGGCATTGGAGTAGGGGAAGGGAAAAAAACAACAAACAAGAACCGAGTCGATTTCCGGTTTCGGTAATTTTTTCAACCGCCAAACCCACTCAAAAAGTATGTTTTCGGTTTTTGGTTCACAAACTTGCCTGTTAGGGCCGGTCTTATCGAGGGCAAAATAAACAAAAAAAAAACGAAATAAAACGAACAGACTTTCGTTTTTCGCAAAAAACAGCAGGTTGAGTCTTAACGAGGGCAAAAAAAACGAAGCAAAAATAAGAAGCCGAGTCGAATTTTTACGCGGTGCAATTTTTCGGAATGACTCAACCGCCACAGCACGTGGTTCCCGGCGATAGCGCTCGACAGCGACGGTGAACAGACACAACTCGCACACGTAAGGCACCCTCCACAGCAGGCGGTTCTCGTGGTCCAACCAGCTCCCTACGGAGTGCTCTAGAACTTGTGTATCGGCCATCGCAGTTCGATGGCAGACGTTTAAATGTTGAGTGGGACTCATGTACAAAAATATACTGCCACAGCCACTTCCTGATCCCCCGGTTTCTTCCGAGGGCACCCCATGGTGATTCCCAACACAAATGTGCTCGCGCCGTCAGCAGACAAGCCGCGTGGCAGCCACATGCACTACCTCGGCCATCGTGCGCTTGCCAACCGGTCGTACAAACTTTATCGGAACTTCATCCCAACGCTTCGAGCTCCTCCAATGTATCTCTTCGACCCTGCTGGGTATCCCATATTTCGTTTATTTGGCACCCATTTTGTTTTTTGTAAGTCCTCTGCGACTTAAAAAAAACGAAATGTGAAAACGGAGGTATCGGGATCTCTACTTCTATTTTTTACAATTTGACCAATAAAACTCACGTACTCCTTAGTTCTGTTTTTCGTTTTGTCATTTCATTTTTTTTTTCGTTTATTTTGCCCTCGATAAGACCGGCCCTTAGTTGCGTCGATGCTGCTAACTTGGGCGCAACTGACAGGGATAGAGAACGCTTTTTGTGAAAAAAAAGGTATTGAGGCGTTTCGGTCCATTTTTGTACGCCGAAATACCGGTAAAGGAACGTTGGCACAGGAAGATAAATAATGTTCATGGTTGTGAAGCCAAAAGCCGGACGCGGAAACTACGCTATCACGGCCACTGCTGTTGTCCCTTCGAGTGGTTGCGGGGAACGCCCTCCTGCTGTGCCGCAGGTTCAGGGTCTACTAGGTCAATGACTTATGAGGAGCTTGTTGACGAAAAAAATCGAATTAAATCAATGCGAAAATTAATGTACCCTTTAGTTATTCGTATAATAAACAAGCGGTTACTATATATTTACAGAAACGTTAATACGCAGTGCTGGTCTGGGCAGCAAGACGAAAATTGGGACGTACACTACTGCTGCCCTCTCGGTTAGGTGCGTAAAACACACACCGCCGCCGTATGCTGCTGGTAGCAGTAGGACGACACACACGAAGTTGGGGTAGATCATCGGTGGAGACAAGAAAGGGCAGCTCGAACAGCAGAGACGGCGGTGCGTGGTTAGGAAAATGGTGGTTGTTGCAGGGAAATGATAACGACAGCAGACACGTACGAACTGCTGCCCTCTCGGCTGGCCGTGATGAATGCACTGCTGTTGCAGCAGAGACAGGTAAAGAACAGCAGCAGGGTACGAGTGGATTCAGCTGGTGGCGGTTTTGGACGTCGTCGTGCGTGTTGATCGGGAGTTGAGGTAAATGCGGCACATACACTTGCCGCCCCCAGATATGTCTATCCTTCCTCGGTCATGCATTACGTATAGTTAGGCTTTGATACATGCAACCAGCAATATAGTACACAACGGACTTGCCTTCTCACGCGTATGATGTTGCCTGCAATTGCTGCTGCTGCAGCAGCGGCTGCGCAACAGCAGAGGAAGAGGATGAACAGTGTTTCTGGTCAGGGTTGTTGTGGGTGTAGCTGGGAGTACGGATCAATATATACATGCGCCCGAACGGCAAGCTCTGCCCACAGCATCCATCGTCGCGGATGCATCGTAGGCTCCGGCCGTTGCAAAAACGTAGCCATTGTGTACACCGCGGACGTTCCACCTCGCGCGCATGGTGTTGCAAGTTGCTGTGCTGCTGGGCAGCAGCAGAGGAGTTTTTTTTCGTGGCGGTTGTTGATCATCGTGATGTGCGTTGTCGGGGGTTGGGATAGACACAATTATGAGCCGAGCCCCAAGCTCTGTCTACAGTATATATCCTCGGCTATGTGTCGTAGGCTGCGAAACAAGAACAAACCATAGGGTGCACTCCGGGTGTGCCACCTGGTTTGATTGGTTTAAACTGGCTCCGCTGATGCTGGGCAACGGCAGAGGAGGGGTAGTTTTCCTGGTGGCGGTTGCTGGTCGCCGTGGTGGGTGTTTTCGGGGGTCGGGGTAGATACGCCCATGCCCCCGCATTCCAAGCTTTGCCTATCTGTGTTCAGTGGAGCATCGCAGGCTCAGATGCATGCAATAAGCCGTAGATTTCACTGCGTATGTGTCACCCCAAGCGCCCGGTCTTGCCTGCTGCTACTTGGCGGCATGGTTGCAGCGATGTATCTGTTAATAGCCTGGATGGTGTACTCGTAGCACGCTCATTACGATATTTGAGCTCTGCAGTGTTATAACGCCATTTCTGGTCAATCACGGCCATTGTGTACCAGGTAACTCGTAATGCACCTCACAGCTCCGGTTTGATTGGTGCGGAACCTCAGCATGTCTTGTCTGTTTTAGCGTGTAATTTTTCATAATTGAAGTAATCACTCGCGCCCAACTTGCCGAAACCATGCCCCATATTCAAAATCCATCAAACCAACACAGGTAGCAGGTAGCGAAAACAGCAGCACGGCAATATTGTTGAATATTCCAGGAGTTTTCAGTTGTGCCCCGTTGCATATGAAGGATAGGGGTGATCGCTGGTGCTGAGGCTGTGCAGCTGTGTTTTCGACTTCTGCTGCGTTTGCTGCCGGTGACTATTACGGGGGACCATAGTTAATAGGACCTGTGGTATACATAAAAACCTATATATTTAACCTTTTTTACTAACAATATTTGGTCCTATTAACTATGGCCCCCCGTAATACCTCTTAATCGCATCTACGCCAAAATCAGCAGTGTGGGTCAGCGGTGTGAGTTGTTTAACACAAACGTGTTCCAACACCACATAGGTCGCGAACCAAACGACACAAAAACAGTTATCAACGCTCGACACCAATTCGATCAACCAGCGGTACGCGGATGCGAGGGGGGGGGGGGTCTAGAGGTGCCTGAAGAGCCTGCTGCTGTGCTGATATGTGTTTTACTGCTGCTGTGCTTGGTACTACTGAATACCTGGTACATAGTACGTGTATCGATGCCAACAGCAGTGTTGACTGTAAATTTCAAGTCTATCAAACACACACTGGCCTCAAACAGAAGGACCGTATCAGCGCTGAACACCGAGAGCAGCAACCTGAATCCCGCGTCTCGACCGCTGTGCTGCTGCTGGATACCAATACCCCACAATTGCGTCGATGCCAGCATCAGCAGCAGCGTGTCTTCCTAATCTCGCCCTCCACCAAACCAACGCATGCTGCGAAGAAACACAGGAAACAGACAGCAGCACCTCGTCAGAGCTGAACGCCACAGAGAACACCTAGTAACACTGTAAATTTGCGGCGTCCCCGGTGGCTTGGTAAGTGGTTCGCGTGCCCAACGAGATCAATCTCGTGGGTTCAAGCTTCACCGAGTGCATGCTCGTACGAGCAGAGCCTTTTTCTTGCGACAAAAGATGATAAGCGTAAAGCGCGAGAGCGTGAGTTTGCTACATTCAACGAAAATCGACGACCAGTGGGAACGCCAAACCCTATGCGCCACAAAAAACAAAGGCACGCATCGGGGGGGGGAAGGCACGATACGTGTGACCACGGCTTGTCTAAAGGATCGCTGAGGGTAAAACCTCCTACGAGTTGGCCTGAAAAGCAAAAGGGATGCTAAAAAAAAGATTTCATCGTATAAACAAGAGCGTCGTGAATGAACGTCGTCTCAGCTATTTTTTCTTCAAAACAAATCGTCGCGAAGTTCGCCATGACGTTTGAACCACAAATTGGCGAGTAGTTTGCGGAAATGATGTAGATCTCGCCGCTTGTGCCTTTTCGCAAACCGGGAACGCCCGCATTATCATCCATTTCAGTTATTTATTAAATTTGACGTATCCACCGCAAAAACGTATAAACCCCACGCATGTATTTACCATTCAAGATAGGAGTCGTCCGATTCGTACGTAATGGTCTCGCCAAACTGAGGGTTCGAAGAGGAGTCGTTGTCGGGCATACTCCCTTGGCGGTGTCTTGGTTACGGACTGGATGTCGACGAGTAGTTTCGATTGTTGGAGGAGTCGGTAATACGTTGTGTAGGGGAGTGAGGGTGCCGGTCGCCGATAAAGTGTGGTCGAATTGCATCAAACGCCGAGATTATAGTAGTAATATGTTCTCTTTGTCCGGGGGACACTGACACGGAAACGGTAGTTATCCCCGCCGGTGTGTGAATATGAAAGCGTTCGTGAACAAAGATGGCACGAGTCCCTATGGACGGCGGGTAGGTTGGGGTAACAGAGTTGTGCGTTGCGACCATGCATGCCTGCATGTATATTCACACACGGCGGTCCCAGCTGCACAGCAGACAGACGTTGCGCTAGGGAGGGGGGAGGTTCACACGTCTGAGAGTTGGTGAAATCCAATTTCCTGTGCCGATTGCGCAACATTCCTGATACTCTCAAAAACTAAAACCTCTGGTTATCAGGTAGGTGCTCAATCTAATAAACTGGCGCTACTGCCGTTGTACACCCCTTCCATTCGTGGGGTCCAACCACGTGTGTGTGTTGATTACTGGATGCCTGGAGGTCGTACAGCAGCAGCTGCCGCACGTACGAGTACATACGGCATACAGCAGTACTTCCTACCAGGTGTAATATCTGGTATTAATAGTAGCAGTGGTAAAAAATACTCGTATCTCGCCATTTTACAGCGGTATCTTCAAAAACGCAAAATGTTATAGAGCGATCCTCCGTGCATGTAGCTTCTTCGTACATCATACGAACGCCATACGGTCCGAATGACCCGCTACATACAATCCCAAGCAAAACCTGCAGCGGTACTGCCGCCTGCGTTATTCCCTCCCCCCTGCTCGTCATCCTCGTCCTTTTGATCTGCCCCCTCCGCCCCGGTCGAACCTCCAACAACAGCAGCAGCTCCCCCACCGCTCGTGCCCACAAATTCCAACTAGTGTGAACGTCCCAGCGAGCCAAAGCTATGACCATCCAGACGCACAGGAGAGCTGTTGCTCCCGGTCACCCTCACTGGCCCAACGCCACCCCCCTCCATCCCCAGTCCGGCATGCTGCGGCTCTTCATAGCCTTGTCGACGGTCTTGGCTCGGCGGGGTGCGAGTGCGAAGGGAATGTCTCGCGCTCGCTGTTGGTGTGGTTGCATGGCCCTTGCAGCGTGCAACCGAGGGCATGTTTCTATTCGTTGACAAGAAACTCAACAGGCGATCAGCGCAAAGCTGGAGATGGGTCTCACACAAACAGAAGGCAGTATCCCCTGCAGTGCCGGTCGGCCACACGTTGAAGCGGAATTGTCGTCGTGGTACACAGCGGCTGCTGCAGTTGATTGCTTTCAGCGCCCGATATGTGGGATGCCGGCCAAGGTTGAGAGTTGGGAATGGCCTGGGTGCAGTCTGTTCGCAGCCGTTCATCCTCACGACGAAAAAAAACCCTGTTAAAATACCTCTTGTGATATATTTTCGACGTAGCGAGGTCGCGACTGTTTTTTAGTTTTTTTTCAGTATTTTCACGAAAATTTCGGTATTTCTCGGTTTGTTCGGGAAATACAGAAATTTAGGGAAAATACTGAAAAAAAAATGATAACCAATCCTCGTTAAGATTGACCCTACCGTTCTTGTCTTTTGATTTTTTACGTATAATTTAGTGGCGTACTCTCGAGACGTCAAATTTTGCGAGACGTCGATCTGTACCAGGTACTGGTACGACGTCTTTATTGTTTTACGGGGAAACCCTCTATTCAAATATAGAAAAAGATAATTAGAAACGTTGTGGTTTCACCTGATACCTGGTGGCTGGTAGGTGTTGTGGGTAGACGTTTACCTGATACGTTCGATCAGGTAGGCTAGAGGTGGCCGATTTTGCAGTTGGTGTACTAGTATTTTTTTTACTGCTGCAGCTGCGTTTGCTGACGCGCTGCTGCATACTTTTTGGCTGCATTGATAGCAATAGTAGAGGAGTGAGTTTCAATCACAGATCAGATCACAGATCGCAAAACCAACACATCGTGTACCACACCATCCACCCACGCACTCAAGTTGACGACATAAACAAAATACCTATCATACTGCTCGAGTACCTACTACCTTCTGACAGGCCAGCGCAGAGTAGCACACCGTAAAAATCAGATGGAAAGAAGAACGACGGAGACACGAACTCAATGTATATTTAATTCCTGTGGTTATGGTTGTGAGTCTCACCTCGACTACTGCTGTTGGTGCTGCTGCTGCTCTGCAGGACTGCCGACAGGTAAAAACGTCGACACGGTACCCCCTCAGCGGGCGTAGGGAGGCCAGGGGTGACGGGAACACCCCAGATCTAGAACGCTGTTAGCCAACCTTCGTACTGAAATGATATCAATCAGCAACGCTTCGGGGCACGGCTATTGAACGACGGCACGCAAGGAGACACTCTTGACACTTGACTTCCGGAGCTGCCTTTGCCACAGTTCTGACTATGATCTAGGACGAACTACAGGAAGCTATAAAGGAATGCCATGTGCCTACGGTGTTGTTCCATCATTTTGTTCGGGTGTTCGAATCAAATAGCGCTATTTGTTCGGGGCGGTGGTGGCGAAAGCCCAAAAACGCGGCGGGATTAGGATTTCGCTCTTTTGCTGCTGGGGGCTGCCCTTCACTCTGCTACTCTGCACGCGCTACCAGTTGCCGGCCCGGGCTCTCTTTCCTCGCAGTGATCACGAGGTATACTGACCAAACTGGCCAGGCAGCACACAGCACTGCTGTCGTGCCTTGTTGTGGAGCGTTGATCTCGTTTTAATTATCTGTCGTTGTACGCTGCTTCTGCTGCTGCTGCTCTAGGTCAACCCACAAGCCAAGTGCACTAACTGTGGCTGCGTTGGACGGCTGCTTGCTTTCATTGTCTTGTTGTATGGTCTTGCAGCCCTCGGTTCATGTTTGTATTACTGCTGTGTACAAGATTGACGATACAAGCGTAGAAAGATAGGGTCGAAGTCGTTGGTGCTTTTCCCTTTTTTCCTCCTTCATTTTTTCCGGTTTGCCCCCCTCTATGTCTTCGTGTCTTTGGAGTTTTATCTTCTTTCTTGTGTTTTGCTTTCAGCTTTTTTTTGTCTACTGTTACTATACCAGGTTACAAGGGCAGCTTTTTTCGTGGCGGCCTGACGCCCGCCGACGGCTCCGCGCATGCCCGTAATGGTCGAACGCATACCGGTATGCAACTTGGCTGTAGTCCGGCAATACTGCGAAGCGGTGCAATGAGAAAACAACTATGAGATGAATTTAGACGCTGGAAACAAACGGGGGAAACGACCGTTGTTGCCATTCGCCATCCGGCACAAAAACACATAAAATATACTCGTAACGCGTTCGTAGACAGATGATGCAGGAATTGTCGCGAAGTCGGCTGAAAGGCTCGTGAAAATGATGACGAAGCAGCAGGTCTCACGGTGTCGGAAAAGAAGACAGAGACAATGGTCCTACGAACATCAGACCAGACAACCGTGGCACCACCGCTCGTTATCGAAGCGGCAGGCTAGAGGTATAAGCAGACGACCCAGTTCTTATACCTAGGCGGCGTTATCCACGAAAACGCTGACCTCTCGCTCGAAATCGACCGACGGATCCGCCTCATGCGAGCATGCCTCAAACGGTTCGGCCCGGAGCTGTATGATAGGACGACCGCCTCCGTTAGCCTTGAAGTCCGAATGCTGAAGGCTGAGGTGATTTAGACCCTGTTGTACAGGTGTTTGACGTGGACCCTCAGAGCGGAACACTTTGCAAAGCTTCGAACAGCTCACCATCAAGTCCTGTTGCGAGTCATTGGCTTCCGGCGCCGATTTCGTACTGACCATGCCACCCTCTCGTACGCGAAGGCCCTCAAGACGACACGTTGCGAGATCATCGAAACGACCATTCATTCGTCAACGGCGGCTCTTCTTTGAGGGGGGGGGTGGCACGGCGAAGCAAGGAGCGATTACCCAGTCGGGTAATGTTCGGGACGATAGCTGGTGGGGAGAACCCGAGACCAGGCGGACAGTGTAAGACTTGGCATAGATGCATAGTCGAAGACCTTATGGAGTTCCCAGCCACCGAAGGGTCACGGAAGTTGCCCCCTTGGTGTTTGGAGTTGAGACCGCGTTGTGGTCCACTGCAGCCAAAAATGCGGGGAAGTGGTACCGGGGGATCCTTGAAGCAGCCGAACGGTTCATGGTGAGGTGGCACGAGGCTGAGGCTGAGATGAGTAGGCAGCGCCGCGCATCCGCCGTGGATGGTGTCCAAGGGGGTGAGGGTGGAGGGGGCAACAGGAGAAGTGGTTGAAAGCCCGACCAAGGGAATGCGGAGAGGGGGGGGAACAGGAGGGGTAGAAGGGAAACTGCGGTAGACGAAAGTAGGAAGGAGATGGCAGACAGGGTAGCAAGGCACCAGGCCGACTCGGAAGTAGAACATGACCATGCTGCCAGTGCCACCAACTGGTGCAGCTGGTTCGAACGTGGTCTTCCCTTGTGTTCTTTTTTTTATTTGTTTTTTTCTTTCTTGCGCTGAATCTCCGTGATTTTCAGATAATTTTTTTCTCTTCCTCTTCCTTTTCTGATTGATAAGCCGTACTAAAGGAGTCGTGTGGCGTGGTTGGATGACGGTCCTTCTCTGCTCGTTTCGTCGTGCCTGACGCCAAGGGGCTGGGCATAGTTGACGAACGCAGGGCGGAGACGGCAGTCAGGGTAGCAAGGTACCAGGCGGATTAGCAGGGGGAACCTGGCTATACTACTCGTACCATAAACTGCTGACGCCACCTGAAGGGTGCTTTGGGCTTTGGTCTGCCTGTTATTTTCCCTTTGTTATCTTTTTTCCTTGGTTCTTTGTCTTCCTCTGTTTACAAGCAGTGGTGTGTTTTCTTTTTTTTTTCTTCCTTTTTTTCCAGCTCGTTCTTTTTCAAGTGTTGGCCACCTCGCCTGCGGGGGGGGGGGCACGGCAGATTGTTTCTCCTAGATTTTGCTTTCATTTTCTTCTTTTCTCTTTCGATTTGTCTATATACTTGTTTTCTCTTTGATTGTTTCCTTTCGTTTCTCTATTTCATAGAATGTGTATGCCGTACTTGTCGTATCTAGTACCTGGTATGATGACATGGCATTGCATTACCCACTGCTGTGCTTACTGCATACGTGGCGACGTAGTATCTCTGTGGCGTAGCTTTGTGACCACAGAACTAGTATGTCTTCTAGGATCGAAGAATCGGCACGGACACTGGTTGTGCTGGATGTCGACTGGTAAAAAGAACGGTTTCATGTGAAAGAGCACACACAGCAGCAGGAAGCAGCACATTTTGTTTTCGGAAGTGTCACGTACAAGACGCTCGGGGTCCGTTCTGTGTACTTCGTGTGCAGATAGCCACCGAAACAGTGAGTTGAGCAGCACAATAGATTGAACTAATCGGCAGTGCGACGCGCCATCGATTACGTCGGTGCCGCAAACTCAGCAGCTGTAAGCAGGGGCACCATAGTGTACAGGTACGTATCGTACAAGAAATTTGTTGGCACGAGAGCTCCGCCGAGACGATAATCAAATCTCGATGACTAGACGGAACTGATACAGCTTCCGAAGCAGATGGATCCGTCTTTCAACTTCAAGAGGCGGAGACACATCCCCGAGACGGGTCAACTTGCTTTATAAGCATTCTCACGGGGTTTAGGGCCGTTCCTAACCAACCGAAAAAAAGTACGATACAGTTCTACCAAAAAAAGCTGAAAATATCCAACTTTTTAAACCCAACGATTTTGGCGGTTGAAGAGAATTCTCCCTCGAGTGGTTCCCGGCCAGGTCCGACCGGGCCGACCACGCCCGGCTCGGCCAGTGGTATTTTCGAATCACGGGCCGAAGCGTGAACCAGCCTGCCAAATTCCACAATCTCACCGACCGTCGTCCGCCAAGCCCGGTCCGCGAGATTTCGTCTTGCAGGCCGTCTGCCGGTCCTGGCCTGTGACCTTCTCTGGTCATTTTCGCTTTTGTCTCCGGCCTGTGGCTACTCCTCCCCCAATTTTAGAGGCCACAACGTGCTCGTTAGCCCGCGCCCAGCGGTATCTTCGGGTAGCCGCCCGGCGTCACGAATGGTGTGTTTTGTCATGATTCACGACAAAAAAGACTCGATTCAAGATCAAAAATGACGAATCGTGATGTTTTTTTTGTTAGGAAGGGCCTTTATGGCGGGTCCTAACGGTGGCGAAAAGGAAATGAAACAAGGCGAAATAAAAACGAAACGAAGAACAGAAGCCGGGTCGATGTTTCACGCGATCCAATTGTTCAGAATGGCTCAACAGGTATAATATATCAATACGCACAAGTTGGGTGCACATGCACTACACACATGGTTGGGGTCCGCTAAGGCGAGAGGGGGTCCTCTGAGTTGAGTGGGGATCCCCCAAGGTGAGTAGGGATTCCGTATGGTGAGTAGGGATCCCTGAAGGTGAGGGGGGATCCTGTAAGGTAAAATGGGATCCCCTAAGAGGGGAGGGCATCCCCTAACGTGAGTGTGGTTCCTCTAAGGTAATTGAAGATCCCCTAAGGGGGATCTCTGTGACGAGAGGGGACCACCAAGACAAATGGGAATCCCGTAAGACAAAAGGGATCCCCTAGTTAGGGGATCTCCTAAATCGCTACCAATCGGTCGCAGAAACGGTTGCGGAACTTTACCCAACACTTCATGCTCCTAAGTCCCTCTTCGACCCTGGGTATCCCATGTTTCGTGTATTTTGCACCCATTTCGGGACTTCAAAAAAATGAATTGTGAAAACGAAGGTATCGGTATGTCCATCTCTATTTTTTTATGTTTGACAGATAAAACTCAAATGCTCGTCACTGCTCCCCTTCGTTTTTGTATTTAAATATTGTTTTATTTGGCTCCGTTGCGACCGGCCCTTAAGAACCAAAACATACCGCAGACATAGATAGCAAGAACAGCAGCAGAACAGCACAGTAGTAGCACATGCACATAGCAGCAGCACCGGAGCAGCGGCAGAATAGAGGCAGGAGCAACCGCGTAGTACCACATCATGAACATCCGTGACTGCCCCAGGCGCACCAGTCGAGGAAGGAGAGCCGGGTGGCACACGAGGAGGAAATTATCAATTGTGTATCCCAGGCCAACCTATTCTGTGAGGCGGACTGCGTGAGAAGCAGAAGCGGCTAAATCAGAACAACACAGCAGCTGCTCGAAGCAGCAGCAGTGGAGCAACAGTAGCAGCAGCAAGCAGCGGCAGTAACAGCAGCAGTATAGCACATCACGCACGCCCGAGGCCGCTTTCGGCACAACAATCGAGGCAGGAAAGCACCAAGGGGCATGATGAGAGAAGGTATAATGGCGGCCCCAATAGAGGTCCTTTGTACTGGGTGAATGACGTCCCTACTCAAATTAAGTTGTGTGTTCGAGTCTTACCGAGTGCGTACTCCATTGGTATCTACTTCAGTAGACACGACTCGTCGAGGAAAAACATAATCATACCCTCTAGGGTCAGAAACGAACCAGTGGCAGGGTGAGCGTAACGCACACGTACGTGTATACATACACTGGTTAATAACTTCTACGTCTAAATCATCTTGGAGTTGCACAAGAACAAAAAACGCCTGCACAACACAACTAAATATATACGATGGATGTGACACTGCCTGCCAGTCGTGTGCGTAGAATAACGTTTTTTTATAAACCGCTCGTGACTCCACCACCGTACCGTTCCTGCCGCGGCGTAGCCCAGTTCGACTAGGTCGACGCCAAATTCCCCGTCCTCTCTGACTTAGGGAGTCTGTTCGCCCGGCGTGCACAGCAGCCGGAGAGGGTCGCGACGCTCGTTTCGCGACCATAGCCTACAAAATATCTGCAGTTGTGCGCAAAACTCGTGCTTTCACAGCGAGATTATCCCGAATCGGACTTTCGACACTCGTTTCCGGAACGCCTTACCCTCAACGCACAAACAATAGCGGAGGATGACATCCGCTACCCCAGCCCATATCCCCCATACTCTTGCCGCCATGAGCCGTCAAGAGCCGCCGAGGAAAGCGGCCTCTCCCGTTTCGTTTTAAGTAAAGGAGAAGAGGGCCAATCTGGATGCTGGCATCGAAAACATCATATTTTTACCGGGACGAGCGAGCATATATATATGTCGTTGACGGCGCATTTGCCATTTGATGGGCAGCCGTCAAGGAGATCGCAACGCTCTAAACTAATATATTTCAGAAGGCTAGGCAGGCCAAATATAGGCCTGACGGGGCCACGGTAAGCCATCAACCAAAACCTTGGGTCACGAGACTCTGTGATATGCCAAACATGGCTATCTCAACTAGTCCAAGTCACAGCTGGCGCTTTTATAAAAATGTATGAAACCTGAACAGCACATCCGGCCACAGCTATCTATCAAGGACATCCCGATGGTGGGAACTCATATGCATTAGAAAAGGGTTTGATGGGCCAAACGTAGGCCTGACGGGGCAAAGGTAGGTCGTCCACCAAACTCTTCGGCCATGAGACTGTGATAAGTCAAGTATGGCCCACTCAACTACTACGGACGACCATATTTGATAGGACCAAATACGGTGAGTAGAAATGGAAAAGTATAAAGGTTTTTATGTATACCAGGCCCAATCAACTATGGTCCCCCATAATAGTCCAACTGACAGCTGGCGGTCTGGGTTCTGAGAGAAACGTGCACTGCACATCCGACCCCAGCTGTCAAGGGCATCCCAATGGTGGGAACTATTCTATATTCAAAAAGTGTTTGACCGGCCAAACGTAAGCCTGACGGAGAAAAGGTAGATCGCCAACCAAATTCTTCGGCCACGAGACTGTTATCGATCAGGTAAAACAAAACAACCGGCCCAACTCACAGGTGCCGTACTCACACCCGACCAGCCGGCAACAAGGGCACGTCGCAGGCACGCCCGAGCCCGCCCCGTCACAATCGGAGTCGGGGATCACGACGAGGCAGTGTCGTCCCGTGATGCGAATGTAATCTCGCGCTAGCGCGAGCAACGCAACTAGATACGAAAAAAAAACGCTGAGGAGCGATGTGAGCGCGGGGCCAACAATATCGTACTTATATACAGAGTAAAATTACGGGGGGTATTTCATCCCCGTTGTCCTTGGTAGCGGCGTGAGTAGGTGCGATTTTGGTTGTTCTCTCTGTCTATGCCCGTCGCGTAGCTTTGTCTTGCCTCCGATGAGCGATTGAACTCCTTTGGCGCGAAGCGCCCTGAAACAAATAGAGAGCGAAGCCACTGGAAACGTTCAGCGATGAGTACAGGCTCCTATTACTTTGCGAGTAGTGTGTCGTTCCGTTATAGTCGTGTGTTGTATTATTGCCGATTGAGAAAGCTGCGCGTTACAGAATTCCACAACAGCGGTATCTCTGCACAATCGGTCGATCTTGACTCGAGTTGGGCGTGCATGGCCGTGGTACCGATGCGTTTTGAGTGCGGAAGGATTTCGTCTTGTTGGTGTGTTGTTTCTCCGGAGAGCACAAGGCCTAAATACTGTATATCCGTCATTCTTAATTTTAATATCTCTATATATATTACTGCTGCAGTGCGTGCCCACAATGAAGCTTTGGGGCCCACTCATACTCGCACACAACAGACATGCTGTTAATTCTCTCTTACATATGTTGCCCTACCTGTGTACATACTGTAGGTCTCGTTCACTTTCTGCCTGGAATTTACCATTGGAGAATAAGGCAGTCGTTGCCCTGCTGTTCCCTAGGTGTTAACATGCAGTAGTGTCTTATATTTGTGTTGGAAGACAGATTACACCAAGCACATGAAACAGCATCACCGAGAATGAGAGTGGACAAGCCGCACAAGGGCACGTCGTTAGTGAGAGAACGCGAACGAATAGAGGAGGTAGATGATACGGTGGAACAATGGAGCCAACAAAAGGTGTGAAGCAGGCGATCCAGCAGTGCCAGCAGGAGGAGCCATCATACAACGGATAACAATGAAAACAAGCAAGCGCAACAGAAAGGGTTCACAGGTCGAACAAGTGCAAGCAACAAACCAGGAAACTCAAGAAGGAAGATTAAAGGCTCCAACAAGTGAAGCAGCCGACAAGTAGCTGCAATAGAAAAAACCGGTAATTAATTGAAGAAATCGGAACAAGCCGAAGGGCGGGAGAAATTCGTATTAACCCCAAGGAAGATATCGGCAGATAGATGGCGAGAGGAACTGCCAAAAGGTAGGCAAACGTACGAATGCCTCATCCCTCATAAGGTACGATGAGGATGTCATAAAACATAAAGAGACGGCCGACGTCCAAATCCCTCAGATAGGTGCTTCGAGACAAAGAAGCTAGAGGGGCGCCGCACTACAAATAGGGAGAGGTCGAGAAACCTTAAAAACGTAGCATAGTATGAGAGAAAGGTAGACGACATACGACGACGACGGCGTACGACACAAAAACGGCCGACGTCTAACGCCCTGTAAGAAGTGCGTCGAGATTATGATGCTAGAGGGGCGCTGTTGTACTCTCAAATGCACAACGGCACGCAGACTGAAAAAAACGAATATCAGGGGAAAAGCAGAAAGACGGAGGAGGTAGACAAGACTTGAAGACGGCACGCTGCAGATAAGGCAATGCCAAACAAACGGTCTACGGTGACAAGGGTCTAAAACACGAAAAAAAGACAGACGGAGGACGAACACTACTCTAACAAATCGCCAGCGAGGCCACGAGAGAAAAAAAGGCAATGCCAACGAAAAGTTCTACAGCGACAACGGTCTAAGACATCAAGGATCCAGGGCAACGACGGACTACAACATACGGCCTGTATTTTCTTGTATTAAACCACGACGACAAAGCAAGAAGAAGCGACCATAGTCAAACACCCCCGTAGCGCGCTGAAACCGATAATGTGTATTCGCGAGAAATGGAGAACGAGGAACAAATTGCGACACCTTACATACGCCAGAAAATACGACAACAATCGCCAAGGATGACAAGGTAAATGACTACACCGGACCACAACAACAAAGGGAGTTTTACCCGTTGCACGACGTTCTGCGAAGACGGTAAACTTTCCTGTCTTGATCTGCGGAAACAAAGAACAGCGAAAATACAGAAGAAGGACGAGCACTAAAATAACAGAACGCCCGCGAAGCCACGAGCAAATAAGGCAATGACAAAAAACAGGACTACGGCAACAAGGGTCTAAAACATAAACGATACAGGGCAACAACGGTCTACTAGAGACGGCCTATGTACAGCACGACGACGAGGGGTTACGACAAGAAGAAGCGACCAGACACAATATCCCATAACTTGCTGGAAGCGATCATGCGTCATCGCGAGTAAAGGAGAACGAGCAACAATACGCGAGGCCTTACATACGGAAAAAAACACGACAACAATCGCCAACCATGACAGGGTGAACGACCACAACGGTCTACAACAAGAAATATAATTTTACCCGTTGCACGACGGTTTGCGAATAATCCACGACACATTGTATGACAGAAAAGTAGTGGACACACGACGACGGCGTTTGCCCCAACAGTGGCACTGACAACGCGATACACGGGGGATGCGCGCACGCGCAACTTGTTCTATTGCAAGTGTTCAACAGCGGAGTGGACGACGTTCGCCCTCTGCTCAAAAAAACATCCCTCGCAAAAACAAAATTCTCTCCCTGTCGAGAGAGGTCAAAAACCGCTGAGGTGTCGCAGTTGAAGCAATCCGTTCGGATCGTGGTGCTCGTGATGGAAGGAGGCCGGCAAGCTTCCCCATCACAGTGGGAGTATTCCGTACGGTGCCGACAAAGGGAGCCACCCTGGTTATCGTGGGCAGCGAACCTCTTGCCGTACGGGCCGGCGGGTGCATGGTATTGCCCGCAGACCGCGCAGGTATGAGGTGGACGTCCAGTAGACTTACTAGTCGTGCTTGTGAAGGAACCGCATGGCGGGCACATGTGTAACACAAAAAAGGGATTGTGGGTGGGAGCGGCAGTTGGTATTTACGTGGGTAGGTACATGGGTAAACGGGTGGGTCCGTCGTTCAGGAAGTGGAACATGACCATACTGCCAGTGCCACCAACTGGTGCAGCTGGTTCGAACGTGGTCTTCCCTTGTGTTCTCTTTTTGGTTTGTTTTTTTCTTTCTTGCGCTGAATCTCCGTGATTTTCAGTTTGTTGTTTTTCTCTCCTTTTCTGGTTGATAAGCCGTACTGAAGGAGTCGTGTAGCGTGGTTGGAAGACGAACCTGCTCTGCTCGTTTCGTATTGGCTGACGCCAAGGGGCTGGGCATAGTTGACGAACGCAGGGCGGAGACGGCAGTCTGGGTAGCAAGGTACCAGGCGGATTAGCAGGGAGAACCTGGCTATACTACTCGTACCACAAGCTGCTGCCGCCACCTGGAAGGTGCTTTGGGCTTTGGTCTGCCTGTTATTTTCCCTTTGTTATCTTTTTTTCTTTGGTCCTTTGTCTTACTCTGTGTACAATCGATGGTGTTTTTGTTCTTTTTTCTTTTTTTTCCAACTCGTTCTTTTTCAAGTGTTGGCCACCTCTCCTGTGGGGCGGGGGGCACGACAGATTGTTTATTTTGGTTTCTGCTTTCATTTTTTTATTTTCCCTTTCGATTTGTCTACTTGTTTTCTCTTTGATTGTTTCCTTTCGTTTCTCTATTTCATAGAATGTGAATGCCGTGCCTGTCGTATCTAGTATGATGACATGGCATTGCATTGCCCACTGCTGTGCTTACTGCATACGTGGCGACGTAGTATCTCTGTGGCGTAGCTTTGTGACCCCAGAACTAGTATGTCTTCTAGGATCGAAGAATCGGCACGGACACTGGTTGTGCTGGATGTCGACTGGTAGAAAGAACGGCTTCATGTGAAAGAGCACACACAGCAGCAGGAAGCAGCACATTTTGTTTTCGGAAGTGTCACCTACAAGACGCTCGGGGTCCGTTCTGTGTACTTCGTGTGCAGATAGCCACCGAAACAGTGAGTTGAGCAGCAGCAGTAGATTGAACTAATCGGCAGTGCGACGCGCCATCGATTACGTCGGTGCCGCAAACTCAGCAGCTGTAAGCAGGGGCACCATAGTGTACAGGTACGTATCGTACAAGAAATTTGTTGGCACGAGAGCTCCGCCGAGACGATAATCAAATCTCGATGACTAGACGGAACTGATACAGCTTCCGAAGCAGATGGATCCGTCTTTCAACTTCAAGAGGCGGAGACACATCCCCGAGACGGGTCAACTTGCTTTATAAGCATTCTCACGGGGTGTAGGGCCGTTCCTAACCAACCGAAAAAAAATACGATACAGTTCTACCAAAAAAAGCTGAAAATATCCAACTTTTTAAACCCAACGATTTTAGCGGTTGAAGAGAATTCTCCCTCGAGTGGTTCCCGGCCAGGTCCGACCGGGCCGACCACGCCCGGCTCGGCCAGTGGTATTTTCGAATCACGGGCCGAAGCCTGAACCAGCCTGCCAAATTCCACAATCTCACCGACCGTCGTCCGCCAAGCCCGGTCCGCGAGATTTCGTCTTGCAGGCCGTCTGCCGGTCCTGGCCTGTGACCTTCTCTGGTCATTTTCGCTTTTGTCTCCGGCCTGTGGCTACTCCTCCCCCAATTTTGGAGGCCACAACGTGCTCGTTAGCCCGCGCCCAGCGGTATCTTCGGGTAGCCGCCCGGCGTCACGAATGGTGTGTTTTGTCATGATTCACGACAAAAAAGACTCGATTCAAGATCAAAAATGACGAATCGTGATGTTTTTTTTTGTTAGGAAGGGCCTTTATGGCGGGTCCTAACGGTGGCGAAAAGGAAATGAAACAAGGCGAAATAAAAACGAAACGAAGAACAGAAGCCGGGTCGATGTTTCACGCGATCCAATTGTTCAGAATGGCCCAACAACAGGTATAATATATCAATACGCACAAGTTGGGTGCACATGCACTACACACATGGTTGGGGTCCGCTAAGGCGAGAGGGGGTCCTCTGAGTTGAGTGGGGATCCCCCAAGGTGAGTAGGGATTCCGTATGGTGAGTAGGGATCCCTGAAGGTGAGGGGGGATCCTGTAAGGTAAAATGGGATCCCCTAAGAGGGAAGGGCATCCCCTAACGTGAGTGTGGTTCCTCTAAGGTAATTGAAGATCCCCTAAGGGGGATCTCTGTGACGAGAGGGGACCCCCAAGGCAAATGGGAATCCCGTAAGACAAAAGGGATCCCCTAGTTAGGGGATCTCCTAAATCGCTACCAATCGGTCGCAGAAACGGTTGCGGAACTTTACCCAACACTTCATGCTCCTAAGTCCCTCTTCGACCCTGGGTATCCCATGTTTCGTGTATTTTGCACCCATTTCGGGACTTCAAAAAAATGAATTGTGAAAACGAAGGTATCGGTATCTCCATCTCTATTTTTTTCTGTTTGACAGATAAAACTCAAATGCTCGTCACTGCTCCCCTTCGTTTTTGTATTTAAATATTGTTTTATTTGGCTCCGTTGCGACCGGCCCTTAAGAATCAAAACATACCGCAGACATAGATAGCAAGAACAGCAGCAGAACAGCACAGTAGTAGCACATGCACATAGCAGCAGCACCGGAGCAGCGGCAGAATAGAGGCAGGAGCAACCGCGCAGTACCACATCATGCACATCCGTGACTGCCCCAGGCGCACCAGTCGAGGAAGGAGAGCCGGGTGGCACACGAGGAGGAAATTATCAATTGTGTATCCCAGGCCAACCTATTCTGTGAGGCGGACTGCGTGAGAAGCAGAAGCGGCTAAATCAGAACAACACAGCAGCTGCTCGAAGCAGCAGCAGTGTGTGGAGCAACAGTAGCAGCAGCAAGCAGCGGCAGTAACAGCAGCAGTATAGCACATCACGCACGCCCGAGGCCGCTTTCGGCACAACAATCGAGGAAGGAAAGCACCAAGGGGCATGATGAGAGAAGGTAAAATGGCGGCCCCAATAGAGGTACTTTGTACTGGGTGAAGGACGTCCCTACTCAAATTAAGTTGTGTGTTCGAGTCTTACCGAGTGCGTACTCCATTGGTATCTACTTCAGTAGACACGACTCGTCGAGGAAAAACATAATCATACCCTCTAGGGTCAGAAACGAACCAGTGGCAGGGTGAGCGTAACGCACACGTACGTGTATACATACACTGGTTAATAACTTCTACGTCTAAATCATCTTGGAGTTGCACAAGAACAAAAAACGCCTGCACAACACAACTAAATATATACGATGGATGTGACACTGCCTGCCAGTCGTGTGCGTAGAATAACGTTTTTTTTATAAACCGCTCGTGACTCCACCACCGTACTGTTCCTGCCGCGGCGTAGCCCAGTTCGACTAGGTCGACGCCAAATTCCCCGTCCTCTCTGACTTAGGGAGTCTGTTCGCCCGGCGTGCACAGCAGCCGGAGAGGGTCGCGACGCTCGTTTCGCGACCATAGCCTACAAAATATCTGCAGTTGTGCGCAAAACTCGTGCTTTCACACCGAGAATATCCCGAATCGGACTTTCGACACTCGTTTCCGGAACGCCTTACCCTCAACGCACAAACAATGGCGGAGGATGACATCCGCTACCCCAGCCCATATCCCCCATACTCTTGCCGCCATGAGCCGTCAAGAGCCGCCGAGGAAAGCGGCCTCTCCCGTTTCGTTTCAAGTAAAGGAGAAGAGGGCCAATCTGGATGCTGGCATCGAAAACATCATATTTTTACCGGGACGAGCGAGCATATATATATGTCGTTGACGGCGCATTTGCCATTTGATGGGCAGCCGTCAAGGAGATCGCAACGCTCTAAACTAATATATTTCAGAAGGCTAGGCAGGCCAAATATAGGCCTGACGGGGCCACGGTAAGCCATCAACCAAAACCTTGGGTCACGAGACTCTGTGATATGCCAAGCATGGCTATCTCAACTAGTCCAAGTCACAGCTGGCGCTTTTATAAAAATGTATGAAACCTGAACAGCACATCCGGCCACAGCTATCAAGGACATCCCGATGGTGGGAACTATTATGCATGAGAAAAGGGTTTGATGGGCCAAACGTAGGCCTGACGGGGCAAAGGTAGGTCGCCCACCAAACTCTTCGGCCATGAGACTGTGATAAGTCAAGTATGGCCCACTCAACTACTACGGACGACCATATTTGATAGGACCAAATACGGTGAGTAGAAATGGAAAAGTATAAAGGTTTTTATGTATACCAGGCCCAATCAACTATGGTCCCCCATAATAGTCCAACTGACAGCTGGCGGTCTGGGTTCTGTATGAAACGTGCACTGCACATCCGACCCCAGCTGTCAAGGGCATCCCAATGGTGGGAACTATTCTATATTCAAAAAGTGTTTGACCGGCCAAACGTAAGCCTGACGGAGAAAAGGTAGATCGCCAACCTAATTCTTCGGCCACGAGACTGTTATCGATCAGGTAAAACAAAACAACCGGCCCAACTCACAGGTGCCGTACTCACACCCGACCAGCCGGCAACAAGGGCACGTCGCAGGCACGCCCGAGCCCGCCCCGTCACAATCGGAGTCGGGGATCACGACGAGGCAGTGTCGTCCCGTGATGCGAATGTAATCTCGCGCTAGCGCGAGCAACGCAACTAGATACGAAAAAAAAACGCTGAGGAGCGATGTGAGCGCGGGGCCAACAATATCGTACTTATATCCAGAGTAAAATTACGGGGGGTATTTCATCCCCGTTGTCCTTGGTAGCGGCGTGAGTAGGTGCGATTTTGGTTGTTCTCTCTGTCTATATGCCCGTCGCGTAGCTTTGTCTTGCCTCCGATGAGCGATTGAACTCCTTTGGCGCGAAGCGCCCTGAAACAAATAGAGAGCGAAGCCACTGGAAACGTTCAGCGATGAGTACAGGCTCCTATTACTTTGCGAGTAGTGTGTCTTTCCGTTATAGTCGTGTGTTGTATTATTGCCGATTGAGAAAGCTGCGCGTTACAGAATTCCACAACAGCGGTATCTCTGCACAATCGGTCGATCTTGACTCGAGTTGGGCGTGCATGGCCGTGGTACCGATGCGTTTTGAGTGCGGAAGGATTTCGTCTTGTTGGTGTGTTGTTTCTTCGGAGAGCACAAGGCCTAAATACTGTATATCCGTCATTCTTAATTTTAATATCTCTATATATATTACTGCTGCAGTGCGTGCCCACAATGAAGCTTTGGGGCCCACTCATACTCGCACACAACAGACATGCTGTTAATTCTCTCTTACATATGTTGCCCTACCTGTGAACATACTGTAGGTCTCGTTCACTTTCTGCCTGGAATTTACCATTGGAGAATAAGGCAGTCGTTGCCCTGCTGTTCCCTAGGTGTTAACATGCAGTAGTGTCTTATATTTGTGTTGGAAGACAGATTACACCAAGCACATGAAACAGCATCACCGAGAATGAGAGTGGACAAGCCGCACAAGGGCACGTCGTTAGTGAGAGAACGCGAACGAATGGAGGAGGTAGATGATACGGTGGAACAATGGAGCCAACAAAAGGTGTGAAGCAGGCGATCCAGCAGTGCCAGCAGGAGGAGCCATCATACAACGGATAACAATGAAAACAAGCAAGCGCAACAGAAAGGGTTCACAGGTCGAACAAGTGCAAGCAACAAACCAGGAAACTCAAGAAGGAAGATTAAAGGCTCCAACAAGTGAAGCAGCCGACAAGTAGCTGCAATAGAAAAAACCGGTAATTGAAGAAATCGGAACAAGCCGAAGGGCGGGAGAAATTCGTATTAACCCCAAGGAAGGTAGGCAAACGCACGAATGCCTCATCCCTTATAAGGTACGATGAGGACGTCATAAAACATAAAGAGACGGCCGACGTCCAAATCCCTCAGATAGGTGCTTCGAGACAAAGAAGCTAGAGGGGCGCCGTACTACAAATAGGGAGAGGTCGAGAAACCTTAAAAACGTAGCATAGGATGACAGAAAGGTAGACGACACACGACGACGACGGCGTACGACACAAAAACGGCCGACGTCTAACGCCCTGTAAGAAGTGCGTCGAGATTATGATGCTAGAGGGGCGCTGTTGTACTCTCAAATGCACAACGGCACGCAGACTGAAAAAAACGAATATCAGGGGAAAAGCAGAAAGACGGAGGAGGTAGACAAGACTTGAAGACGGCACGCTGCAGATAAGGCAATGCCAAACAAACGGTCTACGGTGACAAGGGTCTAAAACACGAAAAAAAGACAGACGGAGGACGAACACTACTCTAACAAATCGCCAGCGAGGCCACGAGAGAAAAAAAGGCAATGCCAACGAAAAGTTCTACAGCGACAACGGTCTAAGACATCAAGGATCCAGGGCAACGACGGACTACAACATACGGCCTGTATTTTCTTGTATTAAACCACGACGACAAAGCAAGAAGAAGCGACCATAGTCAAACACCCCCGTAGCGCGCTGAAACCGATAATGTGTATTCGCGAGAAATGGAGAACGAGGAACAAATTGCGACACCTTACATACGCCAGAAAATACGACAACAATCGCCAAGGATGACAAGGTAAATGACTACACCGGACCACAACAACAAAGGGAGTTTTACCCGTTGCACGACGTTCTGCGAAGACGGTAAACTTTCCTGTCTTGATCTGCGGAAACAAAGAACAGCGAAAATACAGAAGAAGGACGAGCACTAAAATAACAGAACGCCCGCGAAGCCACGAGCAAATAAGGCAATGACAAAAAACAGGACTACGGCAACAAGGGTCTAAAACATAAACGATACAGGGCAACAACGGTCTACTAGAGACGGCCTATGTACAGCACGACGACGAGGGGTTACGACAAGAAGAAGCGACCAGACACAATATCCCATAACTTGCTGGAAGCGATCATGCGTCATCGCGAGTAAAGGAGAACGAGCAACAATACGCGAGGCCTTACATACGGAAAAAAACACGACAACAATCGCCAACCATGACAGGGTGAACGACCACAACGGTCTACAACAAGAAATATAATTTTACCCGTTGCACGACGGTTTGCGAATAATCCACGACACATTGTATGACAGAAAAGTAGTGGACACACGACGACGGCGTTTGCCCCAACAGTGGCACTGACAACGCGATACACGGGGGATGCGCGCACGCGCAACTTGTTCTATTGCAAGTGTTCAACAGCGGAGTGGACGACGTTCGCCCTCTGCTCAAAAAAACATCCCTCGCAAAAACAAAATTCTCTCCCTGTCGAGAGAGGTCAAAAACCGCTGAGGTGTCGCAGTTGAAGCAATCCGTTCGGATCGTGGTGCTCGTGATGGAAGGAGGCCGGCAAGCTTCCCCATCACAGTGGGAGTATTCCGTACGGTGCCGACAAAGGGAGCCACCCTGGTTATCGTGGGCAGCGAACCTCTTGCCGTACGGGCCAGCGGGTGCATGGTATTGCCCGCAGACCGCGCAGGTAAGAGGTGGACGTCCAGTAGACTTACTAGTTGTGCTTGTGAAGGAACCGCATGGCGGGCACATGTGTAACACAAAAAAGGGATTGTGGGTGGGAGCGGCAGTTGGTATTCACGTGGGTAGGTACATGAGTAAACGGGTGGGTCCGTCGTTCAGTAAGTGGGCACAGAGGATCCCAGCGGCAAGGCGGAGGGCGGATGCACAGCTGGCGTAAATTGGTGTGGTAGAGTAGGAGGGCTAAAACGGTCGGAAAATGCACCGATGAGATGACCTACTGTAGACGGAGAAAAGGTCGATTACATGTGTATCAGGTATGGGCTCGAAATATATCATAATGAGGCGCGCGAGAGAAGCGAGCCGTTTGAATCTAGGTTTTCCAAGGATAAAAGCCTCTTCATAGCGGCTCGGATACGAGGGTAGGGCGCCTTGTTTAGATTTTTTTCTGTGGGTATGGGTGTGTGTGCGAATCAACATTTTTTGCCCCACGTTTCACCACCGCTATCGACGCACGCGTCACCAATTCTAGTCCGGGCGGGCTCTGTGCACGCACACACAAAACACACTTTCTCGTGCTGATGGGGTGGGAAGTCGTTCACAGTTGGTCGAGCTAGGGACAGAAACGGGTGTTGTAGGCACATGTCTGTGCTGAACCATGTTTAAAATACAAATTCGTAACGTTTATTTTGTGCCTGCCAACAGCAGGCAGACTGTGCCTGCCCACAGCCTGCAGAATGTGCCTGCGCACAGCAAAGGCAGACTGTGCCTGTCCCCAGCAGGAAGGGAGTGTGGTGACAGGGGAGGGAGATTGATGGGGTTCGACAACTAAGGCTCTTACCCGCAACTACAGTACAGCAGACTACAGATGAGATTGCACACGAGAGTCGAACCCGTATTGATGTGGTGAGTACCGCGGTATCCTTGTTCCGAACACACGAGAGTCCAACCCGTAGTGGTGCAGCATGGCAGAACTACCAGAGTACTGCAGGTATTGAGGTTGCGCTTCATAGCCACGGAATTCTACAGCACTCACACGCAAGCATAATGACACACGATATGGTAGTGGGAGTGTGGTAACAAGGGAGGGAGATTGGCGGGGATCGACAACTAAGGTTCTTACGCGCAACTAAGATGACACACGGTTTGCTTGCAGTTCGACGCAAGCAGCAGCTGATATCACCACTGTAGCGCTGCTCCACAGGTGGGTTGGGTTTCCGCTGGTCCGCACACACAACTCGAAGCATGAGCAAGCATCGGAACGTGGGCCCCCGGGGGACAATATAACCTGACACTGGAATACAGCTGCGCTGCTGGATGTGCGGGTGGTTAGGCTGTACTGCTGCACTGCTGGGGGGGTGGGTGGATTGGTTAGATTGGTGGTGGGTAAGCATAGGAACGGGTTTGCGACTACTCCGGCAAGTACGGCACACCTTGCGTCAGCTGGAATCTTCCCCCGAGCCGTTGTGCGTGCCGCAGTATCCTGGTTCCGAACAGCAGTTCTGGTCGTAAAAAACATACAAGACGAACAACTTAAAACACATGAGACTGCAATCCATATCCACACCGCATCGGAGACAAGACTACGGTACAGCAGACTACAGATGAGAGATAACACACGAGAGTCGAACCCGTATTGGTGTCTTGCGGGCCGCGGCATCCTCTACAAGCGATTGCCCCGCGGGCGTGGCTGTGGGACGCGTTTTGAACAGCAGTTATGGTGGTGACCGACACGTTCAGATCCCGGCAGATAACCTAGCTACCCGTATTAAGTGCGTCGGGATTCTGATGTTAGAGGGACGCAGTTGTACTATAAATTGCACAACTGCACGCAGACTGAAAACAAAACAATATCACGAAAAAAGTAGAATGACAGAGGAGGTAGAGGTAGACCAGGCCTGAAGACGACACGCTGGAGATAATGCAATGACAAACAAAAGGTCTACGGCGACAAAGGCCGTTTTTCTCTGTGAACGACCTGCCGCTGCCCAGCGATACCTCATGGGTTGCAGGGAGAGTGGTAGTAAGGGGGGGGAGATTGACGGGGCTCGGCAACTAAGGTTTTTAAGCGTAACTATGATGACGCACGGTTTTGATGCATTTCGACGCAAGCAGTGGTGATACCACTAATGTACTACTGCTGCACTGGTGGGTGGGGATTCCGGTGGTCCGCATACACAACCCAAGAGCATGAGCAAACATCGGAACGTCGTTGGTGTGGGTATATACGCACACCGGCCGCCGGCACGGAGGGGGACAACTAAAGCGGGCACTGCCGTACAGCTGCACTGCTGGCTGTGTGGGTGGTTAGGCTGTACTGCTGAACTGGTATGGGTGGATGGTGAGTAAGCATAGGAACGGGTTTGCGACGATTCCGGCGAATACGGCACACCTAGAGTCCGCAGTAATCTTCTCCCGAGCCGTTGTGCGTTCCGCGCTATCCCTGTTCCGAACGGCAGTTTCGGTGGCGAATTAGAGGCAAAAGGAGCAAATTAAACACATGAGAGTGCAATCCGTAATCACACCGCATCGGAGACAAGAGTACAGTACAGCAGGCTACAGATGAGATATAACACACGGGAGTCCAACCTGTATTGAGGTTGTGCTTGCCGCGGTATCACCAATACAGTTGGAACTCCGGTGATCCGCACATACAACCCATATCATGAGCAAGTGAATATGTTGATTGATCTCTAAAGGTATAGACGCAGCTGGCACGGGAACGCGTGGTTGACTCAAGACAATAACACGGAACTCCTCTTATATATATTATATATCCGTGCTGTCGAGTGACAGCAGGTGGCGGCGCATCCACATGATTATCCATCACATTGCAGGCACAATAAATCTCCCGCTTTTCCGCAGATTAATCGCCTAAATCTCCCGTCTTTATAATCCCACATCAATATATGGAACTCCCTAATACGAAATGGAACATTTCCATCGTGTCGCTTAAGCACAGTCAATATCCCCCCTGCTCACTATACACGGACCAAACTTCAACATCCCCCCAGGTCGGTAACATGACAATGCACGACTTCGCTGGGTCGATACATCTCTTCTTTATGACAACTCATATAAACTTCAGAAACTCAAACATCCAACATGTGACTCAAAAATCAAATTCTCGAATCAACACTTAAGTTCTCAAACCAGTATTCAAATGCTCAAAATCCATAGCCTCTCTGTTGCAAACAAATAAAAATACCGAGATCCAATGCCAGGTAAAACGGCATTCTTCTCGGATTCAGCAACGTAAAACGGCATTTTCCGCGGAATTCATTCAAATATATCAGTGTCTCTTCAGTCCTACCGACGTCTCTCTCAATTTCCAAACTACTATCCAAACCTTTCCTCGTCAGAAAACATTTTCATATATGGACCGCACACGCCCCCAGGCGCTTCCTAGTCTTTCTCCAGTCTCATCAAAAAGGTAAATCACACAATCCATCAGGAAAATACCACAGGAGTGGTCATGCCAATCAAAATAAAATCAAGTCAAGAAACTTAATGCCAGAGATCGCGAGGAACCCCGTTCCTCCGGACAAGAGTCTCCCCTTATCCCCTACTCCCGCCATAGATACACAGATCGTGACGGTAATGCGAGATAGCACATAGGTTCCCCCACTGGAAAATTATTTGACGTTGAGACCACTCGGAAAACACCAAAAACCCTCAAAATCCATTACCAGAAACAAAACGATTTATAGTTCAAACACATTCTACACTCATAAAAAAAATAAATAAAACATCTCGGAAACAGGGCGTCAAAGGTTCATCAGAAAATCCCGGTGGTAACGAAAAACCATGTTGTTGAGCGGCTTTGTTAAGAAGTTTGCACGCTGCTCCTCCGACTCTACATGGGTAATAACAAACTCCCCCTTGGAAACAAGCTCTCGCAAAATATGGTGTCGAACGTCGATGTGCTTAGAATTCGACGTGCACACTGGGTTTTGTGCCAGTTGCCTTGCCCCCTCGTTATCCTCGGAACCTGTAATGCATCGCTCCCCCAACCCCGGAAAAATGAAACCCCAAACGTAGCGCAAGAACATCGCCTCCTTGATAGTGTCTGCTAGTGCTAGATATTCAGCCTCAGTGGTCGAGAGCATAACGCATTTCGGCGTCCTAGGAAACCAACACACACACGCCCCAGAACACATGATAGCCCCACCTGAAACTGAGCTCCTGTCAGTGGCTTTGTTGGCGTTGTCCGCATCCGCAAACGCTACCTGTTCAAGCCCGCTACCCTTCTGAAACATAATGCCGAAATCACTCGTAAAAAAAACATACTCTAAAATACCGACCGCTGTCTCCCAGTGTACTTCCCTCGGCCTATTCGTGTACCGCGCTACCGCCCTCACCGCGTTCGCAATATCCGGTCGTGTTTGGTTCGCAAGCCACATCAAGCACCCCACCAACTCGCGGAAAGGCCAAGCACCCACGGGTTCATTCTCGTCGAACTCTTCGAGCTTCACACCAGTCGAAAGCGGATTTTTCCTCCCAGAACTAACACCAAACCTCGCCGCGGTCTTTTCAGCGAACGCCTGCTGCGAAATTGTCAAAGTACCAGCATCCCAATCCCTCGAAAAACAACAACCAGCATACCACCGCAACTCGCCCAGATTGTTGATCGGAACACGGCTGTTCAGGTCTTCACAGAACTGATCGCACCTAGCTTTGCGCCCTACAGCAAAAATATCATCCACATGAACCACTGTTACTATGGAGACAGAGCCCGACTCGACCAACCTCATGACACACGCATCAGCGGGGCTCTGCTCAAAGCCTAGACTCTTCATGTGAGTGAGAAGGTGGTTGTGTCACGACCTCGACGCTTGCTCCAAGCCATAGAGACTGCGGTTCAACCTGACCACCTTACCGGAAATTTCGCCGCAGCCAGGGGGCAGTCGCATGAAAACACCCTCATCCAAACTCGACTGCACGAACGCTTGCTCAGCATCAAAATGACACAAATCCAGACCCAACTCGCACGCAACGGCACCCAACAAACGAAAACAAGACGCTGCAGGGGTCGGAGCAAAATTCCCAAAGGAATCAATACCCTCACGCTGCTTGGAACCTCGTGCCACCAGCCTTGCTTTCGCCCGCACCACATCACCATGCTCGTTAAACTTCCAGGCGAACACCCATTTCGCCGAGATGACGTTGAGCCCCTCTGGTTGCTATGTCGCTCCAAACGTCCCCCCATGATATTCCTTGTCCATCGCCTGCCTCCAGAGCGTCGAATACTCGTCTACACACGCTTCAGCATACGAGTTCGGCGTCTAAAGCTCGCTTGCCGGGCGCGTGAGAAGGGGAGGATTCTCGCGCGGTGGGGCTTGGTGGAAAAGTAAACGGCCTATACCATCCCGTGCTGCCATCAGCGATAGCAGCCCGTGCCCCCTAGCCTCGCGGTTCCGCGCGGTCTCCCCTCTTGTCCGCCCCCTCAGAACTTCCCTTTCCTCCGGGTGTCGTCCAGCTTCCCCCATTGTCCGACCACCCTGCACACCGCCACCACCCTCCTGGTGCCGTGCAGTCTCCCTGATGCGCCCCTTCTGCACGCCACCACCACTCTCCTGGTGTCGTGCAGTCTCCCCCCTGATCCGCTCCCTCAGTCCGTCGCCATCCTCCGGGTCCGGCATATAAGAAACCAGTTCCCGGGCAGCACGCAGCGAAAGCTGTGGCTGCGGTGACTGCTGCGGTGGCGACGGCGACGGCGACGGCGGCGACGGCGACGGCGGCGGCGGCGGCGGCGGCGACGGCGGCGGGGTTGACGGTGTCAGTGGCGGCGGCGGTGACGATGACGGCGGCAGCGACGGCGACGGTGAAGGCGAGGGCGGTGGCGACGGCGGCGGCGGCGGCGGTAGCGGCGGTGATGACGGCGGTAGCGGCGGCAGCAGTGAGGATGGGGATGGTAATCCGGGCCATACGTCAGGGCCTCTCAAAGGCTCGGGCGTACCCGGGGGCGGTGGTGACGGCGACGGCGGCGGCGGGGAGGTCTCCTCCTCCGAAGGCAGTAACCCCACAAACGGTTTCCTCGGGTGCTCCCAAGTTACGTCGCGGGAGGACGACCTCCGGCCAGATGCCAGCACTTTCTTGCTGCAGTCAGCTGCGTGGTGGTTGCCGCCGTTGAGGTAGAAACAAGCCTCCGCCTTCGGCTCGGTCTTCAAGCTCCTCCTGATGTGGTGGAAACCTGGCTCCAAAAATGGGAGCAGCCGCGAAAACGGTGCTCTTCTGTAAAATTTGCGGTGACGGCGAGTGCATTTCCGGCTTGTCCCTCACCCTTGCCGTCATGTTGATGACGTCGCTCGCGTACACGCAGGACTCAGCCCAAAGGGGCTGCGTCGCCGGCATCCTTGCATCGCCGAACAGGCGGGGGGCCTCCTGGAGGGAGGCCATTCCAAGCTCCAGCTTCATCGCAATCCGCTGCTCGACCACGCCGTCATGCTTCGGAGAATCGACGGGCGTGTGCTCGCGGCGGATACCGTGATGGTTAAGCAACTCCACGAACTCCGCCTTGGTGAACTCGTGTGCCGTTGTCCGAGCGAAGGCGCTCCACGATCGACGGAACACCCTTGGCGTTGTGGTCGGCCAGAAAACCAGCGAAGACCTTCGGGACGTCGGACTTCCGCTTCAAGAAATACGGCGTTCCAAGTCGCGAGTAGTCGTCGATGATCATCATCATGTACTGCGCACCGCCAGCAGACATCAACTGCTGTCCTGACAGATCCACGAACAGACCTTCCAGAGGCCTGGCTGGGCGGCACTCGGTCGTCCACGGCACCGCCATCCTCCTCCGCTTCGCCTCAGAACACCCAGCACACGAAACCAACTCCCCAAAAACCTTAATGCCCATCTGGCGTGCCGTCTCACGGAGAGTGTCAGCATGGGAGTGGGCAAGGGAAACGGGAAGGTCGTTAATATCAATCTTCCGCATTTTTTCGGGGGCCAAAACAGCGGCATTAATCGGGGTCTCTACAGTCCGCGTGGAGTCTACGTACGAACCTGCGTCCTTACGCATAAGGGGCAATTCCCCATCCAACAAGTGAGCTCCCTGGGAATCTAGGGTCACCGGGCATTTCAGCATTACTGCGTGTAGTGAAAACAGATTGAACCGAACACCGGGCACGTAGGCTACGTCCAAAAGCCTCACTCGGACATCACACTGAGCGCTGTGCATCACCATCGAAATCTGTCCAAAGTACTCGATCTTCAGTGACCTCATGTCACCGACGAACAAACTACTCTTACCGGGGGGAGGGGGGTAACAGCCTCCTATGCAAAAGGGGTTACCAGTTACGTGAAAGGTTGCTCCCAAGTCCGCTACCCACTCTTTCCTCCCACTAGACCAAAACAAATCGTCGCTAAAAATACTCTTGCCTTGGTGCGCAAACTGCGCGGTGAGGAGGTGCGGGTCGAACGTAGGCGTAGGGCTGCCGTTGTTCGCTGGGCCAGGGGAAGGGAAAGTGCTCGGGGAGGGTTGTTGTGACGGGAAAACTCCGGCTGAGGTATACCCATCACTGCCGTAGGGCGTCTCCTGCTGCCAGCCACCTCCGTAGTACATCTGCTGAGGGGGAGGGGCAGCAGTACTCGGGACCGCGACGTTCATCTGCGGGGCGGCTACCGGGCAAGCTGCGACGTAGTGGCCGTGTTTGCCACACCGAACGCAGACCCCTTTGCTCCTCGGTTGCGTGTAGCTCGGAGGGAGACCCCAGCCTGCCGGAGTCATTACGGGCGGCGGGGGCATAGGGGGCATTGTCCCTGGTGGTGGCTCGGTAGGTACCTAACCCATGGGCGGGACCGCCCCACCCGTACCGAAGGGGTCGGGACCGGAGTCATCCCAACGGTACCTGCAGCCACGGCATCCCAACGCCATTTGGGGCCGGTAATTCCTCCCAGGGAAGCTCCTCCCCGGTTGCCATCATGCTGACAGAGACGATGCTGCTGCTGCTGGTACTGCTGTTGCTGGGGTTGTTGCTGCTGCTGCTGTTAATGATACTGCTGCTGCTGCTGGGGCCGCTGCTGCTGCGGTTGCTGCTGATACTGCTGCTGCTGCTGCTGCTGCTGCTGCTGCGGATACTGCTACTGTTGCTGCTGCGGCGGCTGCGGATACTGTTGCTGCTGCTGCTGCTGCTGCTGCGGCTGCTGCCCACCCTTGAACCTCCCGCCTCTCATGTCCCTGCTTTCCTTTCCTGGACCTGCACCTCAATCACCGGCAGGCTGCGCACCCCCGGCGTACAAAGCATGCTAATTTCCCACTCCCTGCACACCCAACGCCTTGGAAACCATCTCTTGATCTGCCCTATCGTTTGCGTACGCATCGCGGATGATCTCATCGATCTCGGAACGGGGGGTGGACGGGCGGGAAAGAACGCACTTACTTTGTATCATACACAAGGGGGAGAGGTTCGTCACGATATGCCGGTTCACCTCTTGCACACTCTTACCACAGCCAGGCATGGCCAGCTCATCCGCTGCCTTATCCACCCTACCTAGAAACAGCACGGGGTTCTTGTCCTCGACCATTCTGATGGTCTCGAACTATCTCTTTAGCCTATGGGTGGCCGCTATCGTCATTGGCATGTAGTAGTCCTCTAATTCCTTCCAGGCACCACTTGGCGACATTGCCTTCTGCATTCTGAAGTCAGCCTTTGCGTATCCAGTCATCGCTTCCATCATTAATCCATAAACTAATCGCGCATCCCTAATATCTAAAGGAGAGTGCCTGGATGCTAGCTCCTCCTCCGACACCCTCACGACACCAACCATAACAGGGGTTGACGTGCTTAACACATGAAGGCAGCCTAGGGATGACAGGTACGCTTCGGACCCACTGCGCCACATACTAAAGTGGGCTTCTATATTATCGAATTTTGGGGATCTCGACGGGGATAGGCTAGGGCGGTACAAAGGAGTGTTTGGTGACATGCCTGAACGGGCCCCCAGCCCAGGTGTCGTCACCGTCGATGCTGCTGGTTCCCTCGCAGCTGCTTCTCCTCTCACCCCCCCACCGCCCCCCCCCTCCATTCCTTCTCGCGGCGCGTTCCTCTCGGCGCCTAGCTTCAGCTCTTCTATCATCTTCTCCAGGACCTCGATTTCCTCCTGCATCTTCAGCATCTTCTCAATGGCCACCCTAGCTTCCTGTCTGGACATGCCATCTGAACCAGACATGTCGGAAGGTTCCTACCTTTCTAGGTTGGCCTCGGCTACGCTTGCCAATAGAAGATCACCGGTTCACTAGTGTGTTGATTGATCTCCAAATGTATAGACGCAGCTGGCACGGGAACGCGTGGTTGACTCCAGAAAATATCACGGAACTCCTCTTGTATATATTGTATATGCGTGCTGTGGAGTGACAGCAGGTGGCGGCGCATCCACGTGATTATCCACCACATTACAGGCACAATAAATCTCCCGCTTTTCCGCAGATTTACCGCCTAAATCTCTCATCCTTATCATCCCACATCAATATGTGGAACGCCCTAATACTAAATGGAACATCTCCGTCGTGTTTCTTGAGCACAGTCAATATAATACGTACACCTCCCCCCTAGCAAGGTAGGCGACAAGCCTAGACGTACGTGGCAGCGGTGGGTACCACCACTGCAATACTGTTACAGCGGTGATGGCACTATTAGTACTGTAGTACTGCTGCACGGCCGGGTGAGCAGGTGGTTTGGATAGCCTCCGACCCAACGACACCCCTTGCGTCATCAGCAATCCTCTCTCTCCCGAGCAGCAGAATCTGGTAGTGGAAAATAGACTAGTCAAAACGAATATGGCACACGGTCCAGTTGCCGGAGGTATTGTAACAAGGGAGGGATTTTATCACAAGCATGACAACACACACGTTCGGGTTGCGATGACTACGGAAGGAAGTTTCGGAGGTTCGGCAGCTAATATTATAGGACGAGAGCAAGAGCACAATCCAAAAGAATCGCCTTGCGATGGACCCGTCGCCACTACTGTTACGGCTATACGGGTAACGGTTGCTGTAAATCCGTCGCAAAGTTATACGGAGCGTTTGGCACACCTTCTCGCAACCGCAGCCTCCTTCCTTTGAGCGCGTGCGTCTGTCTGGCGCTGCTGATAAGTATGGTGGACTTCCATCTCTGCACGTCTGTGCAATCGAGCAGCAACTCTCAAGTGGGACATCGTCGTGTCGAGCGGGGCATGGCGTCTTCCCAAAGCAACGACATCTGGCTGAGCTAACGCAGATGTACCGCTGCTGGTGTCATCCGGTCGCGATACGCCGAAGAACCCAGTAGAAGCAAGCGAAACGCCGGTCAACCCCATACTTGTACGAGATGGCGCTGTCGGTGGGAGCTTGGCGGCGTTGATGTCGTGAACCGCCATAGGCACGATACGGAAAGCTGGTGGAACGAGACCAACGACGTCTAATCTCATCTGTGGCTCGTGTAATGGGTTGTGAGATGCTGCTTGGCGCTGCTGTGGGGGAATGCTCGAGGCGGAATACTGCTGTCCACGGACCTTGGTGTTCCTTAGGAACTGCCCACGTAAAAATGCTTGGATTTGGTGTACATTAGGAAGCGACCTTACCGTAAAACGCATTGCCAAAGTATAATACCTGGTGTATAACAACCCCCATGGGGTCAATACCTTGCAGCAAAAAGCGACTTTGCACCGCCGTTTACAAGCGTCGAGAAACGAGCATTGGTCAATCCCGCTGAGCGACCCATTATCCTAAAAGGAGCTCTCTCTTTTGTTACGATCGATGCGTTGCAGCCAATTTGCGAAATATTTCGCTGCTTGTACCGACTCTGGTACAAGCGATTACGCTGCTCTTACTGCTCCTGTAGTATTCCCAGTGACGCAGTCAATCTCTGATAAGTACTTCGATTTGCCGTACATCAGGAACAACCCTACCGTAAAACGCCACAAAATATATGACAAACTCCATGAGGTCAAGGCCCTGCAGTCAGAAGCGACCTTGCACGGCCGTCTGCATGCTGCGAGCAACGACCTCATTAACACCCTTGGTAAATGCCGCCGAGGGACCCATGGTCCTACAAGGTGATCTCAATTTAGTTACGATCGATGTGTTGTAGACTATTTGCGAATTTTTTCGCTTCTCGTACCGACTCTGGTAGAAGCAATTGTCTACAAGCGCGAGGGTTGGGATACCTAGCTCAAGACATAGGGCTCCGTTCAACCCGAACGTCGGCCCGGACTGTTTTTATGCGTGTCCGCTATCGATTCGCGAGGTATGCACGTCAACGTCGTGGGCGGTTTGGGACTAGATTTGGCGAGGGTTGGCGTTTTCGAGGGCGGTCAGACAAACAGACAGACAAATCTGGAATATCCGCAGCAGAAGACCCTAGGTAGACGTAGGGAATAGGGGGAAAGCACCGTATGTGGTATGGTAATGTTGGTGGTGTAGTACGGGAAAACAACAGTATGTGGTATGGTACGTTGGCGGTATCGTACGATGGTACCGTGTCATGGATATTTATTGCTAAACACTGTATGTATATTATATTGTGGGTATGGTACAGGAAAAACACAGTACCAGTATGTGGCATGGTACGTTGGCGGTATGGTACAATGATACAGTGTCGTGGATATATTTTACGAAATAAATTTGTCCGGGGTGGCCATTGAGTGACCCTGATCGGGCCGAAAAGTTATCTAAATCCTTTCTAACGTGTGGAATTGCTAAACTCGAATGGTGGTACGGTATTTTCAGTATGTAAGGTCCGCAAGGGTCGAACACGTCGGACGAATATCAACTGTAACAGCCTTCGATATCGACCATTGGAACGTGTTCAAAATATAAGCCATGCGGAGACAGACAGGCAGACTAACAAGGTTTGCAATCATAGCAGCTGGCACTCAGCTTTACAAACTGAGAAAAATATGTATCCGAAATAAAACTGTACACCGAGTATGTACAGGTATACAGGCGTTAAACTAATATATATATATATATATTGTAGTATGCTACCTGTACGAACTACTGGGTAGCGTAAAGTTGTGAAATACGATTAGAGGCTTTCCAGCCGTCATCGTTCGGGCGCACGACCGATACAGGCAGCAGGGCCTTCCAACAGGATACGACACTGAAGTGAACGGTATGTGATTCGCCGTACGTCGGTTGTTTTCCAAAAGACGCTCGTCCACCTGAACTTGGCCAATCAGCACGAATGCCCCGATCAACCCCTACACTGGAACGCGCACGTACTTGTAAGCGCCGGTCCGATGTAGTGCACGTGGCGAACGTTCTCTCTTCAGGCCGGAATCAGGGTGAGATGTTCGAGTTGAGTCCTGTCCTCGCTTACATCACTGACAAACCGTTTAATCGTGTCAAACAGACGACAATGGTATAAGCGACTTTGGAGCGGGGAGTGGGGGGGGGCTACAGTCGAAATAAGCTGCCAGCTCATTCTAAGCTGATGGCCTCCTGGCACCAAAAAAGGTTGTAGCAGTCACGAAAATGTCGTACCATGTATAGGAACACGCAATGACGACCTCTAAAGTTAGTAGCAACGCCAAAAAAATGCAACTACCGGTGGAGAGTTTGGTCTCCAAGCTTAGCCCAGAAGGAGTGGCTAGATATATACCACACGATAAGTCGATTTGCGCTGTTTTTGGTTACTTATACAGTACGATCTTCACCTTCTCTTCCCCCTCCATCCCAGGCCTGATTCAGATCAGGGGTCACATGGCAAGCTCTCCGCCCCCATCCCCGCTATGATTTGTGGCTTCGTTTTCATCGCCAAAAGACTTCAGCTCTTCATTCACTCGACAACTCGCATCCAATAGCGCCTACACCCACGTCCTCTCAGCAGTTTTGTTACATTTTAATTTCAGCAGATAAACAAATGGCCATCATGATGAAGGTAACAGAATCAACTTCAGAAGCATTCGAGGGCGCTACTAGACTGCCCGAACGACCGGCTGAAATACTATACACCGAACGCGTAGTTTTTACACGGCACGACTGGCCCTAGCGCGATAGGACGGTTTGGAAAAAGGTCCAATTGTTCGAGACCCCCTGACTGTGCATATGAGTCCCTCCTCCAGAGGGCCGTGCACTGGGCAGTGCGAAGGCTGCTTGCCTTCAAGCCCCCATCGTGACGCCCTTCTACAACCCACCACCTTGCAGTGCGCTTGGAAGTTGATTACGAGGCTGCTCTTTAGGTCACCCGCGTGACGACGGCATACGGTGGGCGCACGTTTGGTTGGTATACCCCAGTTCGGTGTTATAGAGCAGAATTCATTGGCGCAACGGACGCTGATAACGTCAATCATGCCCTTATCAGCATGTTGCTTGCAGTAAATCCCTGTCTTCTTGCCTTTCACGTTGAAGTTCGGCTGTGTCATGCACGAGCCATGCGAGCACCGCCTGTTGCGGACGTGCACCATACCTTCTTCGGAATGCTTCTTGCAGTATGCCGCGACCTTGCTGCCGAGGACATTGAAACTTAGTCGCCTCGTGCAGGAACCATGCGAGCAGCGCCGGGTACGGACGTTCACTATCGTTTCTTCCGCATGTTTCCTGCAGTATACACCCTTCTTCGTGCCCTGAAAGTTGAAGGTCGGGAGCTTCGTGCAAGAGTCGTCTAAGCAACGTTTCTTCTGGACGTCGATCATACCGTCCTCAGAATGTTGTTTGCAGTACAACGCGGGAGTGATACCTTTGAAGTTGTAGCTTGGTGACGTCGTACAGGTATCATGCGAGCAATGACTACTGCGAATGACCACCATGCCGTCATCAGCATGTGATTTGCAATATGCCCTCTTCGTGTAGCCCGTATAGTTGTCGCTCGCCTCTTTAATGCAGCAACCATGCGAGCAACGCACCATTTTCGACCGCAGACGGCACTGGTGAAATGCCTGCAAGGGCAACAGAAGGCTCGAACAGACAGCGAAGACGGTTCGAGAATAACCGACATATACCTGACGTTGAAATTCTGATTTCGAAAACGTTGATGGAATCTACGGCCACCTGCGTGAAAGCTGCCATGCCATTAATATTTCCACAATAGCAGAGAAGACGTTGTTGGTATAACTAATAATTGAAGAGCTTCCGCCATCATAATCGGAGACTAAAAACATATTTCAACATTTAACTCTAACGTTGGACAAAATCTGCAGCAGCGGCACCACAGAGTCTTGCGGGCGGAGCAGAAGCCGTGCACGCGGCAGGTTCAAATTGCAGCGGCTAGCAGCAGCGTACTTACTTGCAGTAGCAGCAAACCTGCAGGAGCAGTGGTGTTCGACGCGCAGCAGAAGCAAAAGGGGCGGTAGAAACAATCTTCTGAAGCAGTAGGCAGGAGGGGCATGCCGCCTTAGCATAGGAATCAATCGCACCATTGTCGGTAGCGGGCATATACCGAGGCCAATCACGAGGCGAGCATCGTCTAACGGAAACGCCCGGAGGATCTTCGGCCAACAGAATGCAGCGGCCGAGCTTATCATCACCCATATACGGCTCTACAATAATATGCTAACCAAACATGCACAAGTTGCGCATATCTATATCAATTTGATAAGGGCTTGTGGTTAGGTTCATTCTTACCCCAGAGCGTTTTTTCCCATAATTTCCACAGGTTTGGAAATAATTGGAGATATATATCAATATACGGAGGCGTTCTGTCGCGATTCGTGAAATTCTTCAGAACCAAAAATGTCAAGTTCGTTAACATTCCAATATTTAGAAAATAAAACCAGGAACATTTGGGGGATTGAAAAATTGCGCGAAAAAAATGTCGAAACTTTGGATAAAAAGCTCTTCGATAAGAATGACCCTTAGTCGTTGGTAACGGGTGAATATATAGGCTTATTTCGTTCTCGTACCACTCTTATTTTGCGCAGACGCCCCAATGAAAATACAATGCTGCGTATTGGTGAACAATAAGAAAACCATTGGTGAATATCAGTTGCATGTGTCATTTCAGATGTCTAGATCCACAAGCAAGAACGCGTACGAATCACGTAACTCTAGCCCATAAGAAGCTATTAATAGAGTAGTACGTGTCTTCGGGTTTGTGTGGTACGGCCTTGGTGGAACTTATTCGTAGTTAAGGCATCAGTGGTGTGGACCAGTGGAGGCAACTGTTGTTGCATGCGTGGCAGGTATCATACTCATTTTCTACGTGGCTAGGAAATTGCCAAGAATATCGGAAAAATTATGTCTAAGCTGAAGCATGGATCGGCAAATGATTCAAGTTTTGCCGACGAGACCTCCACCATAGAGCTCACTACCGCGTTGCTATGTACACAATCACTGGTTTGGCGAAAACGGAAAACAAGGTATCTGCCCTAGGCGGTTGCTTCTTTCATCTGGAGCTACTTGGGCCTCATTCAGAGACCAAGTATTCACAAACACGCCGTCACTGTAGGATATGGCTACTCGTACCGGTCTATAGTACATTATGGTTGTCGCAGCTTGGTTCGCCCGCAGCACTACGACGAAAAAAGTAACGAAAACACATGATGGGCCAGAATACCAGGTATTTCGCCGGGTCTTCACACCATACACATGCAAACAAAATGATCGTGCTATGACAGCTACATCCTCGGCTCCTGCTGTGTTATGGAGTTCGCTGTTGCATTCGCTACCTGCTGTAGTTGAAGATCCGTGTATACGACTGCACAAAAAAAGTAAATTGTCTGGTTGCCTGGGTATACACTCGATATCTGCACACAGCTGACTATAGCGCATACGGTACCACAACACACGAGACATAAGTATGACACTAGCACACGAGGGGAAAACCAACCCGATTGCAATCAAGATCTACCGCTCGCAGCCAGCGTAACAAGAAACTCAAGCCCGTCCGGGGTATACTCAACTATACAAACAGAAGAGACCCCCGTCACAAAGATTTCGTACAGCAGGGTATTTCCATTCATTTTTTGTGTGGTGGATGTTGGGCGATTGATTGCGTAAGTTGGGGTAGAGTTGTTGGTGTTGTTTTTTCCTCGTCGCAAAAATCGGAACTGTGGTGTCAAGAGAGTCTCCAATTCTTAGATTTTTCACTAGCTCGAAAAGCGTGCCAAAAAAACAACACAGCCGAGGCAGCATCAGATACACGGGAGCACAGCAGCAGCTAAATTTAATGCAGCAGCGGTCATCCCAGGCCTTCCTGTCCAACAGCGTACAGCTCGGCCCTATTAGTGATGTTTGGCACTGATGTTGTACTGTGGGATTGTCGTCGGTGTTCCTTTGTGTTATGTGATGGTTCGGAGAACGTAATGGGAGCATACTGCAGCTTCAGTCAGGTAGAAAATGTTATCTGAAAAACAGCAATACAACAGTAGAAACAACACTACGAGCAGGAGCCCCCAAAGCAGCAGGACCGCAGCAGCAGCATATTCCCTTATCCACACTGCCCAACGTCGTACAGATGACTCCTCCTGGTGTCCTTCAGTACTGGTGTTGTACTGCTGCTCATTTTATGTTTGGAATTGCGGTATTTTCTAGTTAGGTGGAAATCGACGGAAATTTGTTTAGGCACGGATGCTCGAACATTCTCCTAAATAAGCAAAACTACAACATCAGCAACAGCTGCGGTAGCCGCGGCAAAAAAAACTCAACAGGACAGCAAGGGGTAGAACAGCGAACGGGGGCGGGAAAAAGAGCGGTAGCAGCAGACTCAGAGGAGGCAGCAGCAACAATGGTCACCCCCGTCCTTCCTCTGGAACGGCGTGTAGCTGGAACGTCTTCTAGTTGTTCGGCGCCGGTGTTGTGTGGCTGCTTGTTGTCTGTTCTGGTTTAGGATTTGTGTTGTAAATACTTTTTGAGACGTCATGGGAACTCGGCTTCCGCCTGCTTGAAACGGCTCCCAACCACGACCGCAGGACAGAAAGAAACGCAGCAGCACGAAGCTGTACCCATAGGCTCAATGTGAGTTGTCGTACATCTCACACCTGTTAGTGTTGTTTGGCGCTGGCGCTGTACTGCAGTAAATTGTCGGTATTGTTATGTGGTCGGAATTGGGTAGGTGGACTATGTATGAAACGATGTACGTTCACAAATCTCGAAAATAGTACCTCCAAAGAGACATATACAGTAGCAGCACAACCGGCGGCACCAAACACAGCCGCAAAAACAGAAGCAGATCATCAGATTTAACCTACACATTGCCTTCCTCCTCACCGGCGTACAGCCGAGCCATGTGGTTATTCGACATCGCTCGTGATGTACTCCAGCTTATTGCCGGTGTGGGTTGGTTACGTTTTCATTTGAAGCACGTCGCATGAAATTGGCTTTAGTACGCTCGAACGGGCTACTGAAAAACATAAGAATACAACAGCAGCAGCAAAGACAGCAGTCGTAGCCAAAACAGTGGCACAGCAGCAATAGCAGCAGCAATGGTCCCCCCTACCGTTGCGTCCAAAGGCGTCTTGGCGCTTGTCAGCGCTTGCGCTGTACTGATGTTTGCTGCCGGTGAAGTTTCGCTATATTGTTCGTTGGAGCACGTCATAGGAAATGGGCTTGGGTAAGCTTGAACGCGTCCTATACAAAACAGCAGCGCAACAGTTGTTGCAACACTGCAGGACAGCAGAAGCTGCAGTAGAAGCGGAAACCATTGACCTTGCAGTTCAACAGCGTATAATATCTCATTTTGGTGTTGTGCAACACTGGTGCTGTGCTTTTGTTTTTTTCTTTGAGGGTTCGCGATGTTTGCCAGTGAGGTGGAAATCGTATGAAAATTGCGGACAGTAGGTACATATGCTGGGAAACTTCCCCTTGAACAACAAACATACAAATCCAGTAGCAACATAACAGTAGCTGCAGCAAAAAAAAAGAGCAGCACAGTTGGGGCTGAAACAGCAAACTTCGGCAGCAAAAACACCGGGTGCAGCTAACGCCGCCGCCGCAGCTTGAGTGGTCACCCCTGGCCTTCCAGTGCAACGGCGTACAGAAAGGACCTCTTTGTGTGGTTGGACGCTAGTATTATGTTGCTGATTGTTGTCAGTGTTGGTTTAGGATTACTCTTGTATTTTTGTAATCAGATCCTGATCCAAACCACCACAGCTGCAACAGCAGCATAACAGGAAGCGCAGCAGCACGCAGTTATACCCCTAGCCCTCCAGTAGAGCGTCATACAGCCGCACCCTCTGGGTGTGTTTCAGCGCTTGTGCTGTTCTGCGGTTTGGTTTTGGTATTTGATTCGTGTTTAAAGTTGATGAGTGAAGTGTATGGCAAAATGGTTCAGAATGTATGAAAATATAGCCTCCAACTACAAGCAGTACAGCAGCAGCACAAGCAGCAACAATATAAGCAGCCCTGATAGCCAAGACGGCAGGACGTCCGCAACAGCAGCAGCAGCAGCTGAGGCCCTGTCGTCTTCTTCGACGGCATACAGCTGGGATCTCTTGGAGTTCGTCAGCGCTTGCTCTCGACTGCTGTTTGTTTACGGTGTTAGTTTAGTATATACAGGTAGTTAATTTGTGGCGCTTAGAAAGTGTTCGACTTGAGCACGCTCGAACGGGTTCCCAAAAAAACACCCATACAACAGAAGCAGCAGCAGCAAAAACAGTAGCCGTAGCCAAACCAGCAGCATAGCAGTAGGAGCTACAGCTTTACGTTGTTGTCCAACGGCGTATAGCTGCACCGTCGAGGTGTTTGTTTGCGCTTGTGCTATGTTGCTGTTTGTTGCCCGTGTTGTTTTGTACCAGGTATGAGGTTGGTTTGGATCACGTAGTACGAAATTGACCTCAGTATGCCGAAAAGGGTGACGGAATTTAATCACAACACAAAAGCAGCAGCAGCTGAAGCCAAATCGGCAACCGCAGCAAAAGCAGCAGGACAGCAGCAGTAGCAACAGGAGTCACCCGTAGGCTTGCTCTTCAACGGCGTAAACCTGGGCAGTGATATTGTTGGCGCTGCTGCTGTGCTGCTGTTCTTATCTTCGATGGTTTGCGATATTTCGTAGTCTGATGGAAGTCCTACCCAAATAGGCAACATAAACCTCGAATGCGTTCTCATAAACATATAACAGCAGTACGGCAGCAGCAAACGTAGAAGCAACAGAAGCCGCAACAGCAAAAACAGAGGCATGAGAAAAACAATAACATAATCTGCACAGAAAAGGTAGAAAAAATAGGTGTAGAGCTACTGCGACAAAACAGCGGCAGCACTGTTTACCCCTGGCCGCCATACCTAGTGGCGCACAGCTTGGACCTCTTGGTGTTGATCAGCGTTGGTGACATGCTGGTATATGTTCTCTGAGTTGGGGTGTGATTTGTGTCACTTCGGTCGACGTTGCAGAGAGTTGACTTCAGCCAGCCCCAAACGGGTGCCAACCAACACAGCAGCACGAGCAGCAAAAAAACAGCAGCACGAGTAGCAAAACGACAGAAGCACGAGCACTACAAAATCAGCGGCAGACACAGCAGCATACAGCAGCACACGTAGCTTTATTCTTAAAACACGTGCATACGACGAAGCCCTCTAGATCAGCGTTGGCGCTAACGCTAACCCTAGGTCCTGTACTCTTAGTACGAAATAAAATAAACTCTTTTTAATCTGGTAAATTTGGATAACAAAAACTCCTACGACTGCTGTTTAGTTGTGCGTATTCTGTTGTGATCTGTGCTTGTTTCGTGTGCGTCCTGCTTCTCAGCACACTTTGTTTAGGTTGCGACGTGTTCCAAAAAGTTTTTGAATCATGTAAGAAAAACTTCGGCCATCTTCAAAGGGGTGCTTCTTTTTAGGCGCCCCTTCGCTCAAACAAGACAGCTCATACGCGATCGTTAAGCAAACAGCACCGAACCTGTAGAAATCCAGCGAAGATTTCGTGAAGGATTCGTCATTGATTACCCGAGCTGGAAGCGTCAGCCCCAGGCAAAAAAAATGCCGGCTTCTCTATACATCTCTGAAAAACGTTGTGATCACTCAATGTTGATGATAACATAGTATAACTACTGTGATACCTTCGTACCATTTTTTTGGTGAATCTTATTTTTTTTCAAGCTCTCCAAAGAGAAATAAGTCTCTTCTTAACGGCTCGCATACGAGGGCAGGATGCCGCTTTTATATTTTCTCTGTTTTTGTGTGTGCCATATTCAACATTTGTTTATGTCACGTCCGACCACCGCGCTCAACGCACACGGGCACCAATTCCAGTCCCGGCGGGCTCTGTGCACGGACGCAGACAAACCAAAACCTTCTCGCGGTGGTGCGCTGGTTAGTCGATCAAGCTGGTCGAGCTATAAATAGGTGCGGCAACGTGTGTAGCGAGATGGCTGGGCCATTGTTGAAAAAAACAGAACAAAAAAAAAAAACGTTTTTTCTTTGGAGTTCTACCACAATACCAAACGAAACCCAATACAACGAGTACTTGTTGGCAGACTGCGCCTGCCCACAGCAAAGTTGCCTCGTGTCCTAAGACATGCTGCAAGCGGTATTGCCAAGCTCACCCTCCTAATGACGGGGAGGCGGAGAAGCAGGAGAAGATCTGCTGGAGATGTCGTACAGCAGTAGTAGTGGTGGTGACATCTGCTATTAATACGAGAAGCTCTTGCTGGACATGCCAGGTTGTAGATTTTTCGTCTCTAGATTATCATGCGGACCTTCGAGGTGGGAAGCAGGAAATATTTATTCAACAAAAAATCAAGTACGTATATGTACGTGTACAAAGCGTGCACGGGTTACAGCGACAAGCCGAGTGCAGCGACGCTGACCATGGCCTCGTGTGTCCGACAGGCGCTGCTGCTGCTGTTGCTGTTTTGCTGCTGGAGAAGCTCTGTTCTAGATATCGTCCAACAGTAGTAGTGGTGGTGACACAGGCTACGTGAAGCTCTTGCTGGACATGCCAGGTTGTAGGTTTTTCGTCTCTAGATTATCATGCGGACTTTCGAGGTGGGAAGCAGGAAATATGTATTCAACAAAAAATCAAGTACGTATATGTACGTGTACAAAGCGTGAAAGGGTTAAAGCCACAAGCCGAGCTTGCAGCGACGCTGACCATGGCCTCGTGTGTCCGACAGGTACTGCTGCTGCTGCTGCTGCTGCTGTTTTGCTGCTGGAGAAGCTCTGTTCTAGATATCGTACAGCAGGAGTAGTGGTGGCACCTGCAACGATAAGCTTTGATGGACATCTCTGGTTGTAGACTTTTTGTCTCCAAATTATTAGGCCGAAATCGAGGTGGGAAGAAGGAAACATGCAACAAAACCGAGTACGTGTACGTGCACAAGGGGTGCAAGGGTTAGACCGAAAAGGCGAGCGTATAGCGACGCCGAGCCCGGCCTCGTCTGCCCTAGGCTCGTGCGCCTTGCGTCTGCTGGTATTGCTATTCCTGCTTCTGTTGTTGCTGCCACCAAGGTCTGATGCTGCTGCTGCTGCTGCTGCTGCTGACGACTGTTGGTTCATCAAAAGAATGAACCCAAACATCACGGATACACAAGACCGTGTACGTACGTAGACGTTCGTTATTGTCAGCTACTCTAACATGATATGGTAATCCCTATCCGCCCATCATGATGCATCGCAGATATGACTACTGTAGGTTCTGAGCTCTCACCTCATTACCACACCATAGCAGTATCATACGCGTTTCTGTAGTGGGCTGCGTACGGCAGTAGCCCTATAGACAACCGCACTGCAACATATGCTGTGCCTCCCTGAGCACTCCTCCTGCTTCCAGGAGGTAACATCTGATGTGCTCGATATACTCTTTGCCGGTGTCCAGAGAAGTCAATTGCAGTAATGAGCAACGTCGGTGGCATTGTGATGGCTTGTAAACCTTCATATTTGTAAACGCGAACCTTTTGGAGAAAACCACAGGTTGGACGCTATTATACTACACTACTGTAGTTTAAGCGGTATGTATGTTGTTGCTGCGTCCGATCTGGGCAAAACCTCGCAAACGGTGGACAAAGCTCGAGTGGGAGCCAACAATGGACGGGATTCGAGTGACAGCAGGGTGCCTTGGTGGGGCCTGGCGGCAGCTATTTATGTTTATAAAACTTGAACTTGGAGCAGGGCGCCAAATCGGGACTGCTTCAGGTGGGACACGGACGCGGGAGCAGGGTCGGCAAGAGGGTCTGCCGGTCTGCCTGTGATGTTCTGGCACGCTCGTGCCTACGACTCCGGTCGCTCCGGTCATTGTGACGACGAGATATCTCCACGGCTTCAGCGACCAAGTCTACATAAATAAAACGTGCGCAGGAAAGCTCGACAGACCGGTTCCAAAGACGGATGGTAAACACGTGCAAGGTTGAGAAAATACGAGTGTGTGCTGTACAGAGTAGGTCCCTTTTCGCCCGCCAGCCAAGTCGAGAAGCGACACAGTTGCGATGCTTGTTGGTGTGCCTTCTGCTACTTTGCGCTCCGCGTTCACGTGGTGGTACAGAACGAAAAAACACGGTAGAGGTGCTGTACAGCAGTAAACGCCGCCCCCCCGCCCCGTACCCCCCCAGTCTATTCAAGATGGTACACTACTCCGATACTTGTCTGCGGACTCCCCATCATCTTGAACAGCAGGTACCTGAGGTGTACACAAAATGTTCATTTGCCGACGCAACCCAGTTATTGACCTTTAAGAACTGCAGTCCCGTTTTGTGGACAAAGCTCTTAAATTTCAAGTAATGTGTCCCCAATTGTCCCCAAGACATGACTGCAGTCCTAGAAGGGTCAAGTCACAGGGACTATCGACTTCCACCCTCTCCACCAACGCACCGCGTTCATGACAGCAACAAATTTCCCGCATCACGAGTCCGCAGCGCCGACTTATGTATCACAGAGACGTCAAGTTAAATCGTCACAAACTGCGAGACAGCCTGCGGATATAATTGGTGCACCTGGTGAGTAGGTACAAATCGTGGAGAAATGCCTCTCCTCCTTCGATTCTCACCTCTGTCGAGATTGAAGGCCTGCCAACAGGAACGAACTTGCTCCACAGCGGATTTCCTCCTCAGAGCACCGAGTCGAAAGTTCAAGTACAATATCGTAATCGCAGTAGAGTAGTTTTGTATTTAGCTGGTCCCAGTGTCTTCATGCACGCGGGTATCTACGTAGGAAGGCCCGAGGTGGACATGATTTCAGTTCGTGGGTTTCGTTCAATTTGTTTTTGCATACATATCAGGGGACAGGGCACAGGTAAA